>SJXQ01008373.1:433372-568913 GCA_006408695.1 Aepyceros melampus | reverse complement strand
TTGTGGAAGGGAGGGGTGGGTTGGCAGGGGGTGGGGGAACTCCCAGTCTGGGCCTCAGTTTCCCCACCTCTCATGGGGCTGGTAACACCTGCCACACAAGAGTACACAGAGAGGATTAAACGAGATGGTACATGTCAAGTTCAGAGTACAGGACTAATACCTTTTCTATGGATAACGTGTCTGGAAATAAGGGCTTTAAAAATGCTTAATAAATACTTAATTCTAGAAAGAAAATTAGCTTCCAATTCTTCATGTCCCTGCAAAATAAATCACCATTTGTTTGCCATCTGGTCTTGTAAATGAGTAGCAAGTGGGGATGGAGGAAGCCAAAGAGACGCTAGAGACAGAGGGTATTTATTGATAGATGACGTCAACTGCCCGGATTCAGCAAATGCCCTAGGGACACTGCGACACTGATAACGAAGGGGTCAGGATTGATCCCAACGCTTTGACTTGAGGGACAGTGGGACCAGGTGATTTCAGCCGGTGAAACAGCAAGAGGTGTTTTATTATCTGGTAACGCGGATGACAGATATTCTCGCCCAGCCCCCATCCTGGTGTCTCTCCCATCCCTGACCCCTTGGAGGGTGGGTTTGGAGAAGGGAAGAGAGATGGGGGAAGAAAGTTGATTTCAAATGAGAAAGATGAATTTTTTTAAAGTAAGCAAAAGTCCAGTGATTTGGTTATCAGGCCACATACAGATGGCCCTGGGGTTAAAACAGCTGTGAAAGCATGCCATAGTCTAGATCTCCTGCCAGGACCCAGTCCAAGGCTGGAAGGTCTTTAAGGTTCATCTTTCCACAGTTTGCAAGTGTGCAGGAAAAGCCTGCTGGCTTCCAGCATGTGGGCCAATACAGAGCATGCTATGAGCACAGCCTGGGTCGTGCCAGGAAGTCACTGACCCCGGGAGGCCTTACATAGCATGGACATGACCCAACACTCCCTGAGCCCTGATACAGGAGGTGCCATCAGAACAGAACTTCTGGCCACCAGCAGTTCCACTATCTCTTTGGAGGAATGGAGCAGAGCCGGGGAGCTGGCTCTGTTTTCTCCTGCCCTAGGCCAGAGTCAAATGGGGACAGATCTGCCATCACCAAACAGTCCAGCAAAGGCTGGAGTCATGGCCCGGCTGCTAGACCCCGGGGGCAGGCTCCACAACTGAACCCTCCATGGGCAGGCTTCACTCTAAACCATTTGGTGAATGAACGCTCCATGGGGGAAAGCCACTGTTTCATTTAAAACCACATTCTGGAATCATTACTGGGCACAGTCATCACCCTGGGGAAGGGTAGGGAGTGAACCATGTTTGGAAACCTTTTCTTAGGGCTAGAAACCTGGTGTATTTCCCCTGTCCCTTCTTCAACCCGGAGAGGAGGGTAAGCTCATCTCTGACAGACAAGAACAATGAGTCCAGTTCTGGCCCGAGTCTCGGCGCTGGCAGGGAGGTGGTACAGGAGTTCATACCAGCTTGCTCACTCTTCTATAATAAAATGGGCCTTCTGAGTGACAGTTTGAAGCCCCATGTACTGCACAGGAGGTACCAGATTTCTCCCTTCTCCTCATTCCCCCCAAACAAAACTTGGAAAAGCCTCTCTTTAAGGTCTGTCTTTTTGACACTTCCAAACCAAGCAGGGCTCCCCTTCTAAAGTCGAAGGGTAAAAGAGCGCCACTGGCCCACACACCCTGGGAAATAATGAAATCTCTTTGGCACAGTCCTTTTGGCTTTGGTTTGCTTATGGATTGAACTTCCTGTTTGGTTTGCTGGTGGTGGGGGCGGAGTAACTGTTTGGGCTGTACTTGTGTTCAAGGCGGAGGTCAGCCGAGTCTGGGTGATGGGTATGTCCGCCCTCCACTTCTCCAAAGCCCACACAAGCAGCAAACCAACCCTCCAAAGAAGGTTCTGGTTAGTTTGTGCTCTTTGGCTTGGAATGCTAGAGGAGACAGAGTCACAGTACAAACAGGATGAAGGGGTTGGGGAGAGAGGCAGCAAAGACTGGCCCCAGGAAGACAGCTTGTAAACGGAGAGCAAAGGGCCATACACAGAAGGATGCTGAACAGCTGCTGTGGGTCAGAGAGAAGATGCTCAACCCTGTACCAGCACTGACACTGGGGCTGCCAAGGTGCTTCTGCAAGGCTGACCATCCCACACCTGGGACAGGGTGCCTGCAGGCTGGGACTCTGCTGGCAGCTGTAACCCTGGAGCCAGGAGAGTCCTTCCAGGGAACTGTTGCACCCTCTGTCTGCTCCAAGGTGGCCTTGGATTCAACTGGTGGCCTCCAGTGAGACAGAAAACAAGCGGTCAAGAGGCTCTCCTGTCCTGGGACTCCCTGGTGGTCCAGCAGTTGAGAATCCACCTTCCTATGCAGGGGATGCCAGTTTGGTCCCTGGTCAGGGCACTAAGATCCCATGTGCTTTGAAGCAACTAAGCCCAAGCGCCCCAACTACTGAGCCCTCACACTCTGGAGACTGTGTGTCACATCAGGTTTGCACAATGCAACAAAGATCCTGCATGCTGCAACTAAAATCCAGTGCAGCCTCCCCCCAAAAGAGGCCCTCCTATCCCATTTCTTTGCAAGCAGAGCAGACAACGAGTGAGGATGTCACACCCTAGGCGGGTTTTTCACAGCTCTTCCCTCTGCTTGGGATGCATGCCCCCTTCAACACACACCATTCTGCCCCTACCAAGGGTCTCCTCCTTGGACCAACTGATGAGGCAGCTGCACCACGCTTTGTGCTTCCTGTGTCCTGACACACTACATCACACCATGTCACAGGAAGTCGTCTCACACCTGTTCAGGCCCCAGACCACGAGCTCCTCATGCTTCTAGTGTGTGTATGTGCTCAATCATGTCATGCTTCTAGCCCCTCCTCCACACCTAGTGACGGAGAAGGCAATGGCACCCCACTCCAGTACTCTTGCCAGGAGAATCCCAGGGATGGGGGAGACTGGTGGGCTGCTGTCTCTGGGGTTGCACAGGGTTGGACACGACTGAAGCAACTTAGCAGCAGCAGCTATACCTAGTGTGGTAGCTATTCCATAAATGGTTATTGGAAGACCAGCTGATAACTGTTATCAGCAGTTAACAGGATGAAACGGTTGGATGGCACCAACTCAATGGACCTGAGTTTGAACAAACTCTGGGAGACAGTGAAAGACTGACGCCTGGCATGCTGCAGTCCATGGGGTTGCAAAGAGTTGGACACGACTGAGCGACTAAACAACAACAGTCACGGAGCCCTCCCTATGTGCCAAGCCCTGTGACAAGGCTTTTGTGGGATTATCTCAGTGAAAACCCTTATGACAACCTTCTGTGACAAGAGGCCACATGGACAGAGAGGTTAACGAGTGGTCTTGGATCACAAAGTAAGTGAGTAGCAGAGACAGGATCCCAACCCAGGCAGGTGGCTCCTGAGTGCGCTGCCCATGATGCCATGCTGCCTCTCAAATGAATGAGTGGAGAAAGCGGGGAAGCAGAGGAGCTTTCAGAGTCTACTGGGAGCAGACCAGTGCGTCCAAGGCCCATAGGGCAGGCCGTGGCGTTGCCTTTGTTTCTGGAGTGGCTCTGCTGTCATCTGACAACAGCCAGCCCAGAAGGTTAGGGAACCAGGGGCCACTTTGTACTGCCAGCCTAGCATTACCTAGAGCACCCAGCCATGGCGGGGAGGTGGAAATCAGGCACCAGAGAGTGAAAAATCACCCCAGCAGCCTGATACACAGAGCCAGAGAGGAAGGCCAGGAGAAGGGAGGACATCCCCCCACCTCTGGGCCCCTGCTCCCCCTGGAACCCCCCAGCCAGATGCCCCGTGGCTCCTGTCCTCTCAGTCTTTCTACATCCGATCTACCCTTTGTAGATTTCCCTTCCCCAGTTTTATGAGTGTCCTCTGGACACACAAATGCATGAGTTATCTTATTGTGCAGACCGTATGGTTTTGCATCTCCATGTCTCATGTTCCTGCTATGATGCTGTTTCCTTTAAAAGGCCAGAATTCCTTAAAATCTAAAACTTTAATGAACACAAGAATCCACAGGGCAGGCAAAGGGGGCATCTACATGACTGTTAAAAATGCACATGCCAGAGTCATTCTCCTAGCGATTCAATCTGTGCCAGAGATCCACTCTGTGCCCAGGAATCTGCATTCTTAACAAATGATTCCAGGAAATCACTGAAGAAACAGTTTAAATCCTCAGTACCTAACTACTGGATCAAAATGATCTTTTCATATATATAATCTCTCCTAATTTACCAGGTCCCCCCACTAACCCTTGAGCATCACAACAACTGATAAGACGATCCAGACTGAAGTCACAAGCATGACTGCACAGAAGAGAAAGCTGAAGCTCAAAGAGTCGTTACTCAAGGTGACAGCAGTTGAAAAGAAGGAAAGTTTAGACTGCCCTGTCTAGTGGTTATTTCAGCCATGTGTCTGGTGCCTCTGCCATCTTATCCCGGCCTCTATGACTCTGTTTTAGTCTTTTTTTCTTTCCTGCTATAATATTTAAAACAATTCTAAAACTAAAAGTAAGAATTAGAGGTCAACAATAAGAGAAAAATCCCCCAAACTTCCATTTACCAGAGATGATAATTATTCATGTTTTGGTGTATTATTCACACTTGGTGTATTTTTCCAGCTTTATTCTTATGTTTTAATTGTGATTCCACTGTTTTTTAAGCCACACTTTCTCTTCCAACAGTTACCCAAAAGCAAGGATGGTATTGCTTTAACTGGACCTTGAGGAGGGAGAAAGATGCTGTCTGTCTACCTTGTCCTTTTCTGTCCACTGCCTTCCTTAACGGCCATCGTCCCTTCATCCTCTTCCTCATCCCCTCTAGCAAGTGTAAGAGTGATCGCCACCCCCCTCCCCAGGAGGAGAGAGGGGAGCAAGCTTTCCTGGGCAGGGATGGGACCTCTGGATGTTCAAGTCATTGGGGACAGGACTTCAGGGGTCTCCAATGTAGAGCTGAAGGTGGCTCAGTGGTAAAGAATCTGCCTGCCAAGCAGAAGATGCAGGTTTAATCCCTGGCTTGGAAAGATTCCTTGGAGAAGGAAAAAGTAACCCAAACTAGAATTTCGCCTGAAAAATCCCATGGACAGAGGAGCCTGATGAGCTATATGGTTCATGGGGTCACAAAGAGTCGTATAGGACTTAAGTGACTAAATCACCACTACCAATGTTGAATTGAACCAGGGCGAAAATAGCACTTTGTAGTTAGCACTTTCCACAGGGACACTGCAAAATGCAGAAGTTTTAAAACACAAGTCCAGGGACGCTGAAATCACGCTAACCTCAGAGGGATGGGTGGTTTGTGTCTGAGATTCCTACTCCAATTCCTTGCTTTTAAAAGACAGCAAACTCAGAGCTGATGCAAACTAACCTCAGGACTCTCCTTTTCTTTTCTTCTTCTTTTTTCTTTTTTTTTAAGGAGTTTGGAGTTGGAGGCCATTTGATTATTCCAGATTCTGAACAGAGACTGGGAAGCACTATGAGCTGGCGTGTCTGCTGACTGCAGGCACGTCTGACTTCCTCTTATCGTTCAGTCTGAAATCCAGCACAGTTCCTCGGGGCTTTGACAGACACGTCTTCACAGCTCTGGGAAAGTTTTAAGGCCAAGTCTAAAGAGACTTGCAAATGAGTTCCTGCGAAGACCTCCTTCAGAACAGTGACTGATGACAATCTCTGTTTCTAAAGGAAACACCTGACTAATTAAACCCACAGCCCGTGAAAGGGTGGTGGAGATGCTCTTGACAGAGAGCAGTGAGAAACTGCAGCCATTATTACTGTTGTCATGGTTTTCTAAAATCATGCTATGTCTACAGGCCATCAGCTCTTTTAATACTAGATTTTACTCCACCACCTGCCAGAACGCTTGACTTTCTGCCTGGATCTACTCCTCTCTCCCCTCTTTGCCTGCCCACCCCTAAACTCACTTGTCAGGCAGAGGCTAAGAGGTTGCTTCCTGGGACAGCTTTCCTGGGCAGGTTAGGGTCCCCTGTGCTCCTCCTCCACCCCAGCACTTCTCATGATTCTGTGACCATCTGCTCGTCCTCCACAAGCTCTCTGTGCAGTCCAAGAGCTTGCTTGCGTGTTCACTGCTATACCTATAAGCCTGCCTGGCATGTAATAGATGCTCAATAAATGCCTCCTGAATGAGCCTGAATGAAGAAGACTGGAGGACAAAAGATTTCCTCCTTGGGTCCTGAGTGTAGATTTCTGTCTAAACATGATTATGAAAGCACACTGACTTCTTCATTCATTTAACAAGCTCTGAGGGGTTTCCCTGGTGGCTCAGTGGTAAAGAATCCACCTGCTGATGCCCGAGACACAGATTGGATCCCTGGTCCATATGCCGAGGAGCAACTAGACCCATGTGCCACAACTACTAAGCCTGTGCTCTAGAGTGTCGGAACGGCAACACTCACTACAACTGCTGAAGCCTGAGCACCCTTGAGCTCGTGCTCCACAACAAGAGAGGCCACCACGATGAGACACACTGCAACTGGAGAGCAGCCCCACTCTCTGCAACTAGAGAAGAGTCCGTGCAGAAACGAAGACCCAGCGCAGCCAAAAATAAAGAAACAAAAATTTGAAAAAAGGAAAAACCAGCATCGAGGAACATCGGCAGCATGTAGAGATGTGGGCTGACTGGTCCAGTCTCATCACCTCCACTCCATCACCCAAGACACCATGCCAAGGAGTGGGCAACTGGCTTCCTGAGAGCCCTGAGGTTCTGAGCCCCACACACTCCCACTGACCCTCTTGTGGGCTCCATAGCCCTGCTTTGTTGGGCTTGGAGGAACAAATTTCAGTCACCTGGGGGGAAAGACCACTTCCCCAGCCTTGATGTCAGCTCCCAGTTAGAGTAACCCATCTATTGCTCCTCAAAAGGTTGAATGGGATGAGCCAGGAACAAGACTGACCGTAAAGGGTCTGGAATGTCAGATCCTGAGGAGTATAACACAAAATTTCACCCATCAAGATCTTAGGAAACCAAAAAAAAAAAAAAAAAGATCTTAGGAAACCCCAGTGATAGTCAGGAAGTAGGTACCACCCCTTCTAGAAGGTTCTAATAATGTAATTTATTTCCATGACTACATCATCCCTTGGGGGGAGGCAAAATAAATACCTGTTTCCTTCTAGATCCCTAGAGACCTACCAGTTCAAAATAACACTGATGACCTAAGGCAGCTTGGTGAGCCAGACAAAACTGCCAAGTGGACAAAACCATCCTTCCAAATTACACTATTTGACATGTTTAGACTTGTCCCTAATATCTTCCTTAATCCATTATCCAAATTTATCTGCCCCCACAGCCTAGTCTTTCAGGGCCCTCCATTCTGCTAGACTCGGTTCTTCTCTGGTTCTCCAGAAATCTCCTGTGAAAAATGACAGGACTGACAGCAGCTGCTTACTTCAAGGCTCAGATCTCTAAAGCTAGATAGCTTCAGCAATCTTAAACCTGGCTCAGGGGTTCATTAGGCAGTGGATTCAGATCATACATACCTAAATCCAGTTAAAACACATGTATCGGGAAACATCTTGAGAAATTACACTCTAATGTCTCAGTCCTACGGCAGGATTACACAAGGAAACTTTGAGGCCTCTCAAACCCTCGCACACCCCACCCATCCTAGCCTATGGCACCAGTACACCTGGACTGCCCTTTCCAGAAAAACCCCTCCTGGAGCAGGGCTGCTGAACTCCTTTGTTTGGAGGGCAGGGTGTGGCATGTGGAGACGGAAGGCAGACAAGTGTGGTCTCTCTTGTTTTCCAGCCCCCAGTGGCCCATCATCTCTGGGATTCTCCCTTTTGCTTTGTGGAAAGGGTCCATTTTTAGTTTCATAGCAGGTACCTCCCTGGCCTCTGGTCTATATCGCAGACTTTTAATTAAAAGCCCCTTAGGTTTCCATTTTAATCCAGCTGCCCTGGTTTTCTCTTAGAACACTCAGAGGGGCAGGTCCCGTGTCTACTTTAACCTTGGACTCTGCACCCAAAGGGATGTACTGTATGGTCTTCGTGGGTCAGCAGAGACCCACAACCCAAAACCCAACTTCTGAATGGTCTGTCTAGATAATGAAAAGGACAAAGACTCCTTTGAACTTTGCGGCTGGACCTAAAGCAAAGGATTAAGCAGTGTCTGGTTACGTATTTTGCTGAGGATTCTAGATGAGACACTAAGCACCCCTTATGAAATATGCAATTACTTGCAATGCCATGCGAGAAAGGGGCATATTTGTTTTCTGTCCTGTCCTCCGGTTGACAGAGGCGTCGCTGAGCAATGCCTTTATCGTAGGCACTGTTTTTGCCAATCCTACTTCACCGGCTTAAAGGATAGATAAAAAAGGCATCAGTGACTTAAAGGCTAAGAGATCTCTGCTTTCTAGTTCCATTCCAACTATTCAAGGTGGCAGCAGCAAAGCAATAGGGAAGATAATCCATACACTACTTCTATGGGCACCTAGAGACTTACCCAGCCAAATCTGCTGCAGTCTGGTGAGGGGTGAACGTGCCCAAGAATAATCCATCCAGGGAGACAAGACCTGAACTGCAGCTCTGGGACCCTGCCTGCTCTCCACCACCTCCAAAGAAGTTGATCCCTGAGGGTAAGGGATCAGGATGGTAAGAATGGGAGGACGAGGAGGCCAAGGTTGGAAGCCAGGCTCTGTCACATAATAGCTGTGTGACCTTGAGCAAGTTACTTAGCTTTTCTGAGTCCTGAGACTCATTAGCCACGTAGGGAGAAGACCCCCCTTATTGCACCTGGTTTCAAGCATTATGTGAGAAAACCCAATGTGTGCCTTGTGCAAACACAAGGGAGGACCACTTTGGAATTTTAGAAGATTATTATTAACAGCTTTGCTGAGGTAGAATTTACACTTCTAAATTTGAAAGGCACCTTAGAACAATCTAATCCAATCTAGAGCTGAGGAAACCAGAGAGACCCAGAGAGGTTCACTGATTTCCCCAAGGTCACACAGCATGTGACAGCAAGGCTGGGACGGGAGCCGGATCTTCACACCAGTGTTTTCCAGTTTCGGCTCCACAGACGAACACTCATGGAGTAAATGGTTATCTTTCATTCACAAAGGAAGGAAAATATCAAGAATAACTGAAGCATTACCACTAATTGAATGCTGACTGTGCTAAGGGCTTCATGCTGCTGCTGCTGCTGCTGCTGCTAAGTCGCTTCAGTCGTGTCCGACTCTGTGCAACCCCATAGACGGCAGCACACCAGGCTCCCTCGTCCCTGGGATTCTCCAGGCAAGAACACTGGAGTGGGTTGCCATTTCCTTCTCCAATGCATGAAAGTTTAAAGTGAAAGTGAAGTCACTCAGCCACAGGTATGATCATTTAATCCTTTACCACTTCATAAGGAGGCTGCTGTTATTATCCACATTTTAAGACATGGAACTGAGGCTCAAGAGCTGAGTATCTTGCCCAAGGTCACACAGGTTATCAGGGGAGTCTGACACAAGCCTGTTTCCCCATGCCCTCCCCCTCTGCACGCCCCCAGCTGCCAGCCATGAAGCTCTGACTTGGGGAGAAGGAGATCTGGGTTGCCTCTCAGGTCAATTTGCCAGATTTAGCAAAGAAAATACATAGAGTTGGTGAAGCTGGAATTTCAGATAATTAGTGCATGTCCTCAATACTGCATGGGACATACTTATACTAAGACATTATTCATTGTTTATGAAATCCAATGCTAACTGGGCATTCTGGATTTCACTGTCAGCTCCTCCCTAACGTGCTGTGTTGATCCAGGCAAGCTTCTCTGGGTCTCCAGAAATCTGTGAAAATGACAGGACTGAGCATAGCCACTCACTCTAAGGCTCTGTATCTCAGCTCCACTGGAGGAGAGAACGACCGGGTGAGCTCTCCAGCGATGGTTCTGAGCAAAGACCAGCCTGGGAGATTGACACAAGGCCTTGAAGGTGCAGGAAGGAGGCCCGAGGAGGTCCCTTGATGGCTCCTAAACCCCACACTCTGCAGAACAAATGTCTCCACATGGCACAAGTTTCCTGGGAAGTACATAGGTGGAAAACCACCTGGGTTGTTTTTTTTTTTTTTTTTTAAACTGTGGTGCAATATACACAAAATTGATCATTTTAACCACTTTTAAGTGTACAAGTGGCATTAGGGACAGTCATATCCCCACCACCCATTTCCAGACATTTTTCATCATCTCGAACTGAAACTCTGTCCCCATTAAACACTAACTCCTCATCCCCTCCTCCAGCCCCGGGCAACCACCACACTGCTGTCTGTCTCTATGAATCTGACCCTCCAGGCCCAGCATATGGTGGAATCGTGCAGTATTTGCATCTATTTATTGCACGTGGCACACCGAGGTTCATCCACTTCGTAGCACGGAGCATGTAGAACTTCCTTTCTAAGGCTGAACAGAGTTCACTTCATACAACATTTTCTCTCTGGAAAGAGATGCAGAAAACCACCCAGATACACTCACTCAGTATTCTGGGCTCTAATGGGACAGGAGGGAGCCCTTTCCAAGGAGGGCTGGCTGAGGTCACTGCAGCTGGGGACACTGGTAGGGGGGCAGAGAAGCTGAGACAACCCTCTCCCCAGAGCCCAATTTGCACCCCTGGCGATTTTATAGGATTCACCACCTCTTGGGGGCACTTCTCTCCATACCAGAGGTTCCAGCAATAAGCCAAAGGCAGATATATGGGGCCCTCCAAGGAGGCTTTATTTTGGCTCTAACAATACCACTAAAACAGGGAGTGATTTATCAAGGGTGAGCATCGGGGGAGGGAGAAGAGTCAATTCCCACTTGGCTGCAGGCCACAGGCTGAGCGAGCCTCTTGGCATCAGCAGGGCTCACAGACAGAATCCCGGAGGGGACCCACAGGCCCCTCGGCAGGGAGGTCACAGGCCGCACTGTCCCTAACGGGGCTGACGGGGTGGTTCCCCGGGTTGGGGGTGAGGCTCGGTCAACCGTGCTGCAGTACCTGGTATAGGCCGGCACTCAAAGGGGCGGTTGCTTTCCATAAGGTGGGGTACTGAGGCAGTGCTCAGGAGACAGCCCCACTGGATGGGTGTGTCGGAAGTCTGTCAGTGGGGCTTGGGGGATAGGATTCATCTAGATTACAAACAGGACTGATCTGGAAAAACTAAAGGAGATGGAAAGCAAGAGTCAGACAAGCGCCTTTGCTTTCTCTGGTCAGATGCCCTCAGGCCACCTGCTGAGCCAGTGGGGTGTCCCCGTCCCTGGGGGAAGGGGGACTGGGGGCCAAGCAGGTGCTCTAAGGTGGAAACTGCCCTCAGCCTCAAAGGGTCTGAACGCCACCTTGTCTGGTGGGGGGATGAGCATTTCATCTGTTAACAACTTTGGGTTTTGTAAACAGACCGTTTGTGTCTCAACCAACTAACTGTAAACTGGCTCCCTCAGGAAGACCAGTCCCCTGGAGGGAGGAGAAGTGATCATCAGCTCACCTCTAATGGAAAACTAGCCCCTCAAGCAGCCTGTGAAGGTCAAGGCTGGGTTTTCACTGAAGGAAAAAAAAGAGCAACGAGTGGAAGAGGGTCAGAGAAAGAGGAACAAGGGGAGGCACTGGCGGCCCTGCTGACAAGCGTTAGCCCACAAAGACGACAGGCTGCTGGCCGCAGGGTCCCTGGGGAAGGGCAGAGAGACCCACCGCACGCCATGGTCTGAGCTAGTGCCTTCCACTCATCTTTGGGTCCTGCCTCTGCCACGTACTTGCTGTGTGACTCTGGGCAAATTGTTAACCTCTCTGTTTTCTCATCTGCTGTTGTGAGGCATTTGTGAGTTAAATAAAACACACCAAGTGCTAACCACTGCATCTGAGATATGGCGATCAGTCAAGAAGCATTAGCTTGTATTTTCACACCCCAAGAAGAGTCTTCTCCAAATGTCACTGCCCTTGTTATCAGTTAGTACTGCCAGCTGTTAATCACAGTTCTTGCGGGAGGTGACACTACTCCCAGGTCACAGATCAGCAAACAGAGGCTCGGAGGGGGCGCCATGCAGAGGGCTGGAGTCAGGAGTAAGGCCAGGTAAGTCTGCCTCTTGTCTATGGAAAGGGGAACTCTGGAAGAATCTAGAATCTATGTGAGATGTTTGACTGGGTATGCTGAGCAACACCCCTACTGAGAACTGGGAGACAAAAACCAAGAAAATCATCAGACTCCACCCAGACACATATCAGCCCTTCCCATAATACGCTTCGGTTTGTTGGTGGCAAGTTTAAAACCTTCAAAGGGTTGAGCCTGAATAAGAGTTCTGGAAAGATGCCGCCCCCCCATCTCAGCCTCAGAAAGGTCTCAACTAACTTTTCTTTGATCATGTGTCACTGCCAGGGTCTTTGAGAAAAGCCTCCCCCCTCACCACAGGCTATCAGAGGGAAGCAGAGAGAGCCTAGGGAGGAAGGAGGGAACCTCTCCTCTTTGGAAAGAGATGGGCAGAGACCCCTGACATGGAGTCTGGAAAGGAGACCCGATTGCAGAAAGGCAGACAGTCCAGGTTGCATCCAGCAGAGCCTGCCGTCTCCTACAAACAGAAACCACTTGTCTACAAGGCAAACTCATCCTCATCACTTCTGAATGCATTGGGAGCGCATGATTCACCTACCTGGAATAGAGGCATGTATGCAAAAGTAAATCTACCATATCTAAGAACTTCATTTAATGATGATATAAGTGAGGTGAAGTGAAGTCGCTCAGTCTGACTCTTTGTGACCCCATGGACTGTAGCCTACCAGGCTCCTCCATCCATGGGATATAAGAAACATACTAATAACCACAGTTAGGAGAGTGCTGAATTTGGGCATCATACTTAGCTTGAGCTTCCTAGCAGCCAAGGTACAAAGGGAAACATAATAAATTATGAAACCTTCCACCTCTGATGAAGTTGAAAACACACAGGATTTAGCCTTGAGACTAGATGTGAATTTAGGCTCCATCACTCGCAGACCATGTAGCCAGGGGCAATATTTAACCTCTGAATAACTCAGTTTCGAACCCTTATTGAACAGTCTTAACAATACCATAGGATATTAGGGGAATCAAATGAAATGTGGGGGGGGGGCAATACTTTGAACATTACAAAATATCTTACAAAGATCTTACTTATCAAGTACTCATATTAGTTCTTCAAGAGACGAAAAAAAAAAAAAAGCTTTTTCTATGCCTGTTGCTTTCTCTTTGAGGTAGTCTGGAAAACATCTGATCACACGACTCTCTGCACAAGGACCACTGAATAATAAAAAGGACAGTGGTAATAACCACAAGTTTTGAGCACTAATTATGTACAGGCAGAGAGCTGTTTGAGTTAAGCAACACTAACTGATTTCAGTCTTCACAGAAATTCTAGACAAGGGCACTATTAGTGTCACTATCTTCATAGAAACGGAGGGAGAGACTAGACCAATCCTCAGCTCGTTCCCGCGAATATGGCACTGAAGATCTGAGAGGCAGGATGAGCTGGTGGTGGGCGGTAGAACACATGGAAATGAAGGCTCTAGGCTGAAGGTACTGTTTCAGGTGGCTACATGTTCTGTATATGCGACACAGAAGGAGAGAGGGAGGTGGGGAGAGAGACTGGAAGAAATCATCAGTGGCAGAGACTCAAGGGCCAGAGAGAGTGCTGGAGAGTCACAACCGAATCCTTGATCCCATGATGCTGATGGGGGGAGTGGGGGGGGGGGCAGGCACAAACCTAAATGCCCTTCCTGCCCCAGAATCTGCTCCTCTAATAAATTTCCCTTTTGTTTTAGCACCTCTGTGTTGATTTTTATCCCTTGCAAGCAAACGTTTCCCAAGGAAGACATGATATGAAAGAGGTCAGAAAAGCAAAGAATGCAGATGTTATCCCCGCATCCCTTGTGCTCAGCCCTCTTCTTCTGACCCCCGGGAAAGCTAAGCCTAAGAATCCAGGCTTAAGAATGGAGGCAGGAGGAGATGCACACTGGCTCTAGAACACACGCTGTCGTTTTAAAAAGCCATGAAGCAGCACCCGACCAGCTCACAGCACACCACACTTCCTGTTTGTGTGAACTGGTTCTGTTTTTTTTCCAATTAGATTTCTACTCACTGATCCTCTCCAATGTTTTTTCTTTCTTAATTGAATAGCAAATCAAAAGGAAGGCGAAGGAGAGCTCACAGTGTTCTCCTCCCTCAAAGGCCAAGCATCTGCTGGCTTTGTTCAGTCTTGGCACTGACCTCGGTGTTTCTTACTGTTCAAAATTAGTAGCTGCAACAATTCATCTTCAGGGGAAATGGGTCCTGGGGAGACCAAGGGCAGACTCACCCAGCTAGTGGGGTGAGAGTGGCTGCAGTTCAGTCCCGGGGTACCTGCATCTTGCTGAATGGGAGGACATAAATGGCAGGCATGTCTGGCAAGAGGCCTGCAGGACCAGAGTCTGGATGGGGAAGCTGAGTCACAGCCCTCAGGGGGCGATGGGCACAGAACCGAAGACAAATATCTCAAAAACAGGGCAGTGATGAGTGCCCAAGTCCTCAGAAACTCAGGTCACGCGCTTGTCCTAGTCTGACATCATCAGTCCTGGCCCTGCCTCTCACGATCCTGAAGCTGTGAATGAGTTTATCGCCCCTCCTTGGTTCCATCTTTCTTGGCCATGAAAAGGAGAGTCAGGTTATCCACCACATAGGAGAGAAACAGATTGTATGGGTAAAATGCTTGGCACACAGTAGGCCCTCAAGAAATGAGAGTGGGTACGATATTCTGGGCGCCAACTGCCTGCTCTGGAGGTGTGTTTCAGAGGGAAGCATATTTCCTGGGGCCCGGATGCCTCCAGCCCATTAACAGAACCAGAAAAGTCCACTCACTCAATTTACAAAAAGCAACATATTTATTAAAAAAAACCACAACAGCTTCAGACCCCAAAGTGCAGAAGAGTCTGGAAGGCAGAGAAGGTCTGGAGAGAGGGACTACGTCTGAGAGGCTATGGGGCAGGGATCAATTCCTAAAGTATCTGTACTTTTTCTCCGGCAAAGAAAGCTGTGACCAGGATTGCCGTGCAGGAAGTAGCTTGGGCCCCCCGTTTCCTGCAACTTCTGAAGGGAGTGGAACCCATGGGTCACTTGGTCACCCACCTCCCTGAGCATCGTGGGCTACTTCTCTGGGGCGCTCATCTTCTGTACCACCTCCCCAGGCCTGCTGGCCACTCAGTAATGCTTCATTCCAAGGAACGCTTAAAGGAAACGAGGAGTCCCAGCTAAAAGGGGGTGCTTATAACTTGAAAAGTGCTGATACGCCAACCAGTCATTTGCCCTGAAGTAGGTATTAGCTACAGCAGCATTTCTTGGAATTAAAAAAAGGACTATGAATAGACTGTTATGCTGTGTCTGCAGTCAGGAGCTTCCAATTAATGGCAGGAAGCCTATATTCCTGCTGGACTGCAGCTAGTGTGTGTGTGTTTCTGTGTCCGTGTGTATGTCTGTGTCTCTGTGTGTGTCTGTGTCTGCGTGTGTGTGTGTGAGAGAGAGAGAGAGAGAGAGAGAAAGAGAATGAATGAATGGCAAGGGGACAGTGGATTGGATGAATGACTAAAAGTGAAGCTGGCATGGTGACTTCTAGAACAAATGCACGGGACCACTTTGTGTCTCAGGTTGTATCTGGAGGGCCATCCAGGGCTGTCATCTAGAAGACAGGGCATCAGGGAGGTATTTTGGCACTGGGGTCCCCCTATTCTGGAACCATGGCAGTCAGGTCAAGAGTCCTGGGGCCAGGCCTGCAGCCCAGGCCTGGCTGAGCCAGAGGACAAGGAGAGGAGGAGGCCAGAGTCATAGCTGTATCTGCTCTATACCCTTGACCTCAGTGGATGTTGATGCTCCAAAGGAGAAATATGTTGGGGTTCCATACACCCTGGAAAGTCAGAGAACCTTTGCTGAAAAGAGCATTTCTCCTGCGCCTTGTCCTTTCAGCTTGTAGTAACTTCTGCCTTTTTTCTCAAGAGCCTCCTTGTCTTATTTAATTTAGACACAGGTAGTAATGAGGGCCGTGTCTGTTCCACTCTCGTCCATAAGACTGAAATTTCTCATTAAGGAGATCCTGGGAGACCGGTCGTGTATACTCTTTTTCAAGCGTCACACCTGCCTGCCTGTTGCAGTCTTCAGGCTGGTCCTAAACGAAAGTCTTGGGTGGCAGGCGGGAAAATGCCATCCAATTCTCCTTCTAAATAGCAGTGATGACTTATCTCTAAGGAGGAGGGGTAGTACTGAAAACAGCCAACACTCCTGAAAGGGACTGGGAGGCCGGGTATGTTGTGAAAACGTTCATTTTTCTAAATTAATTCTTCACCAGTAACATATAGTGAGGCAGTTTGATACAGAGAAATAGCCTAAGCAGGGCACTAAGCAGCCAGATAAGGCTGGGCTTGCCATGGAAACATTCCTGGCCTCAGTTTCCTAATCTGAGCAATGGGTATTAAAAAGAAACCCTACTCTCACAGGGTAGATGTACACCTGAAATGAGGTAAAGTGCATGAACAGTAGAGAAGCAAGAGAGCAAACCAGGGGAGAGGAGTGGTCTAGAGTCCAACTCCCTGGGTCCAAATCCTAGTTCTGCCACTGATGGGCTGTGTGACCTTGGGCAAGTCACTAAACCTCTCTGTGCCACGGTTTCCTCATCTGACAGAAAGGTGACAACTGTACCTACCTTAAGGGGCCAACATGAGAGTTCAGTGAGTGCCTTTCCCACAGTGAGTGCTCAAAAAGACTGACCTGGAATAGCAGGAATGCTGCTGAGTGCAACTAACGCTGGGACACATGGGAGGGGCTCCCTAAACACTTCCTGATTATGATTCTGGGCTATTATCCTTTATTAAGGCTGGTTTTACTGGCACCTACCACCAGTTGCAGAGAATCACCATAGCACAGGCTGGGGCTGAGCATTTCAGGAAGAGCTACTGTAGAAGAGGTGCTGATTCTAAGACCTTAATCTTCCAAATATGGTTTGGGGAAGTTAGAGAGTCTCTGCCGTAGCTTTCCCATCTTCCTGAATAAGTGAAAGTTGCTATGGTAGGTAGAAGAGTTGTCCCCTAAATGTCCACTCCCTAATCCCTGGATCCTGTGAATATATTTTGTTACCTGGCAAAGGAGGAAGGAATCACGGTAACTGATAGAATTCAAGTTGTTAATCATCTGATTTTAAGGAGAGTATCCTGGATTATATAAGTGGGCCCAATATAATCACAAGAGTTCTTTAAATGGGGAAGAGGTAAGAGTCGATTATCAGAGTTATGTGATATGAGAAACGCTATTGCTGGCTCCGAAGATGGCAGGGGATCCCAAGCCAAGGAATTCAGGGCCCTTTAGAAACTAAAAGCCCCTCATTTTAGCCAAGTGAGACCCACATCAGACTTCTGACCTCCTGAACTGTAAGATATATATCTGTGTTGTTTGAAACCACTAAATTAGCAGTAATTTGTTATAGCAGCCATAGGAAATTAATATGGTCCCCGGTGTTTCCTTCCTGGCCTGTGAACCCCTAAGGAGCTCAGGAGCACACAGAGACTGCTCTTCCATCCCACATTTGGAGCAGTATTATTTACATATACTCACTCATCCTTTAGCAGATACTTTCTGAGAACCTGCTACATGTCAGACCCGGCACTAGGTCCTCGGGACCCAGCAGTGAACAGGACAGATAGGCCCCCGCTCTTGTGGAGCTCAGAGACAAGAGTGGACACTGACCTTAAACCGATATTTACAGGAGACGATCTTAGGAACCCTTTTATGGAGCCTACTACATGCATGGCACTGTGCCATATATTAACTCGTCCAATCCTCACAAGCCCTCATGAGGAAAGTACCGAGGCACAGGTTACCACCCCCATTTTACGGATGAGGGAACTGAGGCACAGAGCTGGATGGTGGTGGACCATATTCGGAATCCAGGCATTTTCGTACACTCTGCTGAGTTGTATCTAAAATGACAGGGAACAGGGATCATCCCAGAGAAGATGCAGGCATGACTGTGGCACCCAAGATGTCCCTCTAGTCTAGAGAATGACAAGCCCCGGTTAACAGCAAGTGTCTGTGATTTTGAGCAGGCGGGTGTGAAAGTGAATGCTAAATAGGCTGCCAGGGCCCTTGGCACTCCCCATGCAAAAATAAGCACCACCAGATCCTCAGGAACTGGGGGCTATACCTTTCTCCCGTCTTGGCAGAGACCCCATGCCTAAGCCCGAGCAGGGCAAGCCAGCCGGCAGTCAACAGGCCTCTATTGACTGTTCATTCCCTGCAAGCACAAGGCTGTCCATTTAAACGCTGATCCAATACGGCTGTCCATTGGGTAAGCTCATCGCGAATTCCTAGGCTGATGCTCACTCAACAATAGACAGGCACGACACACATGAGCTCATTTATCCCAGCTACAGCCTGCAATCCCAGACCCATTCATCCCAGAGCAATATTCCCCGAGGAGGGTGGGGCAGCGAGATAGAAAGGCTTCCCACTGGGGGAGGGGGAGGGGGAGCCACAGTAGCTGATGTGTGAGAGCAGGGAGGAGGGGGCTGCAGCGTGTGGAGGCTGCCCTGGGAGCCTCTCGGAGTGCCAGCATCCTTCAATTTGCTCCCCCTCAATTTGCTGCCCCTTTACCTCTTGGGACCTGAGTTCCCATATCCATAAAGTAAGGAACAATTATAGCACCTGCCACAGGAGTGCAGAGGAATAAACTGGAGACTGGGATTGACACACACTGCTATATAGAAAATAGATAACTAAAAAGGACCTATTGTATAGCGCAGGGAATTCTACTCAATACTCTGTAATGACCTATAGGGGAAAAGAATCTAAAAAAAGAGTGGATACATGTATCCGTGTAACTGATTCACTCTGCCGTACAGCAGAAAATAACACACTGTAAATCAACTATACTCCAATAAAAATATGAAATAAAAATAAAAACATGTTTTGTGGATTCAAAAAAACATCTTACCTGCCTGAAGGGGTCAGGGAGGCTTAAGTGAGACAATGTGAAGTGTTTTGCTGGGCGGCTGGCACCTAATGACCACAGACTCAGCGTGAGCTATGTTTATGTCACACAGTCTTATTTAATCCCTCACCATGGCTCAGAGAGAAGAGAACACCGGTACTGTCTCTATTTTACAGATGAGGACCCTAAGGTGCCCAGACAGGCTAGAACTTCCCTGTGGACTCCTAGCAAGTCAACGACCCAGGCAGGATTCGCACCCAGGACTCAAGACGGGGTTCCTCCCAGAGCTCTGCCTCTAGCTCAGATGCACTGTTTTATACATGGTCTGGATTTGAACACGGCGTCTCCAGTTTTAGCTCATGGTCATTGAAACCAAAAACTCTATAAGGGAGGCACTGCTATCACGCCCATTTTACAGATAAAGAAACTCAGGCACAAAGAACCTGAGTGATTGGTCTAAGGTCACAGAGCTGGGTGGCAGTGGAGTCAGATGTGGAGTCCAGGCAGTCTCCTTGTCACCTATGAGGCTGTATGTAAACTGTATGCTCCCCTATCACACAGACCATGTACTAAGGAGGGCTCCTCACCACCATCAAAGCTCAGTCTGAAGAGCAGCTTTCAGAGGCTGAGCCAAGTCAAATGTCAAACAGCGCTGTGTCTGGCAGAGCTCAGGACTGTTGTTGCCATGAGCAGCATTAGCAGCAGCAGCATCAAGGCAAATTCGATGCCTAACGTTTACCGAGCACCTTTTTATATCTTCATGCCTTTCCCGTGCATCCCTCGGCCCCTCAGACCTCAGCCCACCCGGACAGACAGAGAAGGCACACGGTGTGCAGCAGGTAAAACCGGCCAAGCCCCGAGTCATCAGGGAGCAGACGGGGCTCTGCACTCAGCTGTCACCTCCCACGCTGGGGCCTTTTTCCTGGCGCCCAAACCACTCATTCTCTGGCACCTGTGGGAGAGGCAGGAGGAAGCCCCTCTAAACAGGGGACTGCCTCCTGATGGGGACTTGGGTCAGTTTGCTCACATGGAGTGCTGAGGAGTCCCTCTTGGTGCTCCTTCGTCGTGTGCTTGGTGTGACCTTTCAGAATGTGCTATAAGCCTCAGTGCATGTACACAGCCCTGGGACACTGCACTTGAGACGACCCAGCTGCAAAGTTCCAAGACATCCCTGGGGGAGGCAGGGGGCCATGGTGCTGTCCATTAGGCATCGCTGGCACACGTCAGGTCAGGGAGGCTTGGAAGCAGCTCTTTCTGCCCAGTTTCCTTAAAAAGCACAGCGTCCTGACTCAAGGAAATCCTGCTGCTGGAAGGACCACAGAGGCTCTCTCAGGGTGGGCTGGCAAAAATGCAGCCAATGTGTCTACTGTCCAGCTCCAAGTGGACTCTCCAGAGAACCCAGAGATGACCATACTAAGTCAGTCAGCTTTATGTGAGCTTTACACTGGGCACACGATCAATATACAACCAAAAGGCATCATCTGTTCCTTTTGCCTCTTCCCTCACCAGGGAAGATGAGTAAGTTAAGAGAGGGGCTCTGAAGGCAGACTCCAGTCCTGGCTTTGTCTCTCAGCTGGGGTGGACCTTGGGGAAAGCTGGGCCCCTCTGTGTCTCAGGCTCCTCAGGTGTAAAATGACAGTCATAATAACAGCACTGACTGCACAGAAATCAAAGGACACCATTTGTATAAAATGCCTGGGGACTCCCTGGCAGTCCGGTGGTTAAGACCCTGCCTTCCAACTCAGGAAATGTGGACTTGATCCCTGGTCAGGAAACTAAGATCCCACATGCCACAGGGCAGCTAAGACTGACCTCCACCATCAGAGAGCCCGCGACTAAGACCTGACACAGTCAAATAAATAAGTAAATATTCAAAAAAATTTTTTAAATAAATAATGCTCACGCGGTGCCTTGTACAGAACAAGCACTTTAAAAATGGGAGTTGGGGCTGGTGCACTGAGACGACCCAGAGGGATGGTACGGGGAGGGAGGAGGGAGTGGGGTTCAGGATGGGGAACACGTGTATACCTATGGCGGATTCATGTTGATGTATGGCAAAACCAATACAATATTGTAAAGTAATTAGCCTCCAATTAAAATAAATATATATTTTTTTAAAAAATGGGAGCTCTCAGTATGACTTTTCATCCTAACAACTCATTCCTGACCTCACTCAGCCCAATCTTCATCTACCCTCACACCCAAAAGATTCCCTGGTAGAAGGCATGGCAATCCACACCAATATTCTTGCTTGGAAAATTCCATGGACAGAAGAGCCTGGCAGGCTATAGTCCATAAGGTCGCAAAGAATCGGACTCGACTGAAGTGACTTAGCACGCATATACCAATCAGCACATTTCTAACACGACTCCACTTTCCTAAACTACATCTGGTGTCCATCGTTCTGTCCCTCCCATAAAGTTAACTCTTTAGGGTCAGAGAAAGCATCAGATGTACTACACTTAAGTGTCAAGGAAGATTTTCCCATCTATGGTGGCTTCTCATTTTTCCTTGTTGGAGAGAGACAGGGCAAACGGGTCAGAACCTGAGCCAAAGGTGAACTCAGAACCAAGTGATGCGAGGTTTTCATCAGGGTCCTGTGTCTTAGTTGTTTCCTTTCAAAGCTCTTTCCAAAAGCATCCTTCATCTTCAAAGAGTCTGGTTCGCAACTCGACTTTGCCCTTTGAAGTCCCTTTTACATTCACTCTTGAAGGCACTGCTTAAAAATGACACAGCACATGGCTGAGAAGAGAATAAACTTCTCCCCTCCTACTTTGGCCTCCACCCCTCCCCCACAAATTTGGATTCAATTATAAACTGGCTGATGTTGTCCTTTGGTCCTTCCTAAGAATAATTGTAAAGTCAACACTAAGGGCATTAAAAAGAATGAGCCTGGCTGTTTATTCATGGAGGAAGGAAAGGGGATAGTTTCTAATGCTATTTTCTAGCCTCTTCTTGTGACGTCTTCACCAGAGGCTTCAGGATAAATGTGCCAGCAAACAGACCAAAACGCCAGGGTAATTCTGCAATGTCAACTTTCTTAGTATTTTTTTTTAAGTGTTTGTTATTTATTTCGATCTATATAACCTATTCAAATGGTGTTTCAGCTGGGCAAAAAAATACTGTGACCTCCTACGAAAGAAAACTCATTCATAAGCAAGTGAAAAAAATCAAATCCTCTGGAAAGTTTAGGCATGTTTGACAAGGGAAACGTTTAGAAAGCATTTGTGGGGCATCTCAGGAAATGTATGCAGTGGACAAGCCCATCTTGGCATGAATATGATTTTACTGAACACGACACGGGTGCTCCAGGGAAGATGTGAGAATACAATCTCCGTCTGCTGCAAATATTTTATAATTGTGCTAGGATATTGAAATGGAAGTTTCCAACGAAGCACGAAGCTACATTATACATGAAACAGCTCACTACAACGCAGGTACTGGAACTATAGGCAGACTTTACAACGGAGACCCCAAGAGCTGAGTGGCCCAACTCTTAACCTGGACCCACAATCCCACCCAGCCTGGCCCACATCCACAAGAAAGGGTTGAGTTTTAGGAGACAGGAAAGAAGTTTCAGAGTAGTTTACTACAGAGAGGTACTGAAGAGCCAAAATCCCACCTGCAAACACACCCCAGCTGAGAGGCTGGGAAGCTTTGCCCTTTGTCTTAAATTGAGGGAGGGGGCCTTTGAAATCACTGAAGAATTTAATATATGTGCCCCCGACCACACCATGTGAGAGGCCACATCTATCTGGCGTCAGAGGCTCAAATCTGTGACTTCCGAGCAGCTTTGACAAGAACGAACATGTGCTGAACTGGAGATCAGCCAGCCCACTCAGCTTCATTAGGAAATGGTTGAATGTGGCTTCTTCAGGACCAGATAGATACCCACCCCCACCAGCTCAAGGAGGTCCCGAGAGGCTCATTCCTGGGCCGCCCACAGGGTAACTATGGAATTCTCAGTCTTGAGGAACGACGTGGCAGCAACAAGCAGAAAAAGAGCCTCATGATGGAAAATGAAGGTGAGAGATCCTCGGGGACTGAGACGTCTCCAAACCACCCACGAAAGGGAGAGCCTGCCGGGTCTAGAGGGAGCCAGGCCGACTCAAGACCGTGTCACTCGCGCAAGAACCTTCCTGCACCTTTTCCACTTCTCCTGCCCCTCCTCCACCCCCCACTGCCGCTGAAAAGCACAAGGAAGAACCTGCTCCAGCTGCAGGCGAGGCCTGCTGAATGGGGGAGGCAGGGTCGTGGGGCGGGAGAGTGTGTGTGGAAGAGTGTGTGTGTGTGTGTATGGAATTCTCAGTCTTGAGGAACGACGTGGCAGCAACAAGCAGAAAAAGAGCCTCATGATGGAAAATGAAGGTGAGAGATCCTCGGGGACTGAGACGTCTCCAAACCACCCACGAAAGGGAGAGCCTGCCGGGTCTAGAGGGAGCCAGGCCGACTCAAGACCGTGTCACTCGCGCAAGAACCTTCCTGCACCTTTTCCACTTCTCCTGCCCCTCCTCCACCCCCCACTGCCGCTGAAAAGCACAAGGAAGAACCTGCTCCAGCTGCAGGCGAGGCCTGCTGAATGGGGGAGGCAGGGTCGTGGGGCGGGAGAGTGTGTGTGGAAGAGTGTGTGTGTGTGTGTGTGTCGACTTTAAATGTGAAATAGAAAACCCTCTTTTCTGAGATAAAATCCACATGCCTTACAATTCGCCCATTTAAAGCATCCTGCTCAACGGGTTTCAACAGTCGCAGAGTTGGACATCCATCATCACAATTCACTTCAGGACATTTTCATTACTTGAAAAGAAACCCCGTTCCTCTCAGGCTCTCCATAGCTATCACCTGCCAGCCCCTGGCCCCCTTCACCTTGAGCAATCATTAATCTATGGTCTGTGTCTACGGATTTGTCTATGGAATCATATAGAATGCGGTTCTCTGTGACTGGCTTCTAAATGAAAGAACTCTATGTGCTGACCTGACCCCCCAGGCCTGCAACTTTCTGGGCTCTTTCGGTGGGCCGCTAGAGTCCTTCCCTCAAAGGAAAGTGGTCCGGACAAAAGGAGATGTTCCCAGGGAACCACTTCGTTTGAACCAGTTCACTCAGCTTCCCCGGCTCTGCCCTGAACTGGAAGAGGAACAAATCTCCCAGCACGCCCAGCGGCAGGGCCGTCAGGATTCGAGTAGGGTCTGTCCTTCCATCTGATGAAAACCTCTGTGTTGGTCTCCACACTTTCTTGCCCCAAGGGCACCCGGCACGAGCCAGGCACATATCAGAGGGTCGGTAAACACTCATTGCTGGCTGATGAGAGACAGGAAGCAGAGAGGAGCGGGGAGGCCGTGCCCACGGAGGGCCTCTGGCGGGTCTGTGCGCGCTCCCAGGTTCTCCACATGTGGATGGAGGGGTGCAGGCTCGGGGTGGCCAGGAGGCAGCGCCAGGGGCAGACAAACTCTGC
Source organism: Aepyceros melampus (assembly GCA_006408695.1). NCBI lineage: Eukaryota > Metazoa > Chordata > Mammalia > Artiodactyla > Bovidae > Aepyceros > Aepyceros melampus. The sequence continues at coordinate 544,528 of SJXQ01008373.1, read as the reverse complement.
TGCTCTCTGGTTACGCTTTATGCGTTTCTTTGTTTTTCAGTTTCTTTGTCACTGACATCTGCTGCTCTGCGTTGTTGTACTAGAGGCAAAATGTAAAACAGAAAACACTCGGGGGATACACCGTTTCTCCCCATCTCGGCTGCTCTGTTTGGACGGGCCATGTCTTTGGATGAGGACCGCCACCCCCACTCCATCCTGGTGACCCCTTCTCTTTCCCTACATTCACGACTCTTGTTACCTCCTTGCTGAAGGTGAAACTGACACAATCTTTGCAACTGCTGTGCATTAGTGAACCCCGGGGAGACCTCAGGGGACCCCAATGCAGGTAACATGGGCTTCCCCACACCAGAGCCTTCTGGACACGGCGAAGCTGCTTCTAAAGCCTGAGGGAGAGTGGATCCATCTGAGAACTCACAGGCGTCATTTCAAAGGGAGATCTTTCAATGGCAGAGAGGGTGGTTTTCTAGGGAGAGCCTGGCTAACTCCTCAAGAATTCAGACTTGCATTACTCCATAAATTGAGAGAAACGGTCCCAAGGGACAGGATGGGGTCGTGTGGGCCAGGCGGGGCCACATGGGGGAACTGCAGCCTTGGGATGTGGAGTGTGTGACAAGCGTCCCCAGCCACTGTGCCCACATCCCCCTGCAGATCTTAGTTCTCCTCTCGGGATCCTGCCAGAGGATCCTCTTGTTACAATAGAAGCATGGAGCGCCAGGGCGCTGGTCCAACATCGCCTGGAGAGAGCGGCACGGTGAGTCCTGATGCTCCTGCGGGGGCAGCTGGCGAGTGGGCCGTGCCCCTTCTCAGCCTGTCCCACTGCCTCTTGAGCCCTGTGAAGCAGGTGTTACCCACCCCAGTTCCCAGGTGAGGGATCAGGCTCCATGCGATGGAGTGACCTGACCCAGGTCACTCAGCCAGTCAGGGGGAGTTCAGATGCAAAGCTGTGGCCTCTCCTGGACCGAGCAGCCACAGACGCTGGTCAGGGCTCTGACGCTGGGCTCTGCAGGCACCCCGCCTGGGTGCCCCTTCCTGGGTGACCCTCTGAAAATGGTCTGGCAGTCTCCAAGGTGGAGGGGGTGAGTCTTGCACAAAGTGGAAGAAGTAAGAATGTTCCTGTGTGGATATAAGTGTGTGTGTGTACCCACGTGCCTGTCCATAACTGTGTTGTTTCTGTGTCTGTGTACACATGAATGTTTGTGTCTGTATCTGCCAACGTGCCATTGTATACATGTGTGCTTGTATTTATAGATATATGTTTGTATTACTGTGTGTCTGTGTGTTCCTGTCTGTGGGTACATACGTGTGTGTTTGTGTGTGTACTGAGTGTGGATGTGTCTGCGTACCCATGTATATGTGTTGGTGTGTGCTTGTATGATGGTGGGTGTGTATCAGTGAGTGTGTAAACAAGCCCTCGCATGTCAGCAGACTTAGAAGACTACGTCGCCTTTGCAGTAGAAAGATTCATTTCTTTCAGCTAATATGAAACAAAGGAACCTTTTCTTAAAGTTCTACTTTGGGGCCCCAGAATGTAAACTTTATGTGACTAGGTTTACAGTCTCTGAGGGAAGAATGTGCCTTTTGAAGATCAAGTCTGAGAAAACTAAGAATTCACTGCTGTTTCAAACTTCTCTGACTACTTCACAGTGGGAAATAAAGCATGTCGTTGCATATACGTACAGCATATATGTATGTCCATGTATATATTTTTCTTAAAACAATACTTATCCTGACCATGTGTGATGCACTCTGATATTAAACTCTTTTCTATTTCATTTTTTCAAATGACAGCTAAACTGATTCTGAAGGAGATCAACCCTGGGTGATCTTTGGAAGGAATGATGCTAAAGCTGAAGCTCTAGTACTTTGGCCACCTCATGCGAAGAGTTGACTCATTGGAAAAGACCCTGATGCTGGGAGGGATTGGGGGCAGGAGGAGAAGGGGACGACAGAGGATGAGATGGCGGATGGCACCACCGACTCGATGGACGTGAGTCTGAGTGAACTCCGGGAGTTGGTGATGGACAGGGAGGCCTGGCGTGCTGCGATTCATGGGGTCGCAAAGAGTCAGACACGACTGAGCGACTGAACTGGACTGAAACTCATGTCACAACTCACTAATGGGATATAACTTGCAGTGTGAAAAACACTGGACTATAGTGACTCTTCCCCCAGCTCTATATAAAGTGACTTCATCCATCCATTTACCGAGTACACATAAAGCAGTTACTATGTGCCAACTACTAGTCTAGGTTCTTGGGAAACAAGTCTCCTGTGCTCCTGGCACTTTCATTCTAAAGGAGAAAATAAACCACAAACCCCAAAACACTGAAGATAATTTTATATGGTGACAAAATCTCTGAAGGTAATTCAATGGTTGGCCAGGGAGGACTTCCTGGAGGAGGTCACCCAAATGATGAGAAGGAGCTGGCCATGGCAAGAGGCAGGGGAGAAGAGCTGGCCAGTATTTTCTCTGCAGTCTCTGCTATCAAAATTTAGACATGAACCTTGACTCAGATACTGGCCATGATTCTATCCATCTTTCTCTGGCCTCGCTCCCTTCTCTCCTTTCAGCTACATGTTGCCCAAATACTTCACATCAAAATTTGGCAGCCCTACATGGGCACATATTCATTCTTTCCCTGAAACATTTCAAAATAACATTTGGTCTGATTAATTCTGTTATTAGGACAAACTCCTGGAAGACATAGTCAATCTCGTGGAGGGTAATTCGACTGGTCAATAAGGCTCAGAAATGAAGGGGCAGAGACCAGGCAACGGGGCTCAGAGACCACATGTAGGAAAGCTCAGGTCAAAAGCATCGGAGATGGTGGGCAAGCCTCCCCTTCAAGGCCAGCACTGCTTCTCCAGGGCATCTGTGTGGCCAGCTCCCGCTCTGCCTTAGGTTCTTGCTTACATATCATCTATTCAGCAAGTCTCTCCTGCCCACACTAGTTAAACTGCAGCCTTTCCTCCTGACTTACCTACAGACCTCTTTATCCGGTTATCCAACTGCCCATCTAGAACATTAACTCCACAAGGACAGAGATTTGTGTCACTGTCATTCCCCAGCTAGTGCTCAATACATGGCTGTTGCATGAGTCAATGAATAAAGTTCCTATTTCCTGAGCACCTACTAGGTGCTGGGCTCTGTACCAGCATGGTCTCCAGTCTCCAGAAATCCTGCCAGGTGTGTACTATGATTCCCATTTTAGAGATGGTAAGATAAAGGTTCAGAGAAGCGAAACAAACACAGTGAATAAGTGATGGATTGGGGGCTGAAATCTGGGTCTCCCTGACTCCAAACCCACAAGGACTGACGCATCTACCCACAAAACAGGAACGCTACACACTAAGTGTAGTAAGTCAGAAATAGAAAAACACCATATTCACTTACACGTGGAATCTGAAATACGGTAAAAATGAAGATATCTACGAAAGAAAACAGACTTACAGATGTAGAGAACAGATGTGCGGTTGCCAAGGGAAAAGTAGATGGAGGAGGGAAGGACTGGAGTTTGAGATTAACAGAGCCAAACTCTCATCTATAGGATGGACAGACACCGAGGTCCTACCGGTGTAGGACAGGGAATGCTAGTCAATATCTTGTGATAAATCATAATGAAAAATAATATATATACATATAATGGAATCACCTTGATGTACAGCAGAAATTAATACAACACTGCAAATCAACTACACTTCAATAGAATTTTTAAAAAGATTAATTGTTGCATAAAGCAGATGACCCAAACCAAGATCCACCCAAGAGCAAGCTCCGTGGGCACAGAGCGCTGTTCTTTGTTTTGCCTAAAAAAGGGGAGTTGCTAACAGCACCAAAGATGCTTATATGACAAACAACCAGATCACCCCCTCTGAGCAGGAGGGCAGTTTCACGGTGTAGTTTTATTCATAAGCAGTTTCCATGCATTTTGTTTTCCAGCACACTGGGGCACATGGAACATAAACAGGCAGAAACCATGCTCTGAGTACCCCCTATTGGGTGCCCGCAGTGAAAGCTGGGTGTGCAAAGCTGTCCCTAGGGGAGGTCCGAGGAGTCAAGGGGCCCAGGGAGGGGACACAACCACCTCCATTTCCCTCTGTACCTCAGGGACAAGCAGCCGAGGTCAAATTAACCAGGGCAGACCTCTGAGGGCTGGGGTTCTGGGACACCTACAGAGTGGTTTTGCTTGGGGATAGCAGCTGCTTCAAATTAGAAGCTACTCTAAACAGAGAGCAGATTCACGAGGTTTTTCTGCCCTGGAAAGAGACCAAGTGACTCGAGCCACAGTCTTGATCTTTGGACTCTTTAGGGCAAAAGCTTCTAGGGGAGGGGCCCAGAAAAGAAAGGCCAGAAGTGCGGACAGTTGAGGCAAAAGGTCCCAGCTCTCGAACCCTACCTGACCAACAACAGTTCCCAGAACTGGAAGTGTGCGAGATGAGAGGGGTCAGGCCCAGCACAAGGGGTCACCTCTGCAGGGAGAGCTGTCTCCATTCCATCACCCGCTCCCTCTCCCCACAGCCTCGGCCACCCCACAAGTCTGCTCAGGGGTTCAGTCCCTGCCAGCACTCCTCATCTTTGATGGGAGTCTTTGAGACATCAAAAACTTTCCTGATGTCTTTGAGCTGGAGCCAGGAAGTAAGGGTGAGGCCCTGGGGAAGACAAGGTAGCTCCCCAGGCTGTTGGAGCCGTGGGGACAGGCACAAAATTTGCCTCCAGAGGACACAGAAACAATGGGTTTCCAACTTTTCCCCAAACTATTAAGTTCTCATAGTCTGTGCCAGGCAAGGTGTACACTGCTTCACTCTGGCCATCTCTATATTTTCAGTTCAACAAACGTTTGAGTTCCCATTTGGTGACAGGCCAACTGGGCCAGGCCCTGGACGTGTAGCCCAGTGACCAACCTGAGTGTCTAATATGAATGAGGCCCTAAGGATCCATTATAAGAATGGAGCAGTAACTAACAGCTAATGAGCTAGGCACTCTCCTGAATGCTTTCCCCATGTTAACTCATTAATCCTCACAGCATCCAAGTGATTCCTCAGCAGAGGCCTGAAGAAAGTGAGGAAGCTAACCAGAAGTATATCTAGGGAAGCAAGACCAAGGCTGATCAGGTGTGTGCCTGGCATGTTCAAAGAACCACAGTGAGCCTGCAATGGGGCAGGGAATGCCAGATATCCCAGGCTTTAGGGAGGACCCAGGCCTTCAACAAAATTGGTTTCCGGGCTTCCCTGGTGGCTCAGAGGTTAAAGCGTCTGCCTCCAATGCTGGAGATCTGGGTTCGATCCCTGGGTCGGGAAGATCCCCTGGAGAAGGAAATGGCAATCCACTCCAGTATTCTTGCCTGGAGAATCCCATAGACAGAGTACATTACAGTCCATGGGGTCGCAAAGAGTCGGACGCGACTGAGCGACTTCACCTTCACCTTCAGGCCTTCAACAGGGAGGTGGAGATGTCAGTACAAGAATGGCAGGATCCCACTTATATTCTAGAACAGCTCTGGCTGAAGCAGTTGAATGTTCTTTGGTGGAAAAGGATGGAAGCTAGAGGGGTCCAGGCGAGACTGGAGGAAAGAGACAGCAGTAGGGTGGGGTGGGGGAAGAAGCCATTGCATTCCTGGACTATACTGAAGACAGAGCTGAGAGGAACTGCATACGGGTTGAACATGTGGCATGAAAATGGAAGTGTCCACGTGGGCTCTGAGGATTCTGCCCAGAGCAGCTGGAAGGAGGGGGCTGCCATGACCTGAGGTGGGAGATGTGCGCTGAACAGCTTTCTGCAGTTTCTGGCATGTTAAACATGCAGTGTCCAATGAAGACATCCAAGAAGCAGATGGAAGAGAAGACTGAAGTCCAGGGGGCCCCTGTGTCAGCCAAATAATACTCTGAACAGGAATTGCCGGTGCTTCATTCAACAAACACCCGATTGTATGCCTACTATGAGCTGACACGGCTGCAGCAAATGTAACCAAAAACAAAAAGTCTCCGCTCTGTGAGAGCCAGCAGGCATGGGAGGGCATGATGACAAGGGAAGACCCGGGAGAACCTGGAGACAGAGACCCAGGATCACCCCTGACCACCCGCCTGCTGAGCCCCCAGGCCCCTCCCTTGGGGCAGCACCCAGCAGCTGCTAGTGCATGAGGAGGACTTGGACGCCAGGCTCGCATCCAACCTGAACAGAGTCCAATCTGCTGGAATCCATTATCGACTCTCACTGACCCGCAGTCTGCTCCTGGAAACATGTCTAAACTGCACTGCCTGAGCCAACACCAGCTAAGATGAATAACAGGGGACCAGTTAATGTCTCCACTGTGCTTTCAGACACTGCTGGGGGCAGGGAGGGATCTGGGCAGGAGCTGAGGGAGCAGGGGAGAGAGAGGATTCACTGCAGCAGGCTAGAGGTCATTCAATCTCCTGGGAAGAAAGGCTGCCTCAGCCCTTCTCGAAGCTTCCTGACGGACCCTGAGGCATCACCTGGGCTCAGTCCTCCAACATCCATCACAGAGGTCTGCATCTTCGTGGCCACATTCAGAGCTCAGGTTTGGGGCCACCAGGGTTTCTGACCTCACTGGCTGTGGGACTTCAGGCAAAGGACTCAACCTCTCTGTGCCATTTCCATTATCTCTAAATTAGGGCTACTGTGAACTCTTACAGAATTGCTGAGAGGATTCAATGAAATAGTAGAGCACGACCTAAAATGCTATCTGTCATGCAGTAAGCACTCCTTAACTGTTAGCATTTATTGTTTACCAAGCACCTGGAATATGTTGGCATTAGGGTGTCTTTGAAGTGGGCCATAAGTAATTTGTAAACAGCAAGGTGAAGGAGACGCTATTGTGACTTACCCAAGGTGGAGAAACTCTCTCCAAGGATCTCTGAAAACGGAAGAGAGAAGAATTTCTCAGGCTGCTTGTTGAATGAATAAAAGATGGACTTTCAGAATCCAAGATGAGTTTGATGACCACGTGCTTGGAACGGCACGTGGATCTGTGAGTCCTGCCTGCTCTAGTCCAGCCTGGCTATCAGGAGCAACCGCCTGCTGAGACTACCCTGACCCCAACCCCAAGAGAGGTCACTCAGAAAAACAGTGGAGCCCAGGACTTGGGGAGGGAAACACAGGATGGTCTGTGGCTAGGGCCACCCTGTGCTCCTGCCATGCCCCAGGCCCCACATGGACACCAGGATCCATCTTTCTTGCCCAGTCTGAGCAGAACCGAACATGCTAACTGGACTTTGAGCAGCCTAGGTTCCAGCTTCCAGTCTGATTTCCAGCTGCATCTCTGACTTTTTCCTAAAGTCTCACCCAGAGGGACCTCACCAGTCTCTCAAAATGGGGAGTGTTTCTGAATGCTGCACCTTTAGCCTCTCCTAGCCTTTTGCATGACAGGGCACTCCACCTACCCTGGCAGCCCAGCTTTAACCATCACCAGACCCCTGATACTAAAAGAACAGCCTACCCACAATGTACCTGAGGGGTACACTTCACAGAAAGTGGGGGCTACTGGTTTTAACCTCAGTGATTTGTTTTTACCTGGTCTTCAATAATGTTGGGGAGGAAAGTGTCTTATTATAGGAAAAGAAAGTTTTCAGACGCAGCAGAAGAAATGACCCCATCACTTGAATGGAGAGAACTAGAGGTGGGAGAAAGAACAGTGGACTTGTGGGCGGAGCCTTGAGTTTGGATTCAGCTCCGCCACTTGGTAGTAAGTCAACCTTGGGCTCAGCCTTTGAAACTCAGCTTTCTCATGTGTCAAATGGAACAATTATAAAGATGAAATGAGACCATGTATGTAGCCAAAGTGTAATCAGACTAGACTGTGGCAGGCATTTAGCATTATTATTATTATTTTTGTTGTTGTTACATTTTTTGCCTGGTCAGTTCCTCTGACTTTTTCTTTGTGAATCTTATGGATACTCACACTCTTGATCTTTTTGCATTGCCATTTTCCCCAAAAGCTACTGTAATGGGGGTAAAACTTTCTCTGTTTCGAATATTGGGCGATATCCCAATAATGTCTGGCATAGAGTGGGTACACAATATACATTTTGAAAATATAATCGATACCATAATCATATATGGGCTTCCCTGGTGGCTCAATGGTAAAGAATCCACTCACAATGCAGGAGAGCAGGCTTTGACCTCTGGGTTGGGAAGATCCCCTAGAGGAGGGCATGGCAACCCACTCTAGTATTCTTGCCTGGAGAATTCTCATGGACAGAGGAGCCTGGGGTCACAAAGTGTCAGACACGACTAAACGACTAAGCACAGCATAATTATATAAATGTATATATATATAATATATATGAATTGGGCTTCTCAGGTGGCACTGCTGCTAAGTCACATCAGTCGTGTCCGACTCTGTACGACCCCATAGACAGAAGCCCACCAGATTCCCCCATCCCTGGGGTTCTCCAGGCAAGAACACTGGAGTGGGTTACCATTTCCTTCTCCAATGCATGAAAGTGAAAAGTGAAAGGGAAGTCGCTCAGTCGTGTCCAACTCCTTGCGACCCCATGGACTGCAGCCTACCAGGCTCCTCTGTCCATGGAATTTTCCAGGCAAGAGTACTGGAGTGGGGTGCCATTGCCTTCTCCGGAAAACATTCTACTTAACGTTAATTACTCTAAGACATGTCTATATTAGATAGGTCAACAAATAAACATTAATATCAGGTATTTAATACTGAATATTTCCCAGTTCACATGAACCTGGAATTTATTAATTTAGAATTATTTTATTTGTAAGCACTTACCTTTTTTTAAGCCAAATAAATAGAGCTCATTTACAAATTAACCTCAAAAATATTACCCAGAGACAAAGACATACCAAGACATATTTAGACAGCATAAGACCTAGCTTCATTTTCTAAGTTTAGTCATGAATTAGATATTACATTATAAAATTTACTAGTTTATAAAAAAATAGTTGAAATAAATACAATTTTTAGTCTTTTTCCCCTTTTTCCTCAGTCTCAGGAGTTAGAGATGGTCTAGATAAGTGTTCCTGAGAGCCCTGGTGTCAAGGCACAGAGAAAGGAAATCAAGTTCTAACAAAACGGCGGCAGGTCTAAACCAAATGGTGGCCAGACAAAGCAAAGTGGCCATCAAAAATCACAGCAAGAACACAGAGTTAAAACACACACATAGACCTGGCTGTCCTCATCAGACACTGCCTTAAATACAAGAATACAGTCTCTCAGAAAACCTCCTATAGAGAAACAGAACTTCAGATCCAAGTACTAACATCAAAGATTTCAAGGGAGGAAAGGAGGCCAGCCAGGTTGAAAGAAGAAGGGGGAGGAGGCGGGAGAGGGGGGCAAAAGGCGTGGCCTCACAGACGTCTCCTGCCACCTACAGATGCCCAGGCATTATGGGACTTTTCCCTGGGCCTCCAGAGAAGGGAGGACTGGAACTCGGCCCTACCAAAAATCAGACCAGACCAGAACCAGAATTCGAGTTCTCTGCCAAGAGGAGGTGATCAGTCTCCAATCATCAGCTCAGGCTGAGGGCCCTTCAACCAGATTCCTGCATCCAGGACCGGGGGACTAGAAAAACGGGGAATAGGAAGGGTTAAGGAGAGGAAAGAGAGAGGGAACGGGAGAGAGGTCAATAAAGTCTCTTGTTCCTTACCCAGTTGGGGCACTCTGGCCAGTTGTCCACGTCAGGAGGAGACAAAAGGGACCCAGTTGCGGCCGCTGGGTCTGGTCCATTGGCAGGCAAGCTGGCCCCTGAGTACCCCAAGTGGTCAGGACGTCAGTCTCACCAGAGTCCCCGCCAGAATCATCATTTGTTGCAGGAACAGGGACCCCTTCCAGGGCCCGATACTGGGCTCTTGGCTAACACTCGGAAATGAATGGTCCAAGGAGACACATGTGCTGACAAAGCAGGAGATTTTATTGGGAAAGGGCACCTGGGTGGAGAGCGGTAGGGTGAGGGAACCCAGGAGGTGGCACTAGTGGTAAAGAACTCAGCTGCCAATGCAGGAGACCTGAGAGATGTGGATCCATCCCTAGGTTGGGAAGATCCCCTGGAGGAGGGCATGGCCACCCACTCCAGTATTCTTGCCTGGAAAGTCCCATGGAGAGGGGAGCCTGGCGGGCTACAGTCCCACAGGGTGGCAAAGAGTCGGACACGACTGAAGAGACTTAGCACAGCACATTATATGAATTATGATAGAATTATATACAATACTATATTACCAGGTCCCAGGAACCATGCTAATTGCTTTGTATACATTATGTCCATGTAACCTTCTCCATCTTACATGAATTAATTATTAGCGTTTTTCCCCCCACTTTACAGATGAGGAAAGTGAGGCACTGAGGTAACTTGTCTGACACTGTTTCTACTGTTTCCCCATCTATTTCCCATGAAGTGATGGGGCCAGATGCCATGGTCTTCGTTTTCTGAATGTTGAGCTTTAAGCCAACTTTTTCACTCTCCTCTCTCGCTTTCAACAAGAGGCTTTTTAGCTCCTCCTCACTTTCTGCCATAAGGGTGGTATCATCTGCATATCTGAGGTTATTGATATTTCTCCCAGCAATCTTGATTCCAGCTTGTGCTTCTTCCAGTCCAGCGTTTTTCATGATTACTCTGCATAGAAGTTAAATAAGCAGGGTGACAATATACAGCCTTGACGTACTCCTTTTCCTATTTGGAACCAGTCTGTTGTTCCATGTCCAGTTCTAACTGTTGCTTCCTGACCTGCATACAGATTTCTCAAGAGGCAGGTCAGGTGGTCTGGTATTCCCATCTCTTTCAGAATTTTCCACAGTTTACTGTGATCCACACAGTCAAAGGCTTTGGCATAGTCAATAAAGCAGAAATAGATGTTTTTCTGGAACTCTCTTGCTTTTTCCATGATCCAGCGGATGTTGGCAATTTGATCTCTGGTTCCTCTGCCTTTTCTAAAACCAGCTTGAACATCAGGGAGTTCACGGTTCACATATTGCTGAAGTCTGGCTTGGAGAATTTTGAGCATTACTTTACTAGCATGTGAGATGAGTGCAATTGTGCGGTAGTTTGAGCATTCTTTGGCATTGCCTTTCTTTGGAATTGGGATGAAAACTGACCTTTTCCAGTCCTGTGGCCACTGCTGAGTTTTCCAGATTTGCTGGCATATTGAGTGTAGCACTTTCAGAGCATCATCTTTCAGGATTTGAAATAGTTCAACGGGAATTCCATCACCTCCACTAGCTTTGTTTGTAGTGATGCTTTCTAAGGCCCACTTGACTTCACATTCCAAGATGTCTGGCTCTAGATTAGTCATCACATCATCATGATTATCTGGGTCGTGAAGATCTTTTTTGTACAGTTCTTCCGTGTTTTAATATGTCATCAATATTTAACAAATATGAATGATGTGGTCTCTTTTGTGAGGGTACTAAGTCTTTGAAATTCAGTGTGTATTTAACACTAATAGCACATCTCACATTGAACTGACTACATTTCAAGGGATCAATGGCCACATGTGACCAGTGGCTACCATATTGAAGAGTATAGATCTGGAACCATGGTTTTCCAACTCACTGTATATTGGGATCACGTGCAGAATTTGTTAAAAATACTGATTTCCAAGTCCTACTCAGAGATTCAGTTCAGTAGATCTGGGGTGAGGCCTGGGACTCTGTAGTTTAACCAGTATTCCAGGGGATTCTGATGTAGCTCATCATTATGGAACCAGTGAGCTCCTAAAATGTAGCCTAATAAATATCAACCAGATAGCCAGTAAGGCCCCTTCTTAAATTCCTATGGACTAAGAAACGTTTGATCTGCATTAAAGATAACACCTGATAACATTCAGTTGAATTACTTTGAAAAAGAGTTTTCAAGTAGAGAGTGCTTGCTTTAGATAAGATTTCCTGATTAAAAATAGTCATTGGCACACATTAAGGTTAAACTCTTTAAGACTAATCAATTATCTTAAGATTAAACAAACAAATCTTCTGACATGCCTCCAGCACTAATTTGCTCAACAGAAAACTTCCTTAACAAACAATGGACAGTTGGGTGGCAGTGATACCTATGCTGAACTGGTAAGTTCAGCAATGAAGGTGTTGGGAGATATTCATTAAAAGCTTTAATTAAGCACCTTCCATATGCCAGACACACCCCTCGGCCCTAAGGTTACAGAGGTGAATGAGGGTGGGTCATGCTCTTGAAGGGTTTGCAAAGTTGCTGCCAAGATGGGTAACAATGTGCAAAGCGCTATGGGAACACAGGAAGGAAAAAATCAGGTCTGCCTTGGAGCAGGGGAGAAGCCCCTCTGATAGGAACCGAGCTGAGCCTCCAGCCTCTACGAAGTGTTTAATAGGTAGAGACCAGGAACTTTGGCAGAGAGAGTGAGGACAGTGTTTTGAGTGTTTGGAGAACTGTGGGAAATGAGTTTGGATGCCTGGGGTGGAGAAGGCAGAGAGCTTGCTGGGAGAAGGGGCTGGAGTTGGGATGGTGAAATGCCTTGAAGGCCAGACTAGGGCATGTGGATTCAGTCCAGCAGGTAACCGGGGCCACAGCTGCAGTTACACAGATGCACATACCACAGCTTTGGTCAATGGTGGATGGATAAATTGGTTGATAAATGGTTATATGAAATGAATGGAAGTCTTAAAGTGGGGGAGGGGAAATTGAAGCCAGGACGCCAGTAAGGTGGTCAGCTGGTGAGAGGTAGGTAATGAGACTTGGACCGAGTGCTGACAACAGATGGGAGATGAAGCACAGATGGTTTTCAAATGACCTAGAGGAAGAAAGTCAAGACTTGGTGAAATTGCTGTAGGGAGTCACCCTTCACTTGGCTAAGGCCAGTAAGCAATGTTGTTGTGCTAAAGGCTGAAAAGTTCCAGGAAAAAGGGAAGGGGCTCATGAAGCCAGGATCTCTTAAGAGCCTGTGGAAGGAGGATGCCGAATCTTGGGACCTGCAAAGTATTCCTTTTTGCGGGCTGATGACATTTCTGTATCAGCTCCTTATTTTTCCCTTAGTTTACAATTTTTTCAACAGAGAGGCCATAAGAAGTGCAAAACATCTGCCAAATCAAGTGGCTGGGAGGATACAGGGAAATAGAAGCCCTCGCCCACTGCCGGTGGGTGTCTTGACACACAGATTGGAAAGAAACTCTTTTAACGGGAGGTGGACATGCACCACAATGTTCAACTCAGCGCTGTTTCTAATGACTCAAAGTTGGAAGCAACCTATGTTTCCATCTATAGAGCGATGGATAAATAAAATGTGGTATGGTCACATGAAGGAAGACAATACAGCAATCAAACCAAGAGATCCATGGGGCTGACCCTCAAAACACAAGGTGGAGTGGAACAGGCAAATTGAAGAAAAACATATTCAGGATGATGGAATCTATCTGAATTGTGGACACACACACCTGAACTATATAATATATATGACTACACATAGTGGAAGTTAAAGTGTAAAAACGTAGACTGAGATCTGTAGTAAATTCATAATACAAGGTTGAGAGGGGAGGAACAAAGAAGAGGTTCGAAAGGGATTTCTACGTGAGTGACAGTTTATTTCTATTATATGGCAGACCTATAAAAGAACTGCAGCAAAGATGCCAAGATGTTATATTCATTAATGTGGGATGGTGGATAAAAGAGTGCTTACTATCAATATATCATTTGCTATGTTTCCCTTTGGGCCTCCCAGGTGGCTCAGTGGTGAAGAATCTGCCTGCCAATGCAGGAGACTCAGGAGACCCTAGTTCGATCCCTGAGTTGGGAAGATCCTCTGGAGCATGATATGGTAACCCACTCCAATATTCTTGCCTGGATAATTCCATGGACAGAGGAGCCTGGCAGATGACAGACAGCCCAGGGGGTCACAAAGAGTCAGACATGACTTAGCAACCTAGTATGCACATGCAGACTTCCCCTTATCTCCAAAAATTTCCCAAATTGAGAAAGGAAGGGAGGAAGTAGGGAAGAGGGGGTGGGGAGGAGGAAGGAGGGGAGGGGAAGAAGGTGAGAGCAGAAAGAAAAAGAAAGGGAGTGGGTGGGAACAAAGCAGAAGGCTAGAAACTGTTCACCAAGCCCCCTACCAACTGAGGGCTTCACACAGCAAAGGGGGTGCAGATGGTGATTTAACATACCTAGGGGTCCCCCTGGGGTCTAACACCATATTCTGTACACTCAGAATGACTACTCTGGTGAGGGCAAAATAAACTCCTTTCCTGTGCATCCCTTTCTCAGCCCAGCACTGCTGCCAAATGGGTGGAGGGTCACATCATTCATTTATACAAGGTCCTCTATACACGTTCACCTCCACCAATGTTGCTCTTCCCAGGCTGTCCCACTGTTCCTGGCACTCTAGAACATGAGTGAACAGCCATCTCACATCCAAGTCACACCTGTATGTGGCAAGGACCGGACATGCCCAAGAAAGGAGAAGTGTGGCAGGGCACATGAGGGCTGCTTCTGCACAAGGATGCCTCCCTCACCTCTGGCCAAACACTCTGGGATGCAGAATTTTCAAAATGATTTAACAGTAAGCTAAAGCACAGGGAGGGTAGAATTGAGTGCAAGGAAGCATTCTTATCACTAGTTACAAGACAAGATAGAAGTATCTGCCTGGAGCTCCCTCCTTGTTGCCAGGAACAGTGCCTCCGTGTCTTTATGTGTCCAGGGCTTTGCAGAGTGGGTGTTGAAGAAATGCTTGCTCATGAAGTCGAACTGCATGACTTCCCCTCTGCCACACACACACACATGTTTTTGAGGACTACGTTTCTGTTTTTAAGTTTTCTCTTAATGGTGCAAGGTCAACTAATGATTAAGGATGTTTGATTCTGGAACCAAACTGCCTAAGTTCTTGGAACAGACATGAAACCTCTCTATGATCAGTACCTTCACCTCATAGCATCTTTAAGAGCCGAGCTCTCAGCACAGTAGCTGGCACAGAGGAAGTACTCATGAACCACTAAGAATGGTCAATACTTGGTCCTCATGGCAAACCAAGTAAATGGGCTATACTATGTCCATTTACAGATGGGCAAAGATGAGGTTCACAGAGGTCCTATGACGTGCTCAAGGTCACACAATTATTGGTAAATGACAATGCCAGGATTTGAAGGCAATTCATCTATCTCTAAAGAACTCCCCAGGCCCCTAGCTGCTGCAACATCCCGAGAGCTGATTCACGGACCAATAACTTCAAGACTCTTCTCTGGCCAGCGAAGGGTCTGGTGGAAGCTCTCTAAGCCAGTGGAAGCTACCAACTTGTGCAGTGTAGGGGCCGGGAATCTGACTTAGGTTTGAGGAACTCTCATTCCCACATCAAAGCTGAGAACTGAAAGTCACTCTGACTAAGCACACAGGGAGGGCAGAAAGTTCTGAGGCAAAAGGAAGATACCAATGGGCTTTAATCACTCGCCACTCACCCCCAGGACTCATGCCAGAGATGAAGGCTTTGGTGACATCTCGGGTTTTTTTTTATCCCAGGAGTTCAAAGAACCTCACACCCATTCCATCACATTCAGGCTTCATTTTACTGAAGTAAGCATGATCCCAGGTAGAATCCTGGCCGGAGACCCAGGGAAGGCACATCCTACGTCACACTCATTCTTTTCATCAGGGCGGTGGTGGAACAAGGGCTTGTGTGCCTGACCACGGGTCCAGGTTTCGCACAGAAATGGCCACCAAAAACACATTGTAAAGAAACTGTAAATGGTGTCCTGGCTGCCAGGCATAGCTCTGACCTCTCAGGGCCTGGCGCAGTGCCTGGCACAGAATAAGTGTGTGGTGGATGTTGAACAAGAGGAAAGGGGACATAACCAATGGATGCTCACTGGGTCATCCAGCAGCCCCAGGATGTGGGCGGGTGAGGGGGGGTGCTGTCATCTGCATCTTACAAGCTGAGGAAGCCAAGATTCTGCGAGGTTTCAAGGCGTATGGGAGCCCTCCAGCTGGTGGGTGGCAGACATGATTTTGAACTCAGGGCTGCCGGGTCTCTGGGTTTTGAACCGTGTCATGTACCTGACTCTACACCACTGTCTATGTAATACTCGGCAAAGCTTCTTGACGAATAGATTCGCCAGTTAAACCCGGGCAAGATGGTAAATGTGCATAACCACCCAGGGACAAATCCAATCAGTTGCCCCATTTGCGGTCCTAGGGCTAAGAGTGATTCTTATACTGTAAATGATTACACTGACGCAGTTATGTAGGTTTCCACACAACAGCCTCAATTTTGCCTCTTGGTCCACAAAACCTACAATGTTTACTCTCTAGCCCTAAGAAAATGTTTGCAGACCCCTGATATAAACCGTATCTTATTTGACTTGAGGTTCCAGAGGGGAATGGTGTGCCCGAGGCCAGAGATGTCCCTTCTAGACCCAAGCCTTGGTGTCCCTCAAGGTCAGCTCTCGCCACAACACACTCGGCTCTGCCTGCCTAACTCCTACTCATCCAAGAGTGTCAACTTAGTTGTCCCTTCCTCCAGGAAGCCCTCTCTGATTCCCAGAGACCAAATCAGGGGCCCTTCTCTGTGCTGCTGTTTTTCTCCCAGCCACTGTGGCCTCCGCATGCTGGCACATGGCACACTGTGTTAGTGCTGCCACTTACTCATCTCCCATCCCCTGAGCAGCCAGCTCTACAAAGGCAGGTGCCATTCTGTCAGGGGTGAGAAACAATTTAGTGACCATACATCCTGGTGTGACCAGGATGCTGCAGCTCAGGCCTAGTGATCTGTGTAAGTATTAACGATGGCCCCCTTCGTCCTCAAAAGGACTTCCTTGGTGGATCAGTGGTTAAAAAAAAAAATCCTCCCGCCAAACAGGAGCTGTGGGTTTGATCCCTGGGTTGGGACGATCCCTTAGAGAAGGTAATGGCAACCCACTCTAGTATACTTGCCTGGAAAATCCCATGGACAGGAGCCTGGCAGGCTAAACTCCAAGGGGTTGCAAAGAGGCAGAAATGACTTAGTGACTAAACAACAACAACTTCATTCTCAAAAGCATCCCTGGACACGTAACATGCTATTCAGTACATAACACCATCCTGTGTCTGAACAGCAGCTTAAGTGTACAGCTCTGACTTAGTCCTTCCATTTTCTAGCAGTGTGACAATAGATAAATGACTTAACCTTCTGTGTCTCAATTTCCTCCTCTGTAAAATGGAAATAATAATAGTGTTAATATCATAGGTTGGTTGTGAGGATTCAATGAGTTAACATACATAAAACACTTAGAATGCTACTCAACAAACTGCAGGTGCTATGTGAGGATGCTGGATCCCTGACGGTTATCACAATGTCATGTTCTGTTAGACTGGCCCACACACTGCCTGGATGAAAGATGCCTGACCTCAGGGGTGGGCAGAGCCAGTTCCAAAGTCCAGCTTCACACAGCTGGTCAGGGAGCATTAAGGCCAACAGCTTCATCCTCTGGCTTCCCACTCTATGGATCTAGGAAGGTGGAACTCCCTGGGTCATTCCTGGTCCCCTCTTACCTTTTCAGATACAGGTATTGCTTTTGGTTTGATTAAAATCCTCCCAGACTATTTTCTGTACATTCATATGCCTCTATTATAAATGCATCCACAGAAAATATACGGCAATTGTCTTAGGATATATGGTATTGGACTGAAAGTATTTTTTAGCTTTTTTCCTTCAACAGTAGACTATGACTTTATTTTATTAGACTTAGATCTACCTTGTTCTTCCTAATTAGAACATCGTAGTTCATAGTTTGATGAACACAGTTTATTTGACTCTCTGAACAATCCCCTATTATAAACAGTGCCACAATGAATATCTTTGTGGGACCTCTCTATGCTCGGGAAAATTTTCTAAGATATTCCTCTCTCTTCGAAAGCAGGCTGTTTCACACTGTTTTCTCCATGACTGTCCAGATGACCCTGGATGTTGGTTTTATCACTTCCATTTTTCACAAGTCAGAAGTCAATCTTTATTCTTACCCAAGAGGAAACAATAGTGAAGATAACTTTTTTAAAAAGTAACAACAGTTTTAGCTACTTGCAAACTACAAATGAATTAATTCAACCCTCAGAATGAACAAAAGCTGTGACTAGAAAGGAAGGTCTCAATTTTGACCACTTCCTTGGTCAATTTTGACCAATTCCTTCCACCAAGGAAGGTCAATTATCAAGACCCCCATACATAGTCTCCAGAGTGCCAAGACCCCTTGAATAGCAAGCTATTAACTGTGTCTCACCTATTTATAGACACAATGTTATTTTAATGAAAACTAAATCTTGCTCGCTCTTGCTCATTCTTTCCAAACCTTTCTCTGCTCAGTCGAGTTCCTATGACTACACAGGAATCATTTACATTTAAATCTTCACCCAGAGTCCCCAGAGTATGAGCCCACCTGAAGGGAGAGAATCGCTCTTAGACAAAAAAACTCTCGAGAACTTCTAGCAGTCTCATTAGCTTCCCACATGGCATCAATCTAGTTGTGACCTAAATTGTGATTTCTACACATTGGTATTAAATCAAAAATCTATGGTAAATAGACATTACCATATATAAAATAGATAGCCAATGGGAATTTGCTGTATGACGCAGGGAACTCAAACCAGGGCTCTGTAACAATCTGGAGGGGTGGGCTGGGGATGGCTGAACCATGATGTTTGGCAGAAAACAACACAATTCTATAAAGCAATTATGCTTCAATTAAAAAAATAAATAAATTTAGAAACAACAATAAAAAAACCAAAATATGGTAGAATTTTGGGAAAGTGGTATGGATGAGGGGGTGGGCAGGGGAAGTAAAGAGAGGTGGAAAGGGATCTTCTTGTGAGATGGGGCCAGGAAAGCCCGTGCAGGCAGCAGAGCTGGGGGCAGGGACACAAGCGGGCACAGACGGTGCCTCTTCTGGCCTGTGTCTTCCCAGTGATGGTCTTCCTGGGGTTTTCCCTCCCTGCAGGGCGGCCCCAAACCCTCCCTCATGTTAAAGGCCAGGTGCCTCTCCTGCCCACTCCAGCCTTGGGATCAAGCCTTGGGTGCTGATGTAAGACAGCACTTATCACAGAGCCAAGTACAGAGAAGCATCATATAAATATAGTTACTATTATTCATCATATAATTATAGCGAGTGCTCTAGAAAAGGTTGTTAAATGACTCATGAACGGACTGGGCACACTTAACTTCCTGGATGGTGGGGGGTGATCCTGCCCCAAACTTAACCAGAACACAACAGACAAATGAGGCTCTTTTAGGCACTCACTGGCCCCACCCTTGGAAGCAGACAAAGCTTCCAATGTGGTTCAAGCAGAAGGAAGCGTGTTTGCTGTAGGAAGCAACTGCTGACTGATGGTCCCGAGGCAGCAGGTTGGGAGGGAAGGAAGGAAGTCTGGCTGAGGCCAAATCATGGACCAGGACGAGAGCTCCAGGAATTTCTCTGAACCCACTTTTCTAACAGCACATGTTTCATCCACAGTTAAAACCCAGCAGGATGAGTCACCTGAAGGCTTGCATCTCATTTGCAAAATGGAAGGATGGGAGGCACTGGTCTCCAAGGTCCTACTCTGCTGTGACAGCCTTAGAGCACACACGGGGTCCCCAGTTTACAGACACAGAGATAACCGCACACCTTGGCGTTTTCTGAGAATTTAAGGCCCATCAGATGCTGTGCTGGGAAGTGATGCACAGAAAACATGACCACACTGTTGCCAAATTTATGTGTGAAATCCTACCCCCTCCACACACTGGCTGCAGGCAGGAAATACAGAACGATAACCCCCGACCCTCCTGCATCAAACAAGAGGAAATGTGGTTGTCATGTGATGATTCATAGCCCGTGGACCAGAAGACTGAATCTAGGTCATTTCTCAATCGAAAACCTAAAGTTACGAAAAAAAACTTTTCCTGGGTGCTATCTGGAACATGACAGTCCTAGGTAGAAAAGTTCATTTCCTTGAAAAAAAATTTTGAGTGAAATTGATTTTGGCCTCCATTCTCCCATCTTACCTCATAACATCTGTCCACTTCTAGAAGTTTATAAAGACCACCCTAGGATCCAGTCCTTGCCCCTGCTTTCCAGCTGTGACTGTGGGTGAGTTTGTAAGCTCTTTGGCCTCAGCTTCATCTGTAAAATGGAGATCTCAGAGCATCTATTTAATAGGGTGGTGGGAGGGTGAAATGAGATAATCCAAGTAAAGCACCTGGAATGGTGGGTGGTACACAGTAAGGCCCAAGAAATACGAGTCATTATTATAAGTCATGATTACTGCTGTGCTAGCCAGGATTTACATACTTTTAATTAGTACCTCTAAGGTGCAAGGTGCTTTTGAGAATTCAGTCAACAACCATTGGCTTGAACACTCAAGTGAGAAGATAACAAGTCATAGAGCACTCGGTACAAAAATGATGACCCAGAAGTGGTGATAACTGGCCTGGGCCCTGCTGGCTTCCCAGTGCAGGCAACCCTGGGCTCCATCACAACCCCTCCTGGCTCCTGGCAACATCCAGAGAGCGCTGCTGAACTGTGGATTTGTGGCATCCATACACGAGAAGGACCATGTGTCTTGTAAGTTGGGACCCACACAAACAAGTCTCAAACCAACCCCTACAGACAGACATAGGGAAACCAATTCACAATAGAGAGTCTTAAAAAGGTCTCCACAACTTCAAGACGTGTCCAGAACCTAAAATTCTAAATCAAGAGCCCACAGAGATAGAGAAAGACAAATATATGCTGCTGCTGCTTATATGTGGAATCTAAAAAAAAAAAAGGTACAAATGAAATTATTTATAAAATAGAAACAGAGACACAGATATAGAAAACTTATGATTACACAGATATAGAAAGCAAACTCATGGGAAATGGAGGAGGGATAAATTGGGAGATTGGGATTGACATACACATACTACTATATATAAAATAGTCAATAAGCATCTACTACATAGCACAGGAAACTCTACTCAATACTCTATAATGACCTATACGGGAAAAGAGTGGCTACAAGTACAGTTGATTCATTTTGCTATACAGCAGAAACTAACACAACACTGAATATCAATTATATTCCAATAAAAATAAAAATTTAAAGAGGAGCCCATAGAGAGTAACACATAGGAACTGAATTTGTGTAGGCCTAGTATGTACCAGCAGAGAAAGCAATAGTGTCCCACTCCAGTACTCTTGCCTGGAAAATCCCATGGACAGAGGAGCCTGGTGGGCTCCAGTCCATGGGGCCAGTAAGAGTCGGGCCGACTGAGCGACTTCACTTTTACTTTTTACTTTCATGCATTGGAGAAGGAAATGGCAACCCACTCCAGTGTTCTTGCCTAGAGAATCCCAGGGACAGAGGAGCCTAGTGGGCTGCCATCTATGGGGTTGCACAGAGTCGGACACGACTGAAGCGACTTAGCAGCAGCAGCAGCAGTATGTACCAGAATCAAGTAACCTGTTACTTATGACCACAGTCATCTGCCAGTTACCTGGTCATTAGGGTCTTCTGCACCTGGTTGAGCTGGGAAATGCAGAGGACTGTCTCTTACAGAATGGCTGGCCTCCTAGGTTAGCACCTGGTTGGGGAAGACAAGTCAGCCTAACCCTGGAGCATGGTAAGACAGGTTGAACTGGTGTTCACTGAACTTTTCTCAGGAAGAGTCACAGAATCACAGAATCATATACAGAAATGCTCTGAATGAATTTCTGCAGCCATCAGAAAACATCAGAGCATAAGCCTGAGAAATTCCCAACACGAGAGTAAGGGTGCAAATCAACTCGGGTATCAGGGAATGAACACAGAGGAGCCGAACGCCGGCAGTGCCAGGAGCTGTTATTTCTATCTAACTTGCTCTAAAGGAAAGTCCAAGTCCAACCTCTCACCCCAAATCCTTCATCAGCACAACCACAACGGTAGTATGACCTCACAGCATCTATTGATACTAAGTTTTATTATATGCCAAGCATTCCACATATATTTTTATATTTAATCTTCACAGCAGTCCTCCAAGCTGGTTATCTACAGGTGAAATGGAGCTCAGCTAGGTTAAGAGACTTGTCTGAGATCATACAGTTAATTAGCGTTTGAATCCCTGGTCAGTGATTCAATGTATCATGCCTTAACGAGAAATGTTTAACAATGGAAAAGGGTGCATTCAGAATTTATCACTGGATGATAAATCACAGCTTAATTTTTCTCATTACAAAGCAACTCTAAGTAACTTGAGACAAGCATACGTATTAAGGGGCATAAGTTGGTTTCTTTTTTTAATACCAAACAACTAATTTGCTTATATAAAAATATCAAAGGGCAGAAAAGAAGAATTTCAAGCTAAATGGAATAACAAGCAAGCAGATTGCACCTCAGCTCTTTCAGAGATCATATATTAAGATTTTTTTTTTAGGCCTTACAACTAATGCTTCTAGAGCAATAAGACAGATGAAGGTTTACAGATTTATTTCAGCATAAATTAATGCTAACCATATGCATGGGTAAGATAACCAAATAGCCATAAAATCTTGGCAACCTCCAACAGAAGAAAAATAGCTTGGGAGCTGAGAGGAGGAAAGAAAAATCCATGTAGAGTCCGTTGGAGGAATTCCAATGTGATCATAGAGTTTACTAAGATTCTGACTTATGTTTTGCATTTTAATCATAATATACTTGCAATGCAGGGGACGATAGATAGTCTCTGGAGGGGAAGAGGTGACCCAGATAATAATTCCTTACAGCTGCTGAGTGCCAGGACTGAACAAAGGTGTCTGGCTTTTATTTTGAGCTTTCTGATGGCTCTTGGAGCTAGGGAGGACCAGGGTTGATTGTTCTCTTTTTACAGATGACAGAATCGGCTGTTAGCTTTGCTGCTCAAGATCAACGCTCTTTATAAAGCCCATGTTGATCCCTACCAATCCATCTATCCACCCATCCATCCACCTGTCCATTTGTATTTCCTATAAATTCCTACTTATCCTGTAATCCTTCAAGAAAGAAAGAAAAGGGCTCCTTTGGAAGGGAGGCACACCCATGTGTCTGGACACAGTTTTGCAGACTCTTCTCTTGCCAACACTGCCATCAGCTTAGGGATCTGCAGCCCTGCCCTCCCCTTTTTTCTGCTGGGTCTCCTGGCTTCTCCTTCGTTTCCACTGCTGACTGGTCTTCTGCCAGCCGTGTGCATTTACAGTCAAGTGCCAACAATTATGGGAACATTCTTTCTCCTCTCTGCCCTTCTGCTCATCCACCAGGTTGGTAGGACTCCAGGCCTCTCCAGGCTGCCTCTCCAGCTTGGGTTCTATGGCTAAGAAAACCAGCATGATGGAACTGAATCCAGGGGTGAATATCCTATAGGAATGAATTGTCCCACAGATGTCAATGCATGTGTTCACTCACACATTCATTCATCCCCTCGCTACTTCATTCATTCATCCAGACAATAGCTGCCAAGCTTCTACTAACAACCTAAGAGGCAGGAACCTATGAGCTTCTACTAACAACCTAACAGAGGCAAACCGTAAATGGTAATCTTCTCAGATAATTTTTGTATTAACACTTAACAGGTCTTATTTTTAGGCTATGCGCTACGCCTGAAAGTCATAAAACTACACCTTTTTTAAAGCCACTTTACTGGCAGCACTTCTAGAAGCTAAGATTTTCCATAGGGCAGAGCTCTGTTTCACCTTTTCCCCGTTCTATGGTGAATGATGCAAGGGCGGCCTCCAGAGGGATGAAAGCTGCTCACTCCCTCCTTAGCAGGCATCAGTACTGGTTGTCTGCCACACTCTGGCCAAGCCCCGAATCCCACTCATAGTCCACACAGGCCTGGCCTCACCAACGATGGAAAACCCCAGAATGGCTTTGTTTTGAGGGCTCTCTCTATTCCCAATCCCTCCTCGAGCCACGTCCTGGGCACAGGCCAATGCAGAACACAGTTCTCCTCAAAGGGACCCTGCAGTGCTTATGGGTAATTTTGATCCTGAATAGGCAGCTGCCAGGGGGTCGCAAGCTTCATCGGTACCCTCATCCCCTTTGCCTCTAAACTGCAAAGGAGATGTTGTGGGTCCTGCACTCTACTGGTTGGAGGAGTTGGAAATGCCTGGGATGGATTCTTGACTCATTGACTAGCTGGGTGACCTTGACCTGAATCTTCCTTTCTGGAAGAAGATAATAAACATGCCCCACTTTCCAGAAAGGAAGATTCAGGTCAAGGTCACCCAGCTAGTCAATGAGTCAAGAATCCATCCCAGGCCAACATTTACAGAGTATCTGCCATGACCGAGGAGCTCTGGTCTGGGGCAGAGCATGTATCTGGAGAATCTCAGGAGAAATAAGGTAGAATAGAAACTACTATGCAGGCGGGAGGTTTTCTACCTCTCTTGGCCTCTGTTTTCCAAACTGGACAAAACAGGGCAATGCTGTACTTCTCAGGGCTGCTTTGTGTATTTAAAAATAAAGTGCACCCAACAATGGAGACTGAATCCCAGTGAATAAATAAAATGTAGCAGAATACCTAACACCAGGTAGATGCTCAATTAATCTGTGCAGCAATTCTCTGAAAATATAAAATGCAATCTACTTCCCACCCAGTAGAAAAACAAAAAGAACCTTGTTCTTTCTGTGCCTTGAAGCCCTTGACAATTATCATGAAGAAATGGGGTGTTTTGTTACAAGGAATGATGATAGCAATAACTGATACTAAGTTAACTCAGTCATATGTGGAATACGGCTTAGTAGTCTATTAATTTGACTTATGAAAAGGCAGAGGAACCAGAGATTAAATTGCCAAAATCTGTTGGATCACAGAAAAAGCAAAAGAATTCCAGAAGAACATCTACTTCTACTTCATTGACTACACTAAAGCCTTAGACTGTGTGCATCACAACAAACTGTGGGAAAGTCTTAAAGAAATGGGAATACTAGACCACTTCACCCGCCTCCTGTGAAATCCTATGAGGGTCAAGAAGCAACAGTTAAAACTGGACATGGAACAATGAACTGGTTCAAAATTGGAAAAGAAGTACATCAAGGTTGTATATTGTCACCCTGCTTATTTAACTTATATGCAGAGTACATCATGCAAAATGCCGGGCTGGATGAAACACAAGCCGGAATCAAGATTACTAGGAGAAATATCAACAACCTCAGATATGCAGATGCCACCACTGTTAAGGTAGAAAGTAAAGAGGAACTAAAGAGCCTCTTGATGAAGATGAAAGAGGCAAGTGAAGAAGCTGGCTTAAAACTCTACATTCAAAAAACTAGGATCATGACATCTGATCCCATCACTTCATGGCAAACAGATGGGGAAACAATGGAAACAGTGACAGACTATTTTCTTGGGCTCCAAAATCACGCAGATGGTGACTGCAGCCATGAAATTAAAAGATGTTTGATCCTTGGAAGAAAAGCTATGACACACTTAGCATATTAAAAAGCAGAGAGATTACTTTGCCAACAAAAGTCCATATAGTCAAAGCTATGGTTTTTCCTGTAGTCATGTTTGGAGGTGAGAGTTGGACCATAAAGAAGGCTGAGCACTGAAGAGTTGATGCTTTTCAACTGTGGTGCTGGAGAAGACTCTTGAGAGTCCCTTGGACTACAAGGAGATCCAAACAGTCCATCCTAAAGGAAATCAATCCTGAATATTCTTTGGAATGACTGATGCTGAAGCTGAAGCTCAAGTTCTTTGGCCACCTGATGCAAAAAGCACACTCATTAGAAAAGACCCTGATGCTGGCAAAGATTAAAGGCAGGAGAAGAAGGGGGCAACAGCCGACAAAATGATTGGATAGCATCACTGACTCGATGCACATGAGGTTGAGCAAGCTCTGGGAGATGGTGAAGGACAGGGAAGCCTGGCGTGCTGCAGTCCATGGGGTTGCAAAGAGTAGGACACAACTGAGTGACTAAACAATGAACAACAAGATTTATCAAACTGTATCTCAAGTTTCCTCACCTGTGAAATAGATGAGAGAAATTAAAGGAATTAGTTTAGAAAGGGAGGATGCAGCACAAAATAAGTTTTAGTGATTATTATCATAAGGACCCTCTGTGTGGGAGGCAATGTTCCAGCACTGGGTAACAATGGTAGGTGACAGTCAAGGTCCCTGTTCCCGTGGAGATTCTATTTCAGAGATGCTGCGAGATGGACCGAACAAACAAATGAGCAAATCATTGCTGATGGTGAAGACGATACAACACGGCAATGCAACCAGGAGCGACTGCAGCATGGAAGGCCTCTTGGAAGAGGTGCTGTTTCGTCTGAGACTTGACAAGAAGGAGCCAACCATGTGGACACCTATAGCGATGTGGGCTCCCAGGGAGGAATGACCACCACCCGTCTCACCATGGGAGTAAGTATTAAGGATGTGGTTACTGGCAGAGTGATATGAGATGAGGCTGGTAGAGAGAGAAGGTTCCTCAGAAGACAAAGATTCACTTTTCCCTTGCCGCACAGGCTCCAATTACCCATCTTGGCAACATGGTGCCCAAGGCAGCTGCGTCCTGTGTCTGAAATTCGACAACTCAGAGAGGCTAGACTTGCATTTCGCCTTCTCTGTTCTACTCCCCTCAAATTCCCAGTGGTTCTTCCCACTTTCAAATAGACACCGTGAGAGATTTATACCCAATTCCTCCTGGAAACACAATATAACCCATGAAAGGCTGATCAAACAGGGTTGCTATTTAGTCTTTGGACCTCGATAGGAGTCGTAAAATATCTTGTGCCTCTTTTAGTATAAACGTGGTTACAGAAGACTGCCTTGATCTGCAGTCTTCACAGTCAAATACTGTTGGCCAAGCTAATCCCACTCCCTGTCCCCTCTCCCCTTCTGGTTCACACCCATCATCTGGGTCAGCTGAATAACCCTTTTGTTCCCAATCGAATCCAGTTCTGGTAAGTTGGAACCATGCTGGGGTTTTCTTTTCCTGCTTTTCTGCAGGCCATGATCAGGGACGCCTTGACCTACATGCTAAAACCCTTGTTCATTTTTTTAAACCAAGACACTGGGCTCTGTTTGTTGTTACAGGAGCATTAAAAATGATTTGAAAGTAATCATCTTGAGAATAAAGGCTCCTAGTTTTGAGAACCAATTAGGACCAGGCATTTTATACACATTCCTTCATTTTGTGTTCTTACTAGCTTCGCAAAATGGGTGAAGTCTTTATTTTTTCAGATGAAGAAGGGAGAAAATGGGGCACAAAGAAATCAAACTCTTGCCTGGGCTCGCATGTCAGTGAAGAGAGGGGCTGGGGATTAGGACTAAATCTGCAATGCCCTGAAGCCACCACCACCCAGCAGATCGAGAAAGGAGAACAGGGTCCGCTTCGAGGCAAGATGAGGAGGACCGTTCATGGTAGGCAACAGCCTGGCCCCCAGAGAGGTCGTGTCTTCATCTGGCCCTGTGAATGCGTGACCTCATGTGGCCAAAACAGACTGCCAGAGTGATTAATGATCTGGAGATAAAAAGATATCCTGAATTATTCAGGGGATAATCACACTGGTCCTTATAAGAGACAGACAGAAGGGTCAGCATCAGAGGAGATCTGACAGTGGAAGCAGAGGTTGGAATGATGAGGCCACCAGCCAAGGGATGAAGGCAGTCTTGAGAAGCTGGAAAAGGCAAGAGACAGAGGTTCCTCCAAATTCTTCAGGAGGAACTCAGACTTGCTGCAACTTGATTTTAGCCTCATAACACCCATTTCAGACATCTGACCTTCAGAAAGTTAAAATATTGAGTTGGCCAAAAAGTTTGTTTGAGTTACAGACCACCTCGAATGAACTTTTTAGCTAATACAATAATATATGTGTATCAAGTTCCTAACCTGCGATAATTTGGTACAGCAACAAGAGGAAACTAATACATCATCCATAAAGTGAAAGCAAGTCTCTAGATAATGGCTCAAAAATCCAACTGATATGAAAAAGGCAATCACTGAGCAGTGTCCCTCTTGTGCAGACAACACTACCCATGATGACAAGGTTGACATAGGGTTAGGGTGTGAGCCCTACCTCTGGAGTCAGAGCTAGGCTTGAGCCCATGTCCCCCAACCACACCGACCAAAGCATACGTGACCCTGAGCCAGCCCCCATGCCTCACTGAGCCTGAGTTCCTCATTCATCTCCGCCAGAAAGTTCTTCAAGGTAACAGCAATTAATATGACCAAGTGCTTACGGCTTGCCAGAGAGCGTGCTACCTACTAAACACATTCTATTTCATTTAAACCTCAAGACAACCCTACAAGAAGAGTAATGTATGAATGCCATTTCCACAGGAAAGGAAGCCGAGGCACAGAGCAGTAGCTTGCTCAGTCAACTGTGGGGCTAGGACCAGGAATCTGATGTCAGAGCTGGTGCTTTTCAGTCGCTAACATGGATGTCTGGCACTGTGTGTGCTCAGCTCAGAATGGCAGTTATTATTGTACTGGGGTGGTTAAAAAGTTTGTTTGGGTTTTTCAGTGAGATGTTACAGAAAAACCTGAAAGAACTTATTTTTTTATTAATAATATTATTTATTATTATTACTGCTATTATAACTCCCGGTCGCAGTCAACTTTTTGGATCCTGAAGTTGGTAATGCATCCCACTGATACTACATAGCTAAGAGAAAAAGAGAAGAAAAACAAAGATTGGAGAACCAAAACCCCTTATTATCCAGATGGAAAAGGGCCAGGATCCATGCGGGGTAATTTGAGACCACACTTCATGGTTACAGAAGAAGCCCAGGAATGTTCACAGCTCTCACCAAGAAGCTGAAGTAATTAATGTCTATTATCGTTTCTTAATTAGATCCTTTTCAATGGTAAATGATTCTGTTTCATACATAATGATGATTATCGCCATTCATTTCTCATTCAATTTTAAAAGTATTTCTTTGCAAACTTTTCATTTGGCCAGAATAGCTCAATATACATAACATTAGCGTGATCTCCATTAAAAACACATGCTATTGTAAGAGATATCTGTATGAAATTTATCTAAGCAAACTATAGTTAAAAATACCCTTTTCTTGAGAAAAATGCAAAGTATTTTTTATTTTCCTTTTCAAGTTACTGTATATTGAGACTTGTTATTGTGCCTGGTACTTTCTATACATTAGCATATTTAATGTGTTAAATGCTATTAACCTCAGAAAATGAAGGCTCAGAGAGGTAATGTGTCTTGGGTAGGTCACACAACATTTGGGATTAAAGAACCATCCATTCTTACTGTTCAGCTCATATGAATTGATGTAAACCATGTGTCACACGACGGATTGCTTTTAATCTTTTAGCAGCTTTCCTGGGGGAAGGGAGGGTGAAGTTCTACTAGACTCAGACAGGTTAAGGAATTTATCCAAGGTCACATGGGAACAAATTTCCAACCAATTGGAAAACCAATAAGAGAAAAATTTGTACTACTCTCAAGCCTAGGGGGCAAAGAAAATGTTCTAGTTTGCTACTAAGACCAAGGTTCCTCAGTTAATAGGAAAAGCCGTTCAATATTCAATTCTATAAAACACTTATGGAACTCTGGGCCTCCTAGAAATTGTTGCAGACATTAAAAGAGGGGATCAAATCCAGTTGCTCAAGTGCCTGGGTCTGAAGTCTAGAATTTACTGAAGTTACTGAAACTCCGGGCCTCATTTCTTTCCTCATTTGTAAAATGGGGATTGTAACAGGACCTTCCCCACTAGGATGGGAAGACGGAGTGTAGAGTGATCAGGACAGTGCCTGGCAGAGTCAGGGTGAAGGAAGACCAATATTACAGAAACATTAGTTCCTGGGCCTTGCCTGGTGGTCCAGTGGCTAAGACTCCATGCTCACAAAGCAGGGGGCCCTGGTTCAATCCCAGGGCCTCCCCTGTGCTGGAAACTGCAGAAAAATTAGGCTCAGAGAAGGAAACTCACTAAACCTAACCGCAAGTCATTACTACAGGCTGGGGAGACCTGACTGCCGAGTCTTACTTCCAAAGGGCAGTGAAGACACAGGCGGGGGAGATGCCACTCATGTTTACGGCGTAGCCACAACTGTACACAAGCTGTCTTCTTGCTGTCTAGCCAGCGTGGACTGATGTAAACCACATGTCACATGACTGACCCGCTTTTAATCCCTTAGCAGCTTTGCCAAGGGGAAAGTTCAGAGAGACTTTCCCAGACTCAGAGAGATTAAGGAACTTGTCCAAAGTCACACAGCAAGTTCCAAGAAGTTGAGACATAAGAGGCCAGCACATTAGTAGAATACACTCAATGTAAAATGAGTGATCTAGGAAAGTCTCAATATGTGACGTAAGTTCCGAAGGTGATTACAATGCCAGGAGGATAATCATCAAACAAATGGCTAATATTTAGACAGTGCTTGCTATGTGCCACGTGGCACTTGAAGCTTTGTACTTGTGTGAATTCGTTTAATCCTCACAACAAGCCTATGGGTAGGGGCTATGATGCTTTCAAACAGTGGTGCTTAAGAAGGCTCTTGAGAGTCCCTGGACAGCAAGGAGATCAAACCAGTCAATCCTAAAGGAAATAAACCCTGAATATTCATTGGAAGGACTGAAGCTGAAGCTCCAGTACTTTGGCCACCTGATGTGAAGAGCCAACTTCTTAGAAAAGACCCTGATGCTCGGAAAGATTGAAGGCAAGAGGAAAAGGGGACAACAGAGGATGAGATGGTTGGGCAGCATCACTGACTCAGTGAACATGAGTTTGATCAAATTCCAGGAGATGGTGAAGGACAGGGAAGCCTGGCATGCTGCAATTCATGGGGCTGCAAAAAGTCAGACATGACTTAGTGACTGAACAACACATGATTACTATTCCCATAATACAGGTGAAGATACAGGTCCAAAGAGGTTAACTAATCTGTCAAACAAACAGCTGGAAAGAGGCATCATCAGATTTTGCTCTTGGGAATGCTTTAGGATCACCACAGAAAACCTCCTCAAGTCAGTGTTAACTCATGTAAGTAACTTTCCATTAAGAGGTGACCTGGGTTGAATGTGCCCCGCCCCTCCCTAATATACCCACATTTGAATCCCTGGAACCTCTAAATGATACTTTATTTGGAAAATGGGTCTTTGTGATGAAATTAAGTTAAGGCTCTTAAAATCAGACCATCCATGATCACCAGTTCTATGTTCTACTAGGTCACTCAGTCGTGTCCAATTCTGCGATCCCATGGACTGTAGCCCACCAGTCTCTATCCATGGGATTCTCTAGGCAAGAATACTGGAGTGGGTTGCCATGCCATTCTCCAGGGGATCTTCCCAACCCTGGGATCGAAACCAGGTCTCCAGCATTGTAGGCGGATTCTTTACTGTCTAAGCCACCTGGGAATCAGGCGATCATCAGGGTGGACCCTAAATCCAACAAGTGTCTCTGTAAGAGACAGAAGAGGAGGCTGAACAGAGATGAAGCCCTAGGCCTTGGAAGCCAGGAACCACCAGCAGTTGGGAGAGGCCAAGAACAAATTCTCCCCGAGAGCCTCCAGAAGGAAGGCTTTTCTGGCCCTAGAACCAGGACAGAATGTACCTCTGTTGTTTTAATCTAGCTAGTCTGTGGTGGTTTGTCAAGGCAGACTGAGGCAAGCAACAGGAAAGGTAAGAGCCGGCACCAGCAGTTGAGATTCATATTCAGGTCTGTGTATCTGGGGGACAGAGGAGGAGGACAGGGTGCCGCCTGAGTGGTATGGCAGCCCCAGGGAAGGCTCACTGGCTGCTGCGGGAGGAAGACTCAAAATCAATAGAAAGAACCGTTTTTCCAGCCAGGAGAGCTGCCAGTAATGTGTGCACTCCCTATCGTGTATGGAGCTGCCCATTCCAGGGGATGTCTTGCTCAACTGGGAGGTTATTCCTTCCCAGGTCTTTTTGGAGGTGGGACGAGGACCTGAAGCCAACTTCTCTTGCAAAAGGAAGCCAGGACCAGAAAGAAACACTTGTTCACAAAATCCATCATGGACACAAGTTGCATGATATTTCATAAAAGTGTTTTTCCTTTCAAGTCTCTCATTCATTATAGTACTTTCGTAGAATGCGCCAGGAAGCAGAAAGCGTCGACTTCTTTACTCCCCATTTGTGGAGCTGGCTGCTCCTCCTGCCTTTCTCCACATGCACACCTGCAATAAGATAGCCCGGACCACTCAGGGCAGAGTGGAACATGTCATTCCTACAAGCTGTCACTCCATGTGCTAGAGCCAGCCTTGGAAACTGTCCCATGGCCCCTTTATTCCTGCAGCTTCTATTCCACTATGTAAACCAAATGGACGTCGGACGTGAACCCATAGGCACCATGCATGCCCCTTGTTCATCATGCTTCTGGAAACAACTGCCCTTGTACCACCCCTGGCATTCTCAGGCATTCTCATCATCAAGGCTCAAAAACCCTGAATCATATCAAAATATCTCAAATCAGAGCATAAATCTTAGCATATTTCCTCCATTGTTGATAATTAAAATACTATTGTATGACATGGTCCCCCAGTCAGAAGAGATGCTGGCAGTGACCCCAGTTAAGGGGAGAAAATTGCTGAGTCCTGCCCAGTTGGCCAGCTTCAGTGTTCCTGCTGCCACACTCCTATAAAGGGCACAGGGGCTTCCTCTGTGCTGTCAAAACGACTCTCCTTATTTTACGTAATAGGAAGAAAGTGAGAAGAGAAAAAAAACCTTATTTGTGTGAAGTATCTAAGTATCAAGTCATAAGTTAAAGGCAGCCTTTCTGGAAGTAAAGGAGTCTTCTGGAAACAAATTATCACCTTGCTTGTAACAGTGGCCTTTTCTGCATCACCATTGTTCCCTGGAGTTAAATAGGATACTGTTCTGGCTCTTAATTTGCTTCTAGACCCTTGAGGGAAGGAAGGAGACAAGTGAATCATTGATTACAGTCCAATAAGTGCTTCTATGAAACAGGGGTTAAATAAGGGATCCATTCTGCAAAGGAGGAAACCAAGGCACAGCAAATCACTTGCAGGGTCAAGATTTTCAATCAAGCAGCCTGGCTCTGACTGGTCCCTCCCACATCTCCATCCCTTGGTTTGGGTCCTGGCAGCACAAAACTAGTAATCCAATAGGAGTGGAGATCACAGGAGGCTTCCAGGAGGAGGGGACATGGAACAATTCAGTTCAGTTCAATTCAGTCGCGCAGTCGTGTCCGACTCTTTGCGACCCCATGAATTGCAGCACACCAGGCCTCCCTGTCCATCACCAACTCCCGGAGTTCACTCAGACTCACGTCCATTGAGTCCATGATGCCATCCAGCCATCTCATCCTCGGTCGTCCCCTTCTCCTCCTGCCCCCAATCCCTCCCAGCATCAGGGTCTTTTCCAATGAGTCAACTCTTCGCATAAGGTGGCCAAAGTACTGGAGCTTCAGTTTTAGTATCATTCCTTCCAAAGAAATCCCAGGGTTGATCTCCCTCAGAATGGACTGGTTGGATCTCCTTGCAGTCCAAGGGACTCTCAAGAGTCTTCTCCAACACCACAGTTCAAAAGCATCAATTCTTCTGCGCTCAGCCTTCTTCACAGTCCAACTCTCACATCCATACATGACCACAGGAAAACCATAGCCTTGACTAGACGGACCTTAGTCGGCAAAGTAATGTCTCTGCTTTTGAATATACTATCTAGGTTGGTCATAACTTTTCTTCCAAGGAGTAAGCGCCTTTTAATTTCATGGCTGCAGTCACCATCTGCAGTGATTTTGGAGCCCAAAAAAACAAAGTCTGACACTGTTTCTACTGTTTCCCCATCTATTTCCCATGAAGTGATGGGGCCAGATGCCATGATCTTCGTTTTCTGAATGTTGAGCTTTAAGCCAACTTTTTCACTCTCCTCTTTCACTTTCAACAAGAGGCTTTTTAGCTCCTCCTCACTTTCTGCCATAAGGGTGGTGTCATCTGCATATCTGAGATTATTGATATTTCTCCCAGCAATCTTGATTCCAGCTTGTGTTTCTTCCAGTCCAGCATTTCTCATGATGTACTCTGCATATAAGTTAAATAAGCAGGGTGACAATATACAGCCTTGACGTACTCCTTTTCCTATTTGGAACCAGTCTGTTGTTCCATGTCCAGTTCTAACTGTTGCTTCCTGACCTGCATACAGATTTCTCAAGAGGCAGGTCAGGTGGTCTGGTATTCCCATCTCTTTCAGAATTTTCCACAGTTTACTGTGATCCACACAGTCAAGGGCTTTGGCATAGTCAATAAAGCAGAAATAGATGTTTTTCTGGAACTCTCTTGCTTTTTCCATGATCATATGGAACAATAGACCAAATGTAATGAAGCTAAAGAGGAAAGATCACTCACCTCATCCCATGTTAGGGAGAAAAGATAAGACTTACTATTTGCCTCTGTTTTAATTCAAATCTTCCAACTTCGTGATCATCTTTTCATCTCCATACATGGTCTTAGGGCCTTCTGATTAGCCCATCATTTACAGAAGGTAGGGTAGGAAAACCAGTTTTTTTGTATTTTAGGTAACCCACACATGGAAAATCAAAGTAGCTGGCAAAGCAGAAGCAGAAACATTAAGCCAGGGCGGGAGTTGGGGGGGAGAGAGAGAGAGAGAGAGAGAGATTAAGAGGGCTGACCTGGGGACACCAGGGGGGTAGAAACAGTTTGTGGAGGGACATGACTGGAACAGGAAGGAACAAGGAAGGACCATTCTGTCTCAGAGAGCTGACATTGCTTATTAATTCTGAGCCTTGGTTTTGAGCACCGTCTCTGCTGCGGGTCCCCTAGAGGGGACCTCCCTTAGCATCTCAAAGACAGAAGGGAGTCAGCAGACCGCAGGACCCTCGGTGCACTGCTCTGGCCAGAGTACACTGCGGGAAGGACACCCTTCTCCTTCCGCTTATCAGGTCAGGGAGACCTTCAGGAAGCCAAGTGGAAAGTCCATACTCTTCCACTTTCTTGGCAAGCTTCTGCTGCTGTCCAGCTGTTGGCTTGCTCGGGTTTGAGGTAAGGAGGCAGGCGGAGTAAGTTAGATTTACCAACTGCGTCTTGCCAGGGCAGGGTGTGTGTGTGCATGTGTGTGTTTTCTCTCTTTTTCTTCAACCACCCGTGGTTTCATCAAGCCCTTTCTAAGTGCCAGGCACTAGATCTTCATGTGCATTAGCTCAGGCCTCACTCCCTTTTAAGGACTTCCTGTTATTATGAACTTAAAGGTAAGTTAAATCAGCTAATAGAGAAGCTAAGACCATATCACGGGGAGGTGGCAGAGCTGGGATTCGAACCCAGGTCATCTGACTTCCAAAGCAATAAGGTAGGAGCTGTTATCACACTCATTTTTCATATGAAAATCAAAGTTCCTGAGAAGCTGAGAACTGTGCCCAGGGTCACATAGCCCTTTGGCAAAACATGGCTTGACCTCAGGGTCAACCTGGACATAAAGACCACGACGGGCTCCCGACCTCCAAGGCTGCTGCTGTAGGTACTGTAAACACTCACCATCCTGCATGGAATCAGGGAGCAGTCTACAAACAGGAGCCTGGCCTGGACCAGGGAGGCGCCTAATGAATGTTTATGGCCAGCCTGTTTGAAGAATGAACAAAACCTCAGCTAATGGACCCAGATCTGGAGGTTGCATTCAGACTCCAGCCTCGGGGGGCAGCAGAAGGACCCAGAAGCATCCTTTACAGGAAAAAAAAAAAAATCACTTGCACCATTTTTGAAAGCTGGAGGGTGAAAGGATTCAAAACAAGCAAAGCTCTCCAAATAGCGATAAATACCTTAAATTACCCAGCAAGTTTAAAAGCCTTCATGCTGCTCTTTTTTCCCAGCACAGGAACAGGCTCCTGATTGTGGCTATTTAGAAAGGAACATTCAAGAGGGTGTGGAGCCAGGGGGCAGGAGAAGTGGGGAGGGGTGAGAGGGGAGTAAAAGGCTCGGGTGCCCAGGAACACTCAGCCCCGCTGGCTGGCAGGAGACAGCCAGCAATTGTGCAGGTTTGTTGCTCTCAGAGGGCTGTGTGCCTAAGGCACGCAGGGGACCCCCTGGTTCCTGGAGGCCGTCTTCCTTGCTTATGAAAACGGGAGAGTAGGGCTGCCATGGCTGCTTGAGGACACCTTCATCATGGTACCCAGAGTTGCCTGGGGCCCTTCTGTTCTTACAGGAAGACAACTGTATTGATTCCAAAGAGGAGGACAGTGTATGGAGGGCTAGAAACTCCCAGAATCCGACTCCCTTGGAAAAGCACAGGTTTGAGGTATGTATCTCCCTCCTCTGCTGTGACCCCAACATTTCCAGGGGCTGCTGCCCTCAGACTGGTATGAATTACTGCTGTCCACCTCTGGTACACAGTAAATGTTCACAGGCAAGACAGCTGGAAAGACTTGGAAAATCTCTTCCTTTCTGCACCACACAGCTGATCTCAAGCTCCCAACAAGCTAAACATCATTATGGAGAATATTTTCTGTGCCTGCTTTTGTAGTCAGCAACTGTTTCTGGACTAGGCAATCACAGGCCACTTAGTAGAACCCACTCGCTCGCTTAACAGCTCATCATGGCTTGTTCTGTGCTGTCATGACCTGTGACCCTAGAGCAGTTACATAAATAACCCCATGGAATGGCAACCCGCTCCAGTATTCTTGCCTGGAAAATGCCATGGAAAGAGGAGCTTGGTGGGCTACAGCCATAGTCACAAAGAGTTGGACATGACTGGATGACTGAGCACGCATGCACACAAGCACATATCTTTGTCTCCACATATGTAAAATGTGGGTATCTAATAGTACCTACCCACATAGGGTTGTTATGAAGATTAAATGAGCTAATATGTATAAAGTGCTTATTATTTAATGGAGTACTTATAAGACTGATATATATTATTTCATTTAATCCCTATATGACCCTATGAGGGATACTAATATTGTCCTCATTTTCTTGTTGCATCAACTGACTTTCAGTGATGCTAAGTCTGTGGCTCAAGGTCAAGGGCAAATGGCTTGGGGTGGGGGCAGGAGGAGGTGTGCTAGGGCTGCAACACAAATATTCTGACTCTGGCTTCTATAGTAGCTAGGAGATCAAACCAGTCAGTCCGAAAGGAAATCAACCCTGAATATTCATTGGAAGGGCTGATGCTGAAGCTCCAATACTTGACCACCTGATGCCAAGAGCCAGTTCATTGGAAAAGACCCTGATGCTGGGAAACACTGAAGGCAAAAGGAAAAGGGGGCAGCAGAGGATGAGATGGTTAGATAGGTCCACTGACTCAATGGACATGAACTTGGGCAAATCTCGGGAGACAATGGAGGACAGGGGAGCCTGGCATGCTACGGTCCATGAGGTCACAAACAGTCGGACATGGCTTAGAGACTGAACAACAGCAACAAACAATGGCTGTCCTGACTCCAGAGAGAAGAGCCCACGAATCCAGCTCTTTCAGAAGCAGTGCTTTCACTCCTGGCTAAACATGAAAATTATCTCTGGGAATTTTAAAAAACATGAACTGCTGGGGCCTCACCACGGGAGATTCTGATTCAGTAGGTCTGGGCTTCTCAGGCCATGGAAAGACCCTCCAGGTGATGTGATGTGTGACAATAATAACCAATATCATCACCTGGGCATCAGGCAGTGCTAAGAAACTGACTAACTTCCTTCCATCCTCACAGCCTTTAAGGAAACGACCACTACTATCCCTGCTTTACAGATGAGGAAACTGAAGCCCAGGGGAGTTCATGGACACCCAAGGTCATAAGTGAGTAGGAAGCAGAGCCTGGATGAATGCTGGAGACCCTTCCAGCTTTAACATCCTGGTCTGTATGATGGCATGGATGGAGAGGTCAGAGGCCCTGTTTCCACTAGGCCCCTTCCCAAACAAAGGGCAAAATTCTGTCAGTGACTGAGATGCAAGTGAAGGACTGGCAGGAAACTCCAAGGGCCAGAGTTTTTGAGAGCATATGTTTTATTTCCATAAAGCATTTATCTAGAGCCCACGTTCTTGCAAACCTCATGGAAGACACAGCCTTTCTGTGCAATCTGAGAGCTGGAAGACCCATGGGAGACAGAGCACCCAGTCACAGGAGTGGAGACTGCATGACCTGCATATCTTATTTCAAAAACAGCGGCCAGGGAGGGGGACACCTGCAGACCTCCATGGCACCAAGATGCGATCCACACTTATGAGACAGGCTAAAAGAATCTTACTGTTTGCAGACAACAGTTAAAGTCAAATGCCTATTAAGAACTAGAGTATCCACTGAACCAAATTCACCAAACTTTTTCTTCCCGGTGAGTCAGGGCCACTTACATCTCAAAATAGTTATATCATTTAGTGCATTTACAGTTACATCATTCAGTTTGCCTGGTGGCTCAGCTGGTCAAGAATCCGCCTGCAATGTAGGAGACCTGGGTTCAATCCCAGAGATTGGGAAAATCCCTGGAGAAGGGAACGGCTACCCCCTCCAGTATTCTGGCCTGGAGAATTCCATGAACTGTATAGTCCACGGGGTCGCAGAGAGTTGGACACGACTGAGTGTTTCACTTCACTCACTGTAGATGGAAATGGCTATAGTCATTAAGTTAGGTTAATGGAAGTCAGGTTAATGGAATGTTTCATTCAGCAAGTATTTTCAAGGCATCTACTATTTGCCAAGCAAGAGGAATATAACCAAGAGTCCTTGTCAGCTACCTTTGGCAAAGTTTTGGAAAACAGGATGGAGCAGTGACTTGTCATTCTGGCTCTCATCAGACCCCCACACACACTGCTGTTGAACCGTGGACACAGGGGTTATCACACTGCTCCCCCACATCTCTGACCCCAACCTACCTCTACACACTGGATGCCCCTATCTGCCTCTCCTCTCTCTCCCATCTCCTCCTCCTTTTCCTTTCTCTCCTTCTTTGTTTAATCAAGAAACATTTGTTGGCCATCCATTGTATTTCAGAGCAAAATCTGTATTTCAGGCATGTTGAGCCTTGAATACTGAATTTGAATATCAATGTAGGAAGAATACCCAGATTACTTCATCCCATTTTATTTGTCAGTAATCACACCCTCTAGAATTCAACATGCAGACAGATGCAAATGAGCTACCAAAAATGCAGAGTCCCAAGAACAACAGAAGGAAATTGGATGGCCTCATCTTAATAAAAGCATGCTTTGGTAAGGCAGAATTCAAGGCAGAGGGTGCTGCAGGAGCTGCCCATGTTTCACAATAGCCCCTGGTCTTCTGTATTGCATTTGGAAAAAGAAATTTCCTTTATTAAATCTCTCTATTCTTGCCTCCAAGTTCTTTGTTTTGGGAAGTTTGAGGAAAACAGTTCAGGTGTTTTTCAGTGAGACAGAAGGTACTCTTGCCACAATTTCATAATGTGAAATAAATTTCTAACTTAAATAGAACTTGAAACTGGTAGTTATTTAAATAAAGTAACCCAATGTCGTATCTATGTTGGTCTAAATATGCTAGGGCTTCTTCCCTGGCATCTCCACGGTAAAGAATCTGCCTTCCAATTCAGGAGACGTGGGTTCGATCCCTGGGTTGGGAAGATGCCCTGGAGAAAGAAATGGCAACCCCCTCCAATATTCTTGACTGGAAAATCCCATGGACAGAGGAATTTGATGGCCTAGAATCCATGGGGTCACAAAGAGAGTCAGACATGACTGAGCAACTAAACAACAACAAACATGCTGAAAAAAGGGAAGGAAGGATGGAAGGAAAGAAAGATGGGGGGAAACACATAAGGTAGGTATTAGCTCTGTATCCAGAGAAAAATTATAAATTTCTATCAGATTTACATATGGAGTTTTCAATAGACAGAAAAAAGTTAAAAATGAGGAATGCTACTACTTACATCTATTGAACATACATGTGCCAAACACTATGCAC
Organism: Aepyceros melampus; assembly: GCA_006408695.1. Lineage (NCBI taxonomy): Eukaryota > Metazoa > Chordata > Mammalia > Artiodactyla > Bovidae > Aepyceros > Aepyceros melampus. The sequence continues at coordinate 504,821 of SJXQ01008373.1, read as the reverse complement.
AGCACTGCAGACTGATTACCTAAGCCAATGGTCAGAACAACCCCACATGTAGTTACTATTATTATCCCAAATTTACAGACAGGAGATGGAGGCACAGCTTGCCCAGAGCACACACTAATACACTTGCCCAACACCCAGGCAATGTGACCTCACAACCTGCACTTGTAACCTCTAATGCAACTACCTCCACATAGATGCACAGTTCGAAATGAGACTTTCCCCACTCCATCCCCTAGACAATGAAAGTAAAAGTGAAAGACCCTGGTGGCCCAGAGGGTAGAGAACGATCCCTAGGTCAGGAAGATTCCCCCGGAGAAGGGAATAGCGACCCACTCAGTATTCTGGCCTGGAGAATGCTATGGAGAAAGGAGCCTGGCATGCGCTACAGTCCATTGGGTCACAAAGAATTGGACACGACTGAGCAACTAACACTTGCACTTTTCTTCCTATGTTGGCTCTTGCTCCCCTTCCAAAGCTCTATTTTCCCCCAAATCCTGAGATGAGTGTTATTATTACAGCCTTTCACAGGTGTAAAAATAAGCCCAGAGGTGGAGACTAACTTAGTCAAAGCCACAGAGCTAACAATAAATTGGGTAGATAGAGCTGGACCCCAGATTCAGCTTGTTCCCATACATCTGTAATCAACAAAGAGTGGCCAGACCACAGAGAGAGATGACAGCAGGGAGGGGAAGATGAAGACGAGAGGGCTCGTGGAGGAATCCCCTGTTCTATGCTAATGGAAGAGCTGTCTGTAGCACTCTGACACAGCCAGGAGCCACTGTCTCTTTCTGGACAGCAAGGGTAAGGACTACATTCGTTATTACAATTAACCTCTGAGGTTTGCCTCATGGTTGGGGTTATTAAAAATATTTTGGTATCTTTAAAAAAACTAAGCATAGCATAGTTGCATAAATGTAATAAATGGGCCTAAGTTGGTGACATGGAAATGTTTGCATGGAACAGTTTTAGCAATTTCATAAATGGCACATGTAAAACTTTAAGATGTCACTAAGGCCCACTGGAAGAATTATTTCCTTATAAATCTATGGCGGTCTTAGGAAATCAAAATGGCACCATAAAAAAAACAAACAAAAAAAAAACTCAAAAAAACCCCCACTTCTCTGGGGAAAAAAAAAAAAACGCAGCCTACTCTGTCTGATGGGGGGCAGGGGCTGAGGGCTGTTCACACTTGTAACATTTTACTGTAACTGCCGCTGGCATCCAGTGAGGTACTTCCTCCTGCTGTATGCTGTTGCTGGGCTGTGCTCTGAGTTATATTTTACTGGCAAAAATAAATCTTACCTTTTCACACAAAGCCATGCTTCTCTGGAACATACCATGAGGGAGGGGAATACAGTTTAAAGCTAAATAGAATAGACTCGCTGTCTCTCCAAGACTTAAGAAGGACACTTTTTTTTTTTAAAGAAGAATCAAAATCCTTTCTTCTTTGATTTATGAGATACATACTAGACGTGGTGAGAAACAGCTTTCTAAAAATGTTGCTGCCACATTAGTCTGCTCTAGTCTTCAATGCCGCTGGCATCCAGTGAGGTACTTCCTCCTGCTGTATGCTGTTGCTGGGCTGTGCTCTGAGTTATATTTTACTGGCAAAAATAAATCTTACCTTTTCACACAAAGCCATGCTTCTCTGGAACATACCATGAGGGAGGGGAATACAGTTTAAAGCTAAATAGAATAGACTCGCTGTCTCTCCAAGACTTAAGAAGGACACTTTTTTTTTTTAAAGAAGAATCAAAATCCTTTCTTCTTTGATTTATGAGATACATACTAGACGTGGTGAGAAACAGCTTTCTAAAAATGTTGCTGCCACATTAGTCTGCTCTAGTCTTCAATTCATCTTGTGGTCTCACCGTGTATGGGGCTAGAGGACTAGTTGGCATCTAGGGGTTTACAGAAAAGAAGCAATACAGAGGTTCTACCTTCAAGATGCCTTCATTGTAAAGCAGGAATTACCCGTTTTATCCGTAGTCATCCACCTGATAGCTACTAGAATTGATCAGTTTCACGATGGAGAAATCAGATGGGGATTGCCATCTCATGTTCAGGGCAGATATTTGTTCTGGGTGGATACTGGTACCTCCTGGTGGGCCGAGGCCAACATCATATATCTCTGTCTGCTTCCTTAGTGAAAGTGAAAGAAAGTGAAGTCGCTCAGTCGTGTCCGACTCTTTGCGACCCCGTGGACTGTAATGTACTCTGTCCATGGGATTCTCCAGGCAAGAATACTGGAGTGGATTGCCATTTCCTTCTCCAGGGGATCTTCCCAACCCAGGGATCGAACCCAGGTCTCCAGCATTGGAGGCAGACGCTTTAACCTCTGAGCCACCAATGCCTGGCACAGTCTAGGTGCTCAACACAGTGGATGGATGGATGCATGGATGGATGGAAGGGAAAGAAGGACAGACAGATGGCTGGCAGGATGGGCGCATGGTTGGGTGGATGGATAGAAGGAAAAAGAAAAGGGACAAAATAAGTCACCCTTATGAACTTGTTAAGAATGGTACCTTAAATAGGCTACCGAAGAGGAATGGGCTTCTGTATTACAATGTCAGAAGCCCATACGACACTGAAGCAACCCAAACAGAAATGCATAGCTGTAGCCAGTCTCATATTTCTGCAAGGGCACAATGTACTGGGGCAAACCAGTCCCAGCCAGATATTGGTTTATTAGGGTCAGTCTGAATAAGCCCCTTTGAACAGCAGTCTAAGAGAGGCTGTTCACTATTATGGAAAAAAACTGCTCAAAAAAGACCAGTGAATAAAACAGGTTACCAAGCAATATAGTCTACATGTGTCTATTTAAAAAAACACACAAAGATATAGGTCAGAGAAAAGTGTGGAAGGATAGTTATTTATTGATAAACAATGATTACTTCTAACAAACTGATGGTTACTGAGGAGAATGAGAGGGAAGGGATAATTAGGGAGTTTGGGATTTACATGTACACACTGTTATATTTAAAATGGATAACCAATAAGGACCTACTGTATGGCACAGTGAACTCTGATCAGTATTATGTAACAACCTAACTGGGAAAATAATTTTAGAAAGAATGGATACATGTTCATGTATAACTGGAAGGGGAGAAAAAAATGATTATCTCCAGATGATGGATTTGCCGGCAATTTTTACTTTATTCATTCTAACTTGTATGTATTTTCTAAATTTTGTTTTAAATATTTCTTCCATATCATAAAAAAATCACTTAAAATTACAAGAAATCTCTAATTGTGCCATAGAAGAAGTAACAGCAAACAAAGCCACAGAAATCAGCTTCAACAAAATCACAGATTCCACAGAGAACTGTGAGGTAGGAAGAAATGAGAAGGGTTCTAGCCCAGCTGATGGAGGAGGGTCACTCTGCTTGTAGAAACCTCAGAGCTGCTCTGAAGTGATGTACGAATCATGTATCCGTCCTCCCCTCCATCTATGTGGACAAACGTCATCAGACTCAGAGAAGTGATGGCAGAGTGGCCCCGAGAGGGAAGCCCAGTCCTGCTGACCTAAGCCAGTCAAACCTGCCAGCCCCCATCTGACCCTCTTGAGAGGCCTTGCCCAAACCCCTTGGGTGCCCTCCGACCCCTGCTTGGCTGGGGGAACAGTGGATATTTGTTTTTCCTGTGACTTGGTGAGGAACAGATGCAGAACACAGATCACATTAAACAAATTAGTGACTCCGGAGTGGGTTCTGTGGCACAATTTCTAATTCACACAATGCCTCCAGTTTTGCTATTTCAACTAAATCATTTATCAATCGGTTCATGGATGTCAGTAAACCTCAGCATCTGGGGACCTGCAAACACTAGAACAAGAAGCTATAAAAAATATTAGTAAACCAATTAAAAGCTCAAGTAGCAATAAACTCCACTTGCATCGCACCTAAAAAACAAAAACAGCCACCTCCTTCTCTGAAGTTAAACATCCCATATCAGCATTTTTTTTCCAAGAGCTTTTTCCTTCTTTTCAAAAGTACTCCTAATCTCCCGTTTGGCACCTTGGTGAGTGGGGGACTGCTTATGCATGAGGGAGTAAAGAATAAAAGATGAAAGGCACCTAAGTTTCCGCCTCCCCAAAGCAAACATGATTGACAATTGGTTGGGAAATGGTCTAAAAACCATATTATTCAGAAAAAAATCTGAGTCACGACTGGGAATTGACAAATCAGAGATACTTGTACCTCTTTGAGTGGGTATTATCGTGGGTATTATCATTACCCACGATAATTAAAGATGGGAAACTGATACTGTTTTGCCATTATAGAACACTTCCATTTAGTTATTCAATCTCCATAGCCTCTGCATGAAGTAGGCCAAGTTGTGGTTATTCCAGTTTTGAAGGTGAAAATTCTCTGGGGCTCAAGATATGAAAAGTGGCTTGCTTGAGGGTACACAGCTAATGAGAGTCTGTGCTGCCACCTGAACTAAGGTCAAGGACTCCAATCTTTCTCCTTTCCTCTATGACTTTCTTCAGGTGCCACACCAAAGACAAGAAATCAAACACACAATGAGATCCTACTAGGTGCCAGGTGCCATCCAGGCAATGTGAAGACTTCACTTTAGTTAATAACCTCTAGGACCATCTGAGTTTATATTTCATGTAAAAATGACTTCCTGCTCCCCTTCTCCTTCACCCAGACGGAGCCGAGTCATCCCCAAAGTGGGAAATGAGGCTCAAGATGTTTAATCAAAAGTAACATCTCCTCTTTGCCAAGATTCCTTGTTCTAATCCTGACACAAATAGAAAGAACAGGTGGCCTCTGAAAAGCAAGGAGGTAGGAATACTAGTGATGTGCAATGTCCAGGATACTTTCTACAAATTTCCTATGCCATGGAAGAGAACTCTAAATTGGGGGCCATTACATTGGGGTGAAAATGCAGCGTGCAACAGAAACCAGCCCTCACCTGCCTTAGTTAGAGGAAGCTGCCATGAACTGGGAGGCAGAGCAGGGCGAGATGGAGAAGAGAATCCTTAAGAACCAGTAGAGGAGAGTTGCCCATGCTTCTGAAGTGTCCACCGTGTTCTGCATGGTAGAATGTGCAGGGCACTGCCTGCCGCTGTTGATGTATTATCTCATTTAACCCCAGTGACAAGCTGGGCAGGTGCCACTATTTCCATGTGAATAGAAGAAACTGAGTCTCAGAGAAGCTGTCGGATGACTAAGACACATGACTCAAGCAAAACCGCATCAGGATTTGCAGACAGGTGAACGTGCACAGAAACTCTGTGACATCGCCCTCAGGAGAGCGACTGAGAAAAGCCCGGGCTCAGGGCACAAGGAGAAAGTGGGCCAGTTCAAACTCTAGACAAGGTCATCTGGGCTCATGTCTCCTGCATGCTGAGCCCTCCCCAGCAGCAGAGATGTCATTGGAAGGATGAGAAACACAGAAACCCAACCACAGAAGAGACCAGACCAGTTCCTCAGACCTCCCACCCAGCTCCAGCATTCTTTTGGAATCCCTCATTCCAATCAGTGATGACAAATCTTGAGATCTGTCAGGACTGTGGGTGGAGCTGGCCCGGTTTCCATAGATGTGAGGTCTGATGGGAATGTCAGATACATGCCCCCTGACAAAGGCCGGCTTTGGGGTTCTCTTTGGGAAGAAGGGGATGTGGTGGAGGGACAGAGGCAGAAAGAGTTAATCTTCTACCTTTATAAAGCTCAATCTGAGACACCAAGTATAGATGAGGACCTCAAACCTGGTGGAAATTTCCTCCGGGCCCTTCCCTTCCATTCGCTGCACATAGTGGCCTCTTTCATGGGCCTCCTTTGGCTGATGAAGTGAGCTTTCACGTCCTCTATGCAAAACTGCTTTCTCTGAAAATAGAAGACACTTCCATGGCCGTGTTTTCCCTAGGGCTGAACAGCAAGGCTACCTCAAGAGAGGTCGAGGCCTGGCCATCAAACCCAGCCATTCAGTGGGAGGCCGGCCTGGGCCAGGTTCAAGGGTGAGCTGGAAACTCCAGTCTGTGGGGCCTCCCCAAGTTTTGGGAACTGAGGGCTTCCCCCTTCTTGAGTCTGTACTCTAGAGACTTATCTTGGGCTAAGAACAGAGCATTTGTATAATCAGAACTGCATTTTTTTTTTTTTGGTCATGCTGCACAGCATGCAGGATCTTAGTTCCTTGACCAGGGACTGAACTTGCAACCCTGCAGTGGGAGTGTGAAGTCTCAACCATTGGACCATCAGGGAAGTCCCAACAACCATACTTTTGAGCATCTCCTATAAGGCTAGGATCTGAGCAAAATGCCAGGATACAAGAGTAAATACAACAAATGTGGCCTCTAGAGATCAGAGTCTACAGTCTAGACCAGTGAGGCGTCCCAGGTAGCACTAATGGTAAAGACTCCACCTGCCAATGCAGGAGAGGTAATAGATATGGGTTCAATCCCTGCGTTGGGAAAATCCCCTGGAGGTGGTAATGGCAACCCATTCCAGCATTCTTGCCTGAAGAATCTCATGGACAGAGATTCTGTAGCCTGGCAGGCTACAGTCCATGGGGTCTCAAAGAGTCAGATGTGACTGAGCATCTGACCCAAGTCAGACCAATACCGTCCAACAGAAGTATCATGTGAGGGACATATGGCATTTTAGATTTTCTAGTAGTCATATTTTTAAAAAAGTAAAATAAAACAAATTATTTTTAATAACTTATTTTAGTTAACCCAATATATCTAAAACATGACTTCAATGTATAATCAATATAGAATTATTAATGAGATAGCTTACATTTGGTGGGAGAGATGCTAAACCTTCAATTATGTGGTGTAGTTAATGCTTACAGCACATCTTGATTCCCATTAGCCATATTTCAAGGGCTCAATAACTACCTGGGGCTTGCAGCTAAAACACTGGACACAGTAAAGATAGAGAATGAGGTGGGAAGATGTTATCATTAATAATAATATTTATTAATCAGCTACCATGTGCCAGTCATTCACATGCTCATCCACAAACATCTCTAAGAGAACGTCATCCCCACTTTAGTGGTGTTAGTAGCTCAGTCGTGTCCGACTCTTTGCAAGCCCTTTGTAGCCCACCAGGCTCCTCTGTCCATGGGATTCTCCAGGCAAGAATACTAGAGTGGATTCCCCTTTCCTTCCCCAGAGGATCTTCCTGACCCAGGGGTCAAGCCCAGGTCTCTTGCATTGCAGGCAAACTCTTTACCATTTGAGCTACAGGGAAGACGTAAGAGAATGTCATCCTCACTTTACAGATGACAAAAGTAAGGCACAGAGAGAGTCCATCCCTTGTAAAGTCACCTTGCTGGTAAGCCATGACAAACAGATGCAGAAGCCAGAACCTGTGCTCTGGCCCATCGTACCACTCCAATTTTTGTGCACAGACGCTATAGAGTTAAATACTGTTAAATACTGAGTCTATTAAGTAAAGTGAATGTAGTTTATAATGTACCTGCTTTGACCAAATGGCCTGGGTGCAAATCTTGGCTCTACCACTGAGTTATCTGTGTGACCTGGGGCAAGTTACTTGGCCTTCCTACACTTCAGTTCCCTTATACGTATAATGGGAATAATAGAGCCTGCCTCAGGGACCATCATGAGGATACACGAATTAATACAAATAAAGTACCCAGCACCTTTTTTGGTACTTTAAGAAGCAATCAGTAAGGAGTAGCTCCAACTACTACAGTATAAACAGAGTTCAGATGCTGGGGATTTCTGAAAGGTATGTCTGGAAGGGGGAAGATGGAAGAAGGAGGCAGAGAAAAAGGGCCAATCATCAATCCACTATGAAGTGGCAGAGTTATGGGCTCCACAGCTGCTCTGTCAATTTCCAGATAAACAAGATGGAATATAAGGCACATGCTCCTGTGAGTTCAACTGTGTATTTCCAAAATTCACAGTTCAGAGTCCTAACCCCCAGTAATCTTGGAAAGTAATCATATTTGGAGACAGGGTCTCTATAGGGGCAATTAAGTTAGACTGAGGTCCTTAGGAAGGGCCCTAATCCAACATGGTGGGTGTCTGCATGAGAAGAGGACATCTGCACACAGACATCTGCAAGGGAGAAGGCCATATGAACATGAAGCAGGCCCTTTACCAGCCAAGGAGAGAGCCTGGGACAGTGCCTGCTCTTACAGCCCAGACAAGGACCAGCCCTACTCACATCTTGGACTTGGACTTTTGGCCTCCGGAACTGGGAGATGAGAGTGTCCTACCAGCTTCCATGCTAGCTCAGTTCAGTTCAGTTCAGTTCAGTCGCGCAGTCGTGTCCGACTCTTTGCGACCCCATCAATCACAGCACGCCAGGCCTCCCTGTCCATCACCAACTCCCGGAGTTCACTCAGACTCACATCCATTGAGTCTGTGATGCCATCCAGCCATCTCATCCTCGGTCGTCCCTTTCTCCTCCTGCCCCCAATCCCTCCCAGCATCAGGGTCTTTTCCAATGAGTCAACTCTTCGCATAAGGTGCCCAAAGTACTGGAGCTTCAGTTTTAGCATCATTCCTTCCAAAGAAATCCCAGGGTTGATCTCCTTCAGAATGGACTGGTTGGATCTCCTTGCAGTCCAAGGGACTCTCAAGAGTCTTCTCCAACACCACAGTTCAAAAGCATCAATTCTTCGGCGCTCAGCCTTCTTCACAGTCCAACTCTCACATCCATACATGACCACAGGAAAAACCATAGCCTTGACTAGACGGACCTTAGTCGGCAAAGTAATGTCTCTGCTTTTGAATATACTATCTAGGTTGGTCATAACTTTTCTTCCAAGGAGTAAGCGCCTTTTAATTTCATGGCTGCAGTCACCATCTGCAGTGATTTTGGAGCCCAAAAAAACAAAGTCTGACACTGTTTCTACTGTTTCCCCATCTATTTCCCATGAAGTGATGGGGCCAGATGCCATGATCTTCGTTTTCTGAATGTTGAGCTTCAAGCCAACTTTTCCACTCTCCTCTTTCACTTTCAACAAGAGGCTTTTTAGCTCCTCCTCACTTTCTGCCATAAGGGTGGTGTCATCTGCATATCTGAGATTATTGATATTTCTCCCAGCAATCTTGATTCCAGCTTGTGTTTCTTCCAGTCCAGCATTTCTCATGATGTACTCTGCATATAAGTTAAATAAGCAGGGTGACAATATACAGCCTTGACGTACTCCTTTTCCTATTTGGAACCAGTCTGTTGTTCCATGTCCAGTTCTAACTGTTGCTTCCTGACCTGCATACAGATTTCTCAAGAGGCAGGTCAAGTGGTCTGGTATTCCCATCTCTTTCAGAATTTTCCACAGTTTACTGTGATCCACACAGTCAAAGGCTTTGGCATAATCAATAAAGCAGAAATAGATGTTTTTCTGGAACTCTCTTGCTTTTTCCATGATCCAGCGGATGTTGGCAATTTGATCTCTGGTTCCTCTGCCTTTTCTAAAACCAGCTTGAACATCAGGGAGTTCACGGTTCACATATTGCTGAAGTCTGGCTTGGAGAATTTTGAGCATTACTTTACTAGCATGTGAGATGAGTGCAATTGTGCGGTAGTTGGAGCATTCTTTGGCATTGCCTTTCTTTGGAATTGGGATGAAAACTGACCTTTTCCAGTCCTGTGGCCACTGCTGAGTTTTCCAGATTTGCTGGCAAATTGAGTGCAGCACTTTCACAGCATCATCTTTCAGGATTTGAAACAGCTCAACGGGAATTCCATCACCTCCACTAGCTTTGTTCGTAGTGATGCTTTCTAAGGCCCACTTGACTTCACATTCCAAGATGTCTGGCTCTAGATTAGTCAACACATCATCATGATTATCTGGGTCATGAAGATCTTTTTTGTACAGTTCTTCCGTGTATTCTTGCCACCTCTTCTTAATATCTTCTGCTTCTGTTAGGTCCAGACCATTTCTGTCCTTTATCGAGCCCATCCTTGCATGAAATGTTCTCTTGGTATCTCTAATTTTCTTGAAGAGATCTCTAGTCTTTCCCATTCTGTTCTTTTCCTCTATTTCTTTACATTGATTGCTGAAGAAGGCTTTCTTATCTCTTCTTGCTATTCTTTGGAACTCTGCATTCAGATGCTTATATCTTTCCTTTTCTCCTTTGCTTTTTGCTTCTCTTCTTTTCACAGCTATTTGTAAGGCCTCCCCAGACAGCCATTTTGCCTTTTTGCATTTCTTTTCCATGGGGATGGTCTTGATCCCTATCTCCTGTACAATGTCACGAACCTCATTCCATAATTCATCAGGCACTCTATCTATCAGATCTAGACCTTTAAATCTATTTCTCACTTCCACTGTATAATCATAAGGGATTTGATTTAGGTCATACCTGAATGGTCTAGTGGTGTTGCCCACTTTCTTCAATTTAAGTCTGAATTTGGCAATCAGGAATTCATGATCTGAGCCACAGTCAGCTCCCGGTCTTATCTTTGTTGACTGTATAGAGCTTCTCCATCTTTGGCTGCAAAGAATATAATCAATCTGATTTCGGTGTTGACCATCTGGTGATGTCCATGTGTAGAGTCTTCTCTTGTGTTGTTGCTAGCTCAGCTGGTAAAAAATCCGCCTGCAATGCAGGAGACCTGGGTTCGATTCCTGGATTGGGAAGATCCACTGGAGAAGGGATAGGCTACCCACTCCAGTATTTTCAGGCTTCCCTGGTGGTTCAGACAGTAAAGCATCCGCCTGCAATGTGGGAGACCTGGGTTCGATCCCTGGGTTGGGAAGATCCCCTGGAGAAGGGAACGGCTGCCCACTCCATTATTCCGGCCTGGAGAATTACATGGATTGTATAGTCCATGAGGTCACAAAGAGTCGGACACAACTGAGCGGATTTCACTTCACTTTAGTGTCCTCCAGCACTGGGAGTTCCAGTACCCTGCTCTGGAACTTTGTCATGACAGCTGTAGGAAACACACACACACACACACACGAACATGCACCTTCCACATCCCCCCTGACCAAGTAACGCTGCCGATGGGGGCCTGCCAGAAGGCCTCCAGGTCGGCACGCGGCCCCAGTCCACACAGCTCACTTGTAAAACCTCCGTCTCCTTGGCCAGCTCACTTCAGTGGGGCTGTCGCAGCGGAAAACTACCCAGGAAGGTGGGCTGCGTCCCTGAACACTGCTCACTCTGTTTCCCCTGCTACCTTCAAAATCCCCTTCTGTCAACGGAGAAGGAAATAAAGCGTGTCTTTATTCAGGCCCAGGCTCCCTTGGACATCACCTCCAGCCTGAGCCAAGGCAGACACAGTGGCCCATTGAGTGAGCTTCTCCCTCCGCGTGTTCCCAGCACACGCCACCGGGGCCCTTGAACCCTCAAAAATGCACAGACATTCTTCCAAGACCTGAGGCTGCAGTGACTTAGGCGGAAGGTGGCAGAAGCTGCTCAGGCGGCCAGCGCCATGATGCCCTGTTCATTCAGACACATGGGGCATTTGGAATTTTACCTTCTTTTCCTTCCCCAAGCCCAGCCACTTGAGAAAATTATTGCTAATTTTCCAAGCTGTGAAATGTGACATGCATTATTTCTCACATGCTGCTCGCAGACAGAGCATGGGGGAGGGCAGGAATGGACTGTAGATGATTTCGAGGGGTTTTTCTCATCTGCCATGGAAGAAAGAAGGCTCCATGACTCTCAGATCAATTCTCCACCCTGAAAACTGCTGCTTCAGAGCCATGTTCCTGAAAGACCTCACGTTCCTCTCTGTGAACAGTCTCTTAGTTCCTAATCAATCACGCCTTTCACCCACGAGACTTAGCTAAACGTAGTGAGCTTTGTTAGAAAATGCAGATAACTGAACATATAGCATAAAATGCAAACGGTCATGTAAGGTGAAGGATGTGAAAACTTCAAAGTTTATTCTTTTTGTTTTTTTCTCCCAGAGATGAGAAAGACTTGCACATTGTGAATTATGGATGCTTCCTAGCACAGGGAATGTGATCCCACTAGACAGTTATGTAACTGGCAAAACAAATCAGCGAGGTAGCTCAGGGCCTGAGTGACTGAGCAGAGACCCAGAGCTGAGACTGGGCTCCATAAGCGTTACAGCAAGGGTCCCCAGCCTCCGGGATCTAATGCCTGATGATCTGAGGTGGAGCTGATGTAATAATAATTGAAATAAAATGTATAATAAATGTGATGTGCTCAAATCATCCTGAAAGTAAACCCTCCCCCCAACCCCAGTCCATGGAAAAATTATCTTCCATGAAACCAGTCCCTGGTGCCAAAAAGGTTGGGGACTGCTGTTTACAAGCTTTGTGGCCCTAGGTAAACTCATTTAATTTTCCTGAACCATACTTGCTTCCTTTCTTCATCAATTAAGAAAAAAAAAAGATAAAGTTCAATCAGGCAATAGCTATGAGTCTTTCCCAGTATGTGGTCTTTCTGCAAAGAATGCTCATGTATCAGAAACACTGAAATTTTTGTACTAACTTGCTACCAATTGGCAATACCTGCTTGCTGTCAGCTCCAAGGTTGGGGGATTTGTGTTGTGCAGCTGGAAGTCTGCTCTGAGCTGTACAAAGACACTCACCCCTCCATCACCCAAAGCTGTAGGCAGAAACCTTCCCTGTCGACTCCACATAGCCCCCTGCCATGTCCATCAACTGTTATTGGGCATGAATGCAGCCCTCTCGCCTCAATTTCTGAGCACTTCCCAGAATTTCATGAAGGACTAAGAGAGAAACACCCAAAACACACATGCTAGTAGGCAAACGCCAAGAGAGAAATGACTGCTAGAGGCATGTTCCTTATTTGCCACTGTGCCAAATATTTCACATAGATTTCACTCAGTCCTCATGGCGGGGCGGAGGTGGGGTAGAGGAACGTGCTATGACCATTTCCACTGGGAAGGAGGGCCTGGTGATCTGATGATGAGGTCCATATCTAGGAGAAACTGGCAGTGGAGATGAATAGAAAGCAAGGATGGAGGGGCTGTATGGTTATCAAGTTCATCAGCATTCTAGAAGGGACCTGGTGCCACTCACTCAGCTTCAGCAATGTGTCCTGGCCATTTCCCACTGAGCCTACATGCACCTTGCTGTTAGTCTCACCACCCTGTTCTGACAACCAAGCAGCTTCTCTCACACTCCTCTCTTCAGGGAGGAGCTAAAGGAAAAGTCTTTGGGTCCCACCAAGTGTTAGGACAAGCCTGGAGGATTCTGAGGGTGGTTATTTGTCCAAGAATTTGTCCAGTGCTGCGCGCAGCCAGAGAGCATCCTCCCTTTACACTTCTGGCCATGGTCTTTAAAAAACTCCCTGCACGAAGCAGAAACTTTGTCTTCTAGCTCACCTTTGCATCCTCAGTACAGAGAAGCACCCTCTGGCCCTCTGTACTTGCTTCTCGAAAGGAATATAGTTCGGGATCAAAACCAACAAGACTCACCAACTCGCAGCCTCCCTTTCACCTGGGAGCCATATCAAGGCTCCCAAGATGGAGAGAGTGGCTCTTCCCAGACTGGGTTTGTAAATGATGTCTCTGTCTCAGGTCTCAGGAGTTTAACAGTTTCCTCACCAGGACTGAGTGAGTTAACAGTGAACGCGGCAGTCGTAAAGTATTTTCTAAGTTATTCTGAATGCTCGCTCTGGTCTCCAGAGACAACGCAGCAGGATGCACAGAAGTGATGGTCTGCTGGCTGCGTGGCACCGCTTCCTACTGCGGTCAGGCATGCTACCCTCCATGCAGCACCCTCACCTGTCTGAACCTTCTAGTCCTCTTGCAGTCACCCGGGACATGGGACCCGGCGTCAGCTGCTGTCTGCAGGGGCGGACAGGCATGGCTCACCAGCAGGCTGTTTCTTTTATCTAATTAGATCAATTATCCTGCTGTCGATAATTACTGTCATTGCCCAGTGCCGGTTTGAGTTGATTTAGGTTATTCTTCTCCTGTCAATCAAACTGCAATGTTTAAAAAACTGTATGTTTAAAAAACATACACACACACACACACAAATCCCAAAACACACCAACCTCTGCACTTTTCATGAATCTCTGAGTTGGACAGGTAGGAAGGAGGAGACTCGACACTGTGCTGGGCTCAGCCACACTTCCTTTATGCTTCACAGTCCAGCTAAGTGGGCATGCTTATCTCTGCACCGATTCACTCCGTTGTACAGTAGAAACTAACATAACATTGTAAAGCAACTAAACTCCAAAATTTTAAAAAGAAATGGAGGCTTAGGGAAATTAGCACCCTTGTCTAAAGTCATCTAATCATTAAATCCAGAAAACAGGGGTTGTAAGAAATAGAGGGATGAAGGATGCAGGGTGGGGAGATAGAGAGAAAGACAGGATCAGTTTTGTATTAGATAAAGGAAGAGTAGAAATACCACCTCCATCCCAACCCCCAAAACAACTATTCTAGAAGCAAGAAATCAATGCCTAAGAAACTAGGTCAAGTTAGTAAGAACTGAATTGGGAGGAGTCAAAGGCAAAAGAGAGAACAAGTTTTGTTTTTGTTTTTTAAATACGGAGCAGGGAACAATAAAAGACCTAAGACCACTGGGCTGGGACTCATGGCCTCTGGATTTATCTCATTAAAACCCCCCAGAAGGGCTTTGGGTTGGGGACTTCTGGTCAGTTCTCCCACCTACACAAAGCAGGGACCAGGGAGGGGGGCGAGGCAGGGAAGCCTGCACAGGACCAATGCGCAGCAAAAAGGCTGGGGTGAGGGTGAGGGGCTCAGGCTTCTCCCATTCCATCCCAAAGTGGAACCATTCTCTTTATCTGAGATTCCAAGTTCAAATTTTGTTGCAAGTGTTTCCCTTCTCAAAAATACTGGTGGGGGTGGGAGGCGGCACCGTTGAGCTGTGTGATGATGAAAAGCACAGTGCCTTGAACAGAGGAAATGTTCAATCAATGTTAATTAAATTATATGCACCCGCACATCCTCCAGTTCAAACCAAACTAATCAGGCTGTCACATTCTTGGCTCAGGTTGAACTTTTTCAGCATGAACTCACAGATCATTTTCCCATGAATGGACACCAAGTTGTAAAGCAGGGCTCTTACATTCAGTATTAATTTTTTAATGCAAATAAGCAACGGGCACAAAGCTTTAAGTTAATTTAGAAATGAATCTGATGATGTGAGGCTGGATAGCACTTTCACCTAGGTGACCTCCCCATCACCACGTCACCACAGCCATCCTCCTCTCGTGGGAAGAATCCAGAGGACATAGAGGAAAACACACCAAGGAAGTTCCTGAATTTTTTGGATCACATGTCCAGTACAAAATTTTTTTGATCACATATCCAGAAAACAGAGTGGGGAACTTTCATTGCAAAATGCTGAGTGCAAAATTAATGCCTTGAGTTATATCTCTCTTCCCTTATCTCCTCTCCTCTTCCTTCCAACCCTCTTTACACCCATCCATCTGAAGCACTGGGGAAATTTCCTTCTAGAACCAAGTAATTGACCAAGTGCCTCCTGGGTGCCCAGGGCTGCCAGGACGCTGTTTTCAGGGGATGCTGGCATGCCTGGCCCATGAGCAGCAGACTCGATACAATAATTTACCAAGATCTGGAAGGTGACCTCTAGAACGTCAGCTCCTCGCACTAAGCACTGCATTCCTCATTCCATTATTCCAAGGGGGATCTTTCCTTTTTTCCTTCCTGACTACTTTATATGCGCTGGCACAAAACTCATAATTTGACAAACACACGATACTCTCTAACTCCTGGGCAGCTGTCCAGATGAGATGGTGTGTTAAAAGATTTACTCTTAAAAAAAAAAAAAAA
Organism: Aepyceros melampus; assembly: GCA_006408695.1. NCBI lineage: Eukaryota > Metazoa > Chordata > Mammalia > Artiodactyla > Bovidae > Aepyceros > Aepyceros melampus. Next base: position 489,117 of record SJXQ01008373.1, on the reverse strand, counting down.
AGAATGACTCTGTTTTAGAAGAAGCCACTGAAGGCTTTTTGCAGAAACCACATTCGTCCACCTCATGAGGCTGGTGTAGGCTGCCTTAGAAAAAGGCATTTGGAGTTTAGAATAAAACAGACTGGAGCCCAATCCTAGCTCTGTTACTAATTTTGCAACCTCAGGCAGGATCTTGAGCCTTTCCAAGCCCATTTTTCCTTGCCTGAAAAAGGCTCATAATAACATGTGCCCAACAGATTGGCTATAAAGATTAGAAATAGTATGTGTAAAATGCCTTGTAATGTAACACACTGTCCTGGACATGGAAAATACTTAACACATTATGACTAAACTGCTGTTATGATTATGAATAATAATAAAATTGCCCTACATCTACACTATGGCAGGGTTAGTTACCTCTGTTCTGATACATGGTTCGGTACTCATTGATGTTTCAAAAATACTAATAGCATTGGTTATTCTTTGTTCCCTGTTCTCTGCACCCTGCCATCCATTCCCCAGGCTTCCCTCCTCACCAGAGGCTGACCCTGTGGACTGCATCAACCGGGTTCCATACTAGCTATTGGTTGACCTCTGTTTCCATTTGGCCAATAGAAGAACCAGCAGAGGGAGAGAGAGAGAGACAGACAGACAGACCGAGACTAGAGAGCGGGCAGAGAGGAGAGGTTAGGGTGCATTCTCCCCGCCTGCCCGCAGCTCCAGCAGTTGTGTGGCCCCGTCCCTTCAGGGCTCCGGGTGACAGTGGCTTACCGCTAGTGGCCTGTCTCAGGGCGCCTCAAAGCTTATCAGCTTCCTCCTCAACTCACATCTCTAGAAGTACTTTCTTTGTTGGAGTCTGAGCTGAATTCGGTTTCCTGCCAGACCCTGATGATTCACTGAATTACCTTGGCAGTCCCCTCAGAGGACCATCATCTTGCCAGTGCTTAAAGGGAGTGGTCCAAAGGGGGCCCAACTTTGAGTATGGCTCCAAATGACTTTGAGATCCTGACAGGACAAAGTGAAACCAAATACAGATGGGACCCTTGTGTAACAGCAGGCGCCTGAAGCTTGTTCCATACAATAGCAAGAGCAGAAGCAATGTAGATGTCCGGCAATAGGGGACTGGTCAAGTAAGTGGAGGTTACAGAAACAGGATGATGCGGTAGTTAGCCTGATGGTGTCCCCAAAGATTCTCCAACACAACAGGGCTGCCCTGTATGACAAAGGGGATACTGCCCAAATGACACTGTGTGACCTCCAAGGTTGGTCACAGAAAACACACAGCTTCTGCCTGGCTCATTCTCACTCTGGGGAAAGGCAGGTGCCATGCTTTGAGGACACCCCACCACTTCATGACAAACAGATGGGGAAAAAGGGAAACATTGACAGACTTTATTTTCTTGGGCTCCAAAATCACTGCGGACGGTGACTGTAGCCATGAAATTAAAAGACGCTTGCTCCCTGGAAGAAAAGCTATGACAAACCTAGACAGCATATTAAAAAGCAGAGACACCACTTTGCCGACAAAAATCTATATATTCAAAGTTATAGTTTTTCCAGTACTCATGTACAGATGTGAGAGTTGAAACATGAAGAAGTCAGAGGGCTGAAGAATTGATGCTTTCGAACTGTGATGCTGGGAAGTCCCTTGAAGGTCCCTTGGACTGAAAGGAGATCCAACCAGCCAATCCTAAAGGAAATCAACCCCAAATATTCATTGGAAGGACTAGTGCTGAAGCTGAAGCTCCAATACTTTGGCCACCTGATGAGACAAGCCGACTCTTTGGAGAGGACCCTGATGCTAGGAAAGACTGAAGGCAGGAGGAGAGGGGACGACAGGGGATGAGATGGTTGGATGGCATCACTGACTCAATGGACACAAGTTTGAGTAAACGCCAGGAGATAGTGAAGGACAGGGAAGCCTGGCGTGCTGAAGTGCATACAGAGAGAGTAAGACATGACTGAGTGACTGAACAACAGCAACAAGCAGTCCAGTGGAAAGGCCACGAGAAAACCACACCTGCCAGCATGAGAGTGAACCACCTTGGCAGCAGGTGCTCCAGTCCAGCCTTCAGATAACTGCAGGCCCAGCTAATGCCTGACTGCAACCAAACCAGAGACCCCAAACCAGAACTCCCCGGCCAAGCCACTCTCAAATTTCTGACCCACAGAAAATGTAAGAGATAATGGTCATTATTGTTTTTTGAGCTGCTAAACTTTGGGAGTGATTTCAGAAGATAACAGATCAATGGAAACATCTTAAAATCTTAAATCTTATTTTGGAACAACATTTAGTGGGCTTCCCTGGTGGCTCAAAGGTTAAAGCATCTGCCTGCAATGCAGGAGACCTGGGTTTGATCCCTGGGTCGGGAAGATCCCCTGGAGAAGGAAACGGCAACCCACTCCAGTGTTCTTGCCTGGAAAATCCCATGGATGGGGGAGCCTGGTGGGCTACAGTCCATGGGGTCTCAAAGAGTCGGACACAACTGAGCGATTTCACTTTACTTCACTTCAAAAAATGTTCACAATCTACTAAATGAAAACAACAAGATATTAGTTGTCATCCCATGTTTTAAAATATGTTTGTTTATATATTCATCAAAAAAAGACTGGAAGAAAAAAAAAAGACTGGAAGAAGATAATGTAAATGCCTACTATCTTTGGTAGATGAATTAGAGTCCTCTCAATTTTCTTCAAGTTTTTCTGTGTTTTCTGAAATGATCGCTTTTGATAATCTGCTTTTTAAAAAGTGTACTTTCAAAGCATAGCTTTCCCAGTATATTTTTTCTTAATGGAAATTTATTTTACATAACCTGAAAATGCATGGCTCCAGCTTTCAAGAGGAGTCTGTTTACTGCCACCAGGAAAACACGAAGACAATGTGTACCTTACAGGCTGCCTGAGGCATTTTCCTGATCCATTCCAGTTTGCTTCCTCCCTGTAGGTCTAGCCTAGCTGTGGTTTGCCATCTACCCAACCGCAGCCAACATGTGGTGTCCTTCAAAGAAGTTTGGAGGTGAAAGGGATCTTTAAGAATAAGAAGCTCTACTTGCAGCAGCATGACAAAGGGTCACTCAGGTTCTCCTTGAATGCTTCCTGTGATGGTGAGCTCACCTCTACCCGAGACAGCTGGTCCATTAGCTGAACTCTCCTTGTTCGAAACGTCTCAGTGAGAATAAACAGAGGTTTCTAAATATAAGTAGTGCTCCATATGACAGAGGGCACTTTGCTGTGTTCATTGCTATATTCTTGCCCCTAGCACGGTAACCAGCACGCAGTAGATACTCAAGAAATATATTCAAGAAGTGGTAAATTGATGAATGGCTAAATAGCATTTGCCAGGAACTTAAGACTCAGGGATTCAGTGGATGGGAGTGGGCCAAGGCTGGATGGGTCCTTCAAGGAGCTCTGGAGAAGAGACAAGCATTAAAGAAATCCCTAATTGGCACTACAATGAATGTAATGAAAGATCTCAAGGAGTCATGAGGAAACTAGCTCAGGGAGGTCAGGGAAGAAAGCCTTCTTGATAGACAGACATTTAAGACCAGGTCTAAAGAAAAAGTAGTGACAACTCACTCTAGTCATCTTGCCTGAAAAATCCCATGGACAGAGGAGCCTGGCAGGCTGCACTCCATGGGGTCTCAAAGAGTCAGACACAACTGAGCACTCACACACCAGCCAAGAAAGAGCAGGCAAGGGGGAAGAAGCCGGCAGAGGAGAGCACAGGTGGGGGCCTTTAGAAGTTGGGCCAACAGAGAAACTACAGTGGGGCAGAAGAGAGGAAGGGCAGTGATGCTAAAGAGATGGGCAGAGTGGGCCACCGAAGGCCCTGGGAAGCGGGAAAAAGGAGTATGAAGCGCAGCTTCTCCCACAGAGGCCATAAGACGAACAGAAGCCATCAGTTGGGACCCTTCCCCAGGGAGCAGCCGGCTGAGCTGGCAGCTCTCTACAAGAGACTCCGGAACAGGCCGAAAAGAGATGTAACTGTGAGCAAGGCACTGGAGACCACGGCCCCATGCTGAGGTCCATGGAGAATCAGGTCTGCTGAAAGCGCCACAACCAGCTTGACCCGCGGCAGACCTGCAGAGTTGGTGAGGGCCAGGCAGACGGGAGGGGCAACGCCTGACGGAAGCCACACCTGGGTGTGTGTAGGTGTCCACCCCTGAGGATAAAGACCCGGGCCTGGAGACTCATCTGCTCTGCTCTTTCTGCTTAGGGATTTGTTTATCCTTTCATTTCCTAGTTTAATTTCCTTTTAATAAAGCCCTAATCTTGTCTTGGCTCATCTAATGGGACGAAGGACTAGTCCTCAGCAAAGCCCAGAGGAGGAGAGAGTGGAGGGCTGGGGGACCTTGGTGGTCAGGCCCAGTTGGGGTTTGGGGTGTCCTCCAGAAGTCAGGCAGACAGACAGCAAACTTGGGAGAGGCCAAAGCAAAGACACGCATGATGCCCACCCCCACCTGTGGTCACTCCTCTGCCAACTCGGGCCGAGTTTCCAACACTAACACCTCTCCCAAAGCAGAAGCCCGGGAGGCCCTGAGCTCGAGTCCTGGCCTGGCCCCTGGTTCTATGCTGGGCAAGTTCTTGCACTTCTCTGAGCCTCAGTTTCCCCACCTGTATGATGGGGATGATAATCAGAGCAGCTGTCTCAGAGGATTGTGGCAAATACCAGACACACAGTGAGTGCACTCAAACCGCAGTTACTGTATTCACTCAAAAGTATTAAATATGATAAACCTGCCATCACGCAGATAAGCCAACAGCTACTCCAGTACCCAGCCTAGTCTCTGCCATAAACTCCTTCCAGCTCTGACTCCTGACTGTCTCCCTAACTCAAGTGGCCCAGGAGGTCTAGCCTGAATCTCTCTTTCAAGGCAAGGTCCTGAGTTAGGGATCCCTGATGTTTTTCCCCTACCCATCCTGGCCAGTCCTGCAGCCTCCCCTGGAGACAGAATCACCCTGTTGGGGCACCACAGTGACAAGAGCAAGGTTAAGTTGTTTGTTCCTAGACTTGCACCAGGACTTGAACCCAGACCCCAACCCTGGGGCCCTTTCCTCTGTTCCCCAAAGCTGCTCCAGGGGTTTTTAAAATAGGAAGCTGGAACACTCCTCCAGAAGGAAGGCAGACTGACTTGCCAGATGCCCGGGCGCTGGCTGGGATACAGCTGTCCCTGGCAGATACGTGAAGTCGCTCTGCCTTTGAAGGGAGATGACTGGCCACCTGTTAGACATTGGAGGTGGGAATAGAATCTGCCCTTGATGAAGGATGGAACCAGGAAAAAAGCATTTAAGAGGTAATGGAGGAAAGACTCGGTGGGAGGGTGATGTCTGGGGATGCTATAGCATGTAATTTTAAGAGGTGGAGAGTCAAAAGTCAGTCTGAGATGAGATGCAGCAGGAAGTGCCCAGGTGTGTCACAGGCTGTGTGTGTGTGTGTGTGTGCCATGCTGGGGATGTCTGGAAACGTGTGTGTGTGTGTGTGTGTGTGTGTGTGTACCATGCTGGGGATGTCTGGAAACTTCTCTAAACAGATACTCAGAAGTATTTGTTCTGGTGAGTGTCAGGTGGAAGCTGCAGGACTCATTTCCCACCAGTCTCCCAGCATCATAAGGGCTGTGATCAGGGAGAGGAAGCCTCCCACTTCAGACAAAGCAGTTCTCCCCTCTGTGGATCATTCCAAATTACACCAGATAGTCCCCATGCAGAAACCCTTCAAAAACACCAGATTTACTAGTCTACTAGCAGGTGGCAAAGTTGAGGACACCTAAGGGGTCCCCTTCCTTGCTAATTGCATTCACAAACTCCAAGGGAAATAAGGAAACCCAAACTGCTTCCCCTTGGTATCAGAGGAACAAGGTATGACTATCAGATTGTAAGATGACAGCCAGGACACGTTGTGATGTGCTCCTTGCTTGTCCCAGGTTGGAACAGCAAAGCCTTTGCTTCTTGGGAGCCAGTAAACACATTTAAGAGACTCAAACCCGACTCTTCAGCACAACTCACAGTGCCATCCCTGACCTAGACTGGGCTATTCCAGGCAATAGAATTTTCCAAACAAAAAAAATCTCTCCTAGTGTCATTAGCAAATACTGAAAACTTTTTTGTATCAGTAGAAATTCTCGGAATGTTCTCTAAATTCTCAAAATGGAAATCACCTACACGTGTTGCTGCTGCTGCTGCTGCTGCTAAGTCGCTTCAGTCTTGTCCAACTCTCTGTGACCCCATAGACGGCAGCCCACCAGGCTCCCCCGTCCCTGAGATTCTCCAGGCAAGAACACTGGAGTGGGTTGCCATTTCCTTCTCCAATGCATGAAAGTGAAAAGTGAAAGTGAAGTTGCTCAGTCGTGTCCGACATGTGTTAGGGTTCTTTAAAAGACATAATGAAGAAAATCTAATGTGTTACTGACAATCCTACGTTACCATGCACTATGGCTGAGACCTTACTATGGTCGAGCAGGAGAAGGACTTGGATTTGGAAACCATAAGGCATAACCTCATCTCCACTACTGACTCAGGTAACTCTCTTGCTTCTTTATTTCTGCAACAGGGCTGAGGAGCAATGAATGACATTTGCTCCAACAACATTGAAAATTTACTTGACTTCATTTCAGGTTGCACAATTTTTTAATTAAAAAATGTACTTTTGCTTTATTGTTTTAATTACTAAAATAATCTACCATTTAGTTTTTTTAATTCTAAATATCAAAAATAATTTCCAAAGGTCAAAAGCACTTATATTCCACAAACCTAACACAGGTTTGAGATTTTGGTAGGTATCTTCCCAGATGTCTTAAGAAAAGCACAGATACGTTCTCCATCTTAACAATAACAGAATTATTCTCTGTATGTTGCTTTGTAATCTTTTCTCATTTACAATGTCTCATGAACACTTTTGTCATATTAAAATCATAGGTCTACACTGTTGTTCTTAAGGCTGCACAGATTTCCACAGTATGAATACATTATCTTTTATTTAACTAACCTCTCTCAAGTGATGTTTTGGTTATTTCTAATTTTTCACTACTATGAACACCACTGACATGAGTACCTACGTCCCTGTCCACTTCCCCACCTGAGTTTCGCAGCAGCAGCACTAACCCTATCTGGGACTAGATAGCCCTCTGCTGTGGGGGGCTGTTCTGTACGGGGCAGGGTGTTTAGCAGCATCCACCTGTGCCTTTTAGGTCCCTCTGCTTGTTAGATGCCAGGGGCATCTCCCCAGTGACAACTGAAAATGTGTCCAGACGTTAGGCAGCTGCGAACCACTGCTTTAAGACAAACTCCTACAAGTAGAATAAGCCAGCTTAGGGGATTACAAACTTTTCATTTTGTCACCTGTTGCTAACATGCCCTCCAGCAGCTGAATGCCCTGGCCAGCACCAAAGAGAATGCACCCACCTTTTCCTTTTTGCCAGTGTGAAGGTGAGTCGAGTCAATGCACTGTTTTGTTTTGCTTTTTATTAAATTAATAAATGGGGAGGTTTTGAGCCATTATGGATTTGTAGAAAAAAGTGGAATACAAAATACAGAAAGTTCTCAATTACCCCTTCTCTCTACACCCGTAGCTTCTCCTACTATCAATATCTTTCATGGGTGTGGTACATGTGTTATGATTAAGAAGCTAGTATTGATACATTATTATTAACTAATTTCTAGTTTACATTAGGGCTCACTCTTTGGGTACTGTGTGTCCTCTGTTAATTTTTAGGACATGTTGCTTATTCCACCTATACTGTCTTGCCATTTAAAAATCTCGACCAATTTATTGAGCTTAATTTACACACAATAAATTTTGCTCCTTTAAAGTATACAGATTGATGTTTCAGTGCATGTAAAGTACATTAATAACTACAACTACAAATTTTAAACTGCATATCCAAATTTTAAAATCACCCCATCAATCCCCAAAAGTTTCCCTCCTGCCCCTTGCAGTCAATCGCTGCCCCACCTCTGCTGCTGCTGCTAAGTCACTTCAGTTGTGTCCGACTCTGTGTGACCCCATAGACAGCCTACCGTCCCTGGGATTCTCCAGGCAAGAACACTGGAGTGGGTTGCCATTTCCTTCTCTAATGCATGAAAGTGAAAAGTGAAAGTGAAGTCGCTCAGTCTTGTCCAACTCTTAGTGACCCCATGGACTGCAGCCCACCAGGCTCCTCCGCCCATGGGATTTTCCAGGCAAGAGTACTGGAGTGGGGTGCCATTGCCTTCTCCGTGCCCCACCTCAGCTCTAGGCAATAACTGATCTGTTATCACCACTGCTTTCCTTCTTCTAGAATTTCATAGAAATGGAATCAGTTCACAATCTTTTGAGTCTGGCTTCCTTCACTTGGCATGTTACTGAGATCCATCCTTCTTACTGCATATCAGTAGTTGCTGTTTTCACATTGCAGAGTAGTACTCCACTGCATGGATATACCATATTTTATATATCCATTCACAAGTCTGTAGACATTTGTGTGGTGTCCAGTCTATAGACTTTATCAATAATGCTATGAACATTCATGGACAATCTCTATGCTATGACCAACTGCTTTAAAATACTGTCATATTAATTTTCAACCTGTAATATACAAGAATGTCTGATTATAGTTCAAACCATGGCAACTGATACCAAAAATGGCAATATGGGATATGAGACTCCAAACCTATATCTCAACATGCATTAATCAGAAGTTATTGCCACATGTCCCCAGTGGCATAAAATTCTAACAAAGGTCATGGGAAGCCAAATGTAACTCCACAAACCCCAGTCCCTAATAGTCACAAAGCAAGGTGAATCTAGAGTAACAAGACCGGAAATGCACTTTACACTGACATTTTCAAGCTTTCCACTCCTAGACTGACATTTCTAGAAAAGACATGCTCAGCTTGAGTGCCAGGAGAAAAGGCTTCTGCACAGCTCTTTGGCTCTGTGCCTACCGTTGATATTTGGGATTTGCTAAACTCAAAAGTCACCACTCTTTGAAGACTGCTACTGATATCTTTCTGGTTTTAGAAGGAAAGGAGGGAAAAAAATGAAACCTAAAGAAAATGTTACAAACAAGAAGAACTGTAGGACCTGGACCTGTGGAGATAAAGAAACTCTTCTCTCACATGTTCACAGCAGATTTTCACCAAAGTGACACAAGAAGAGGCACTGGAGAGAAATTCCCACTGCTCTTTCCCTGACCAGGTTGATAGAAGGTGATTCCTGGCAGACATGTCAGCTGGTTTTCTGTGTTACCACAACCTTAACTTTGCACCACGCTCCACCCCATTTCAACCACCCTGTGCCCAGAGAGTTCCCTTTATTGCGAGCATGGTAGGTGCTGGTAATTTGAGCAGCAATTGGGTGCTGATCATCCCTTCCCATCCCACCTTTATTAGGGAGTATGGTAGTTCAAATCTAGGCATGTAGTTGACCCTCATTCCACATCTGTTGCTAACATCACCAGCGTTTTACAGATAAAGAAACTGAAGCACAGAGAAGTTAAGTGACTTGATCAAGATCACACATTTGGTAAATAGCAGAGCCAAGATTCATATTCATAAGATTCTTCTGCACTATACAATGCCACTAATGAATAGATAGCACATAAAGAACAAGTGTTAGGGAAGGAAAGAAGATATTCCTTCTTACCTCTTTAACTGAATAGGCTATACCAGAGAGATGAAGAATTCTGGAGCATGCTCAAGGGGCCAAGGGCTTTTAGAGAAGCACCTTAAGGTGGCAGAGAAAACACAGAGAACAAAAGGACAGAACTGTGCAAAGAGCTGAGACCCAGGATGTTTTGCTGGTTCAGCCTCCCCTCCTAGACAAGTGGCTCGTGATGTTTCCGGAGTCAGATATTAACTCAGTCTGCTCAAAGTATAAGGTGGCAGGATTGGGTGGAGAAGTCAATATTGACAACATTGAACAACACAAAAATAAGGATATAGGAGGGCCAACGACCTGGATTTGGATGCTGACAAATCTATACTACAAACCCGGATCAGTCACAAAGCTCCCTTGACCTCAATGACTACATCTGTAAAATGGGAGTGATCGTGGTTACAACCCATAGTAGAACTTGATATAAGGCTCTTAGCACATAATCCACGATAAGTGTCAGCTGTATTATTATTACTATTATGAAACTGTGCTTGGTCCAGTCCATCCTGCCTGGAAAGAAAGCCACCACAGGGCCAAATGGGAATGATGGTCACCCAGGCTGTGTCATGTGTTGGCCAGGGAGCTGATGAACACAGAGGACTTGATCAGCAGCAGCTGCTTCTCCACTAGTGACTCCTGAGCCATGCCCCACATCCGCAACCACTGGGCTCCCTAATTCACTTCTTCAGACGAAGCCAGCACTGATGCACTCTTCCCAATTAGAAGTGAGAAATGGAGATTCACAACACTCAGATGAAGGCTGTGACAGCAGACGTGTCCTACGACCATCAACCCACCAAATGTCTGGACACGCGGAGCTGTCCACAAGGTCACTTTTTGTCTGGTTTGAACACATTATCCAGCTGAATTGGATCTCCCAGGTGTTCATGCTGATGTTTGGCTCCTGAACTCTCTTCCCAGTTCCCTCTATGATGAGATGATTGTTTGTAAGACAACTGGCAATTACGGTCCTTTTAAGAGTCTGGGCATATATTAAAAGATTAGCCTTGGACATGTGCCACTAGATGACCAGGGAGCATTTGCAATCTGGAAATGATAATTTAAATGGAAATATGTATTATACTTTTTATTTCTGAAAAAGAGGAGATTCTGGCCCTCTCCCCTCTCCACCTTGTCTTTTGCAGGCTTTGGCTACATACAAAGTACAGACATCGTGAGGGGATTAGGGAAGGCTGTGTTAAGGCCCTCAACATGTTACCCTGGGCTCACATCTGGTGTGGGGATCACCTAATGAAAGGCTTTTGTGATCAATGAAATTTACAAGGGGGTGGAGCTGGTGATAGAGACAGGGCAGGATTTCACGTCTACTGCTGCTCCCTAGAGAAGGGCCTTCATGCCTTCAATCACATACACCTACACACCCTCCTTTTCCCTCCCTCCCTCCTAGGACCAGATCTGCCCACCGGCACTTGCTCTGCCCTGGCCCAGCGCTGACAGTCAGTGCTGCCTTCCCTTCACAATCTGAGAGCATTGCCTGTCTCCCACCAGTCCTGGGCCTGCTCCCTCCCTTCCTCCATTCTTCCCTCACTTTATGAATGACTGCATAATGGACAAGTGGTCACATGAATCATCCCGTGAGATAAATGGAGCAAATACATCTTGTTGAGGAAGGCAATGATCCATTTTTTCAACTGAAATTTTCAAGAGGGCTTTTAAGAGGTTAATGCCTGAACTGAAGACAGATTAGAAGGAAGCAGACAGGCATTTCCAAATTAAGGTGCTAAAATAGTCATTGCTGACCAACTCTAAAGAGCAAGGCGAACTCTCGTGACACCTGAATGAGGTGGCCTTGGGGCAAGTAAAGGGTCTCTCACAGTCACCCAGGGCTTCCTTCATAGCTGAGTTAGTAAAGAATCTGCCTGCAATGCAGGAGACCTGGGTTCAATTCCTAGGTTGGGAAGATCCCCTGGAAAAGGAAATGGTAACCCACTCCAGGATTCTTGCCTGGAGAATCCCATGGACAGAGGAGCCTGGCAGGCTACAGTCCATGGGATGCAAGAGTGGGACACAACTTAGCGAATAAACCACCACCAGCACCACAATCACCCAGCAAATAAAGATCAACCATAAATTAAAATGACCTGGGGCTTCCCTAGTGGCTCAGTGGGAAAGAATCCGCCGGCCAACGCAGGAGACACAGATTTGAGCCCTGATCCGGAAAAATCCCACATTCCACAGAGCCACTAATCCATGAGCCACAACTGTTGACCTGTGCTCAGAGCCTGAGAGCTGCAACTACCGAAGCCCATGCACCCGAGAGCCTGTGCTCCACAATCAGAGAAGCCACGGCATTGGGAAGCCTGCACACCACAGCAAAGGCTAGACCCCGCTCTGCACAAGCACAGAAAAGCCTGCGCTGCAACCAAGGCCCAGTGAAGCCAAAAATAAACACATAAATAAAACTTAAAACACGATGACCCCATGAAGTTGTAAAACTACGCAGAAGCTGGATAGAGGAGAGATTCTGAAATGGTGCAAGATTTGTGGGGCACATCACAGAGAATGGACAGAGGAGACCCCCCAGGGTTCTGGGAGACTGTGACTAAGCAAACTCCTCCTCCCTCACCATTCCCTCTCATGGTCTGTAACCCGGTCCTGAGATGCTAATTTCACACCAAGATCCCTGGAGTCCAAAGGAAGACATCACCACCTTGGGAAGCCGAGATGACTGAATGGCAACCTCCAATCACAAGCTGCCCCACGTTCCATGAGATCCACGGTACTTGGTGGGACGGAGACTTTGGTCAAGACGGCTATAGCTCTGTCCTCATGGAATCTCCAGGCTAATGGGGAAGACACGTCCATAAACCAATTGCTGAATAACTCTTTGTCATCACAACCTCAGTGAATTCAGAATATACAAGCTCTATGAGGACAGGGGTTCGTGTCTGTTTTGTTCACTGATCACTAGTGCCTAGAACAGAGCCTGCCACACAGTAGGTGTTCAGTAAAAATCTATTGAATGAATGAAGTGCTAAAAAGAAAAGCAAAAGGCACAGAGAGAGCCTACGATAAATGAACCAGAGAAGGCTTTTCTGAGGAAGCCGTGTTAATGGCGGGTCTGAGACTGTGGAGGATGCTACAGGCAGCAGGAAGAGTCAGGTGTGTGGAGGAGCTGGAGTGTCAAAGGGCTAGAAGAAACCTCCTGAGATATGGCCTGAAACTGGCAGGGGCCCTGTCGTGCAGAGCCCTGTTCAAGGATGCTTTTGAAGATTCAGCGGGGAGGAAAAATCTAAGACAGCAGAGCAAGAGAGGAAACCATAAGGTTCTTCCCCTCACTGTTCTCTCCCTCTTCCAACACACTAAGTAATTAAAAATCATTTGATTATATATATCCATAAGAATAATGTCTGCCTTCTTTTAATTGCTTAAGAGAAGGCAGTGAAGAAATCGTGAGTTACTGTCCCAAATGGGACAACTGCCAAGGAAGAATTATGAGCCTTGATCATTGGGTGTTCACATCGGAACAGCTAAATATTTCAAGCATCAGAAAGACAGCATAACATAAAGCGGAAGACGGTTCCCTCCTCCTGCTTCCTGGCAAAGCCCAGCAGCTTCTATGGCATTTATGCCCTTTTTCCCAGTGGAAGAGCTATCATCTGCCTGCCCATAGGCATGCTTTGAAAAATGAGGGATGGCCTCCACCTGACAAAGTCGATGATAAAGAAGAGTTTCCCAGGGCCCCCCAGAACTGCGGGCATTTCACCACCACCTCCCCTTCCCACCCTCCCTGGGAGGACCACAGCCAGGGCCTGCATTTCCCGGCTTTGAGGGAGCGGAGGTGGCGGGGGTGGGAATCTCCTTAATGTCCACAAGTGGCTTCAGTGTTCTGGGAAACCAGGGGGTGTTTGCAGGCTCCCTGGGTGTTGTCTGCAGAGCACCATTACCAGCCCAGGTTTGGATGCAGGTGAGGGCAACTGAGGGACCTACAGTTGTTTCAAGTAAGAATCCAACAAACTTGAAAAGGATTTAATACTGACACCTGACCCAACTGATGAGTCAGACTGAGGGAACCAGATTAACAGACAAGAGAACCAATCACCTGGAGTGGTATCCAGAAGTTTCCCCTTTCCTCCCCTAAAAGGAATCACGACAGTTTGTCAATTTCTGAAGTTCCACAGTTAGAGAATATTTTCTTTGATGTGAATCTCTAGGACTCGTACTGCCCAATGGTAATTTCTTAGACCAGACTCCCTCTCAAATCTAGAACTTCTCGCTCACTTCAGCTTACCATTTCCCTTGCACAGAATTCATCTGAGCTGGTTGTAAGTTCTCAGAAGCAACTTGGGGGTAGGGAGTGGGTTGTTTAAAATTCAAACCGTCTACACTGAGCACACAGACACAGTAGGCACCTGTAAATAAACAGAGGGGGCACTTCTACACCCTTGCTCATGCTCTGCCTTCCTTTCTGAAGTCATCTGCCCTCCCTTTCTCGGACCATCAACCCCAAATCTGTCTGTCCAGCATTTCAGGCACACAGTATGTTCCTGGGACAGATAAAAGAATCCTGGCCTGGGCCCAGGAGTCCTCATTAGCTCACAGACAGCATTTTCTTCCCCACACTGCTCACTGTGGGTACCTCCAGGATCAGGCTTTGCCTCATGGTCTGATGCGTGATACAATGATCTGTCTTCCCTGGGCTCTTCAAGTGAAGGCTTGGTGCTGAATTCATCTGAAAATCCATCCTGAGCAGAGCATGAGACAGGAATTCACATGCAAGTGACTTAATGAGGGATGCTCCTAGGAAAGTAGAGGGAACCTGCCAGCTCTGCAGGTATGTTACCTGTGAAGTCACACAGGACCTGCCAATCACAAGGGTCTCATGCCAGATGTACCACTCTGCTATCACCACCTTGTGATCCTAAATTTTTAATAATATTTTAACAAAGGGCTTTGCAAATTATGTCACTGGTCCTGGGAGTAGGATGTTCATTGCTGTTCAGTTGCTAAGTTGTGTCTGACTCTTTACAACCCCATGGGCTGCAACGCAACAGGCCTCTCTGTCCGTCACCATCTCCTGGCGTTTGCCCAAGTTCATGCCCATTGAATCGGTGATGCTATCCAACCATCTCATCCTCTGTTGAAGAAGCCCAGCAAGGATATAATTTCAGGCTTAATGCCAGACTTAACCTGGATCCCATGGAGAGCTTGGGAGTGTAACTTCACTTTTCTGATTTTGTCCCAACGTGAGGTGATGGAGCCAGGCTAAGGGCTGCCCAGGAAGAGGCTGATTCTGGACTCTTCTCCATCTCTGCGCATGGGAGGAAGCAACTCAGGAGCCTACATGCAGCCTCAGAAGCAAGTCGCAGGTGCAGCCATTAGAAACAAAGCACGTAGAAGCTGGAGGATGGGTGCCCGGAAACCATAAGGGGATGCGAGGGGGTCTGGGCAGAGAGCCAGCAGTGTCCACCACCATCAATAGTACTTGAGTTGTATTATCAGATGTAAAGCACACGATCTAAAGAAGAGTGAATGACTTGCCCTGGGTGACCCAACTGAAAAGGATTTCAATGAAGCGACTTCCTTCCGAAGACAGGAGCTACGTCATCTTTCTCCCGCTGCCAGCTGCTATGCATAAATATGCCACCGTGAACTTGCTTCATTGACTCACCTCGCTGCGTCTGCCCACGTTTGGTTAACAGCATCCCAGACAGAGCAACAAATCAATGCTTAACACGACCCAGCAAAATGCATGCATCACAAAGCGGGTTTCCACACCGGCCTCCTGCCAGCCACATCACACAATACCGCTTCACGTAACCGAGAGTCTCACCAGGGCTACAGGGGACACTGCTGTTTAAACTGAATCAAGAGGGATCCTGTTTTAGGAGAAAGCCTTCCTTTAGGTCAGACTTAAATTTGGGGGTGCAGCTGCTTACAAAAGTTGCCCAAACATTCAGTGATGTTCATTTCTTCATATTCGGGATGTCTGTCTTAACTAAAATTCCTGACGTGAGGGATTTTAAGCTTTCTGGAGAGACAGCATTCCTCTTTGCCTTGAGAGGAGATGTTTTAATAAAAGGAACTAAAATAGGGGATGCATGTACCCACGTATATCCAATTTGCTTCAGTAACTTGATAAAGCTTTCCATCTGCTTCACCCGTGTCTGCCCTGTGGGGTGGAAGCTGTCAATTCCCTTTCAACATGGCCAACTGACCGAGCTCGTTGACAGTCTCCAGGCTCTTCCTTCCTTCCCCCAAGCCTGGCTTCTCAGGTTTCATTTTCCAGCCAGTTGGTGGGTTGTGTTTCTAAACTTAGATCCCACTGGCTTGGTTGAGGATTAGCAGCGTCTCTAGGTTGTAACAACTAACATTGACTGAATACTCACCACCTGCCAGGAATTGTTTTAAGCATTTAATATAAATTGGCCCATTTAATCTTCACAACAAGCCCTGTGAAGTGGGTACTGCTATTATTCTTTATAGATAAGGCAACAGTCGCACAGAGAGGTTAAGCAACTTACTCAAGGCTACACAGCTAAGGCAGGAGTCAGAATTCTAATGTGTATACCTGCCCTGTATAATCCTCTCCCCTTGACTGCAGAAAGGACCAGGAATATGATTTCAATTCTGTGATCATGTTACATTATAAGGCAAAGGGGTTTTGCAGATGTTCAGGTGTATAAATCTAAAAGGAAGTGATCCTGGATGGGCCTGATCTTATCAGGGAAGCATTCTACAGAGGGCTTGGATTTCGGTCTAAACTCAGCAAGACTCGCCTGCTGGCCTGGAAAACCCAAGCTGCTGTGATTTTTACAGCTAAGAGAAACTGGATTCTGCCAATAACCACGAGAGTTTGGACACGGATCCAGGCCTCCTGTGGCCTATTGCCCTGGCCCACACTAGGCTGCAACCTGGTAAGACCCTGAGCACAGAGGACCCAGGCAACACTGCCCAGACTCCTGAACCATGGAAACTGGGATAATAAATGTATGCGCTGTAAACCACTACCTTTGTGGTAATCTGTCACACAGCAACAGAAAAATACAGCTAGCAAGAAGCAAGGCTCAGATACAAACCGGGACAGCCTAAGTCTAGAGCTCTCACCTTAGCCACTCATCCTTGTGCCACTCCATATCTGGGATTTGCGGTGGATAGAAAAAGGGTTACTGGGTAGACTGACTGGAAGGCCCAGGTCTTACGAAGCTTGGGGTGCCCCATCCTCACCGCATCTACCCAGCACCCACCACGTTTCAGGAACTACACTAGCCAGAAAGCAGGGTCAGAGGCAGCCGGCATGGACCTTAGCATCCAATAGGGAATTATGGCACATTAAAAACAAAAGTAAAATAAACGAATCACAAAGGTGGCTCAGACGTCAAGAATCTGCCTACAATGCAGGAGACCTGAGTTTGATCCCTGGTTGAGGAAGACCCCCTGGAGAAGGGAATGGCAACCCACTCCAGTATTCTTGCCTGGAGAATTCCATGGACAGAGGAGCCTGGTGGGCTACAGTCCATGGGGTTGCCAAGAGTCAGACACACCTGAGTGATTAACATACATACAATAGATAAAGGGCTTAAAAGAGAAGTAAAGGAGCTAAGGGCACATATAGCAGGTCCTAGAAGGCCACGGCACCCCACTCTAGTACTCTTGCCTGGAAAATCCCAGGGATGGTGGAGCCTTGTGGGCTGCCATCTATGGGGTCGCGCAGAGTCGGACACGACTGAAGCGACTTAACAGTAGCAGCAGCAGGGCTGAACAGGAGTCAACCAAGTAGAGGTGAGGCGAGCAGAAAGCTTTCTAGGCAACGGGAACAGCATGTGCAAAGGCCCAGGGGCAGGAAAAAAAAAAAGGACGTACAGCCGAGGAACTGAACCAGGTCCTAAAGGGCGAGAAGGGAAAGAAGGGCAGGCACGAGACTGAAGAGGGAGAGAGGGGCCAGCTCATCTGAAACGATGCTACTCACAACAGCTGGTGCTGATTTTCCTGCATCAGAGGAAGTCGACACCACGTTACCCTCGGTAACAGAAACTCACTTCACTGAGCACCAGTGGCCCAAAGTCAAATTACTGCTTTTGAGAAGGAAACCGGAAATGCTTCCAAACTCAGCAAGCTTGGAGAGGCTCACACTGTGACCCTGGCAGCTGCAAACAAATCTTTTGCCCTTTGGCTTTTCTTGAATGCAAAAAAACTGAACCCTAAAGAGACAGTCTGGGCACATGTGGTCAGTGGGCTCTGTGAGGTGAGGGGCCACCTGTCAGCACCTGTCAACTGAAGGTAAGGCCCCCAAAGGAAATGCAGGAGAAACGGGACATTTGGGATTAAGCAAGATAAAGACCCTCTCCTCTCTCCTGACTTCAGGCTTAATGTTGGAGCCCTGATACACACTGCTTCCAGCCTGAGTCAGCATAATGGGAGCGGCATGTGTCCTGGGACTTGTAAGAGCCTTGGCAGATGGAGACACAGCACTGTGCCAGGCAGCAGTGAAAGGGTACCAGATGGCCAGGGTTAACTTCTCACGGCTGGCACTTGCCAGCTGTGTGACCTAAGGTGAATCTGTTAACCTCTTTGAGCCCTGTCATCATCATCTGTCAAATGGAGTTTCTACACTATAGGGTTGAGATGATTCAAATAATGGGTATGAAGTGCCAGAAGAGTGCCTAGTATACAGTGAATGTGCAAGGAACATTAATAATCTGCTTTATTGACTATGCCAAAGCCTTTGACTGTGTGGATCACAATAAACTGGGGAAAATTCTGAAAGAGATGGGAATACTAGACCACCTGACCTGCCTCTTGAGAAATCTGTATGCAGGTCAGGAAGCAACAGTTAGAACTGGACATGGAACAACAGACTGGTTCCAAATAGGAAAAAGAGTACGTCAAGGCTGTATATTGTCACCCTGCTTTTTTAACTTCTATGCAGAGTACTTCATGAGAAACGCTGGACTGGAAAAAACACAAGCTGGAATCAAGATTGCTGGGAGAAATATCAATAACCTCAGATATGCAGATGATACCACCCTTATGGAAGAAAGTGAAGAGGAACTAAAAAGCCTCTTGATGAAAGTGAAAGAGGAAAGTGAAAAAGTTGGCTTACAGCTCAACATTCAGAAAACGAAGATCATGGCATCTGGTCCCATCACTTCATGGCAAATAGATGGGGAAACAGTGGAAACAGTATCAGACTTTATTTTTTTGGACTCCAAAATCACTGCAGATGGTGACTGCAGCCATGAAATTAAAAGACTCCTTGGAAGGAAAGTTATGACCAACCTAGACAGCATATTGAAAAGCAGAGATATTACCTTGCCAACAAAGATCCATCTAGTCAAGGCTATGGTTCTCCCAGTGGTCATGTATGGATGTGAGAATTGGGACTGTGAAGAAAGCTGAGCGCCGAAGAATTGATGCTTTTGAACTGTGGTGTTGGAGAAGACTCTTGAGAGTCCCTTGGACTGCAGGAGCATCCAACCAGTCCATCCTAAAGGAGATCAGTCCTGGGTGTTCATTGGAAGGACTGATGCTGAAGCTGAAACTCCAATACTTTTGCCACCTCATGCGAAGAGTTGACTCATTTGAAAAGACCCTGATGCTGGGAGGGATTGGGGATGGGAGAAGAAGGGGACGACAGAAGATGAGATGGCTGGATGGCATCACTGACTCGATGGACATGAGTTTGAGTGAACTCCGGGAGTTGGTGATGGACAGGGAGGCCTGGCGTGCTGTGATTCACGAGGTTGCAAAGAGTCGGACATGACTGAGCGACTGAACTGAATACTGCTTTTACCACCGCCACTGCTATACCATCAGCACCATCACCATCATCCTTAGTATCCTGCCAAGTATAGAGCTGGTGTTATGAATAAGGAAATAATCCTTCATCTTCCACAATCCCAAAATGGAGTTAAAGAAACCTTAAATACCCAAGAAGGAGAGATTCAGAAGTCCCCCCACCCAAATACTGGGAGTGTTCCACTCTTGTTGGCCACGGCCATGCCAAGATTTCCTCAAGTCCCAAGGCTAGGGAACACATTTCTGTCCGCCTCACCAGCGCTCTGAACTGGGTTCACGGAATAATCTGTTTTTGCTGTCTGGTGCCTTAATAGGTCTGAATCACCATCATCCTTAGTATCCTGCCAAGTATAGAGCTGGTGTTATGAATAAGGAAATAATCCTTCATCTTCCACAATCCCAAAATGGAGTTAAAGAAACCTTAAATACCCAAGAAGGAGAGATTCAGAAGTCCCCCCACCCAAATACTGGGAGTGTTCCACTCTTGTTGGCCACGGCCATGCAAAGATTTCCTCAAGTCCCAAGGCTAGGGAACACATTTCTGTCCGCCTCACCAGCGCTCTGAACTGGGTTCACGGAATAATCTGTTTTTGCTGTCTGGTGCCTTAATAGGTCTGACTCCAGAGAGAGGACATGGTGATGCTCTGGCTAGAACATTCCAGGCCTTGTGGAAGTTATAGTTTGATGTGGATGAATAAATAGGCATCTCATTTTTTTTTTCAAATCCCATGAAAAAACAGGAATCCCATTCCTTGGGTAATCCCCGAGGAAATGCTGCCTTTACATCCACCGACACATTTTGACCACTCTTTGGGGGGCTGCCCAGCGCAGAAATGGCAATTAAGGAAAACATAAAGCATTTGACTGTGTTTCCCTAATGTACAGAACCCTTTCACGTGCATTATTTCATTCACTCTGCCCCAATCCTATAAAGTATTACACTTCTTGTTTCTCAGGGGTTCGCTGAATGCTGCTTTTAAGGTTAACATGAATAGACAAAAGTTCTGGCCTTTTAAAGAGACGTTGTTAGTGACATAATTGTAAGAGGGAGTGTTGGTTAGAATGAATTGTACAGAAGGTTTTATGAGGTTTTGAAAAAAAACTTTTTCTTATTAAATAACTATAAAACCTCACCAAAATAGCTCGAACTAGCTTGGGAGAAGGCCAGTCATAATTAGTGGAAAACCCTGAAATGCAGAATATTTTTTTTAAATGTACTTTTAATACGTGAAGTCCACATAGTAAAAGGAACTCATACAATAGTAAGTGCCTGTGTCTTTCACAAGCAAACAAGACTCCTTGAATTAGGCTGGGGTCCTGAAGAAAGGGGGAATGGTACCACTGGGTGAGCTTGGAGGGGCCAGGTCCATGCACTGGGTCTCCACTCCTACATTTGAAAAGTTACCAAGGGAAAGGACTGGATCACCCCCAGGTACCTCCCTGCTCTGCACCACTCCTCTTTGCTAATTATGTTCACACAATTAATGTGCTTCATGAATCCCACTTCATGGGGAACTTGCAGGAAATGTTACACATTTCAAACGAGCAAGTTCAAATTAATGAGCTCGCACTGTCTTCCAGGCAGATTTGGAGATGAAAATGAAAATAGAGAAAGAAATGAGATCCTCTTAGTGCTCGTGCTAACACAGAATAGCAGCTTCAATGAGGCTGACCTCCTCTCCTAGGGCATCTGTTTTATCGAAGCCTTAGAGACAGAGTTCAGGTATTTTGCCTTTTTTTTTTTTTTTTTAGGAAAAAAAGCTTGAATGAGTTGCCCATTTGTCTAAATGGAAAGTAAAAAGCTGACTGCTAAGGTCTTCAAAGAATGCAAGACAGACACCCCCATGGGGAAGGATGTATGCTGTCGGAAATTCACCCGATTTTCCGGAACATTAGGGCACCTCCAACTTCTCTTCCCAGGAAAAGATTATTCCAGTGTAGTTGCTCAATGACAAGGTTAGGCCTTCCAAATGCAAATGCAAGGTTTGATTCTTTACTGAATGTAATATACAGAATTGTGTTGTCTCCAAATTCATATATTGAAGGCCTAACCATCCAGCTCCCCAGTGTGACTGTAACTGAAGACAGGGCTTTTAGGAAATGTGCTCAGTCGCTCTGTTGGATCCAACTCTCTGCGTCCCCATGGACTGTAGCCCGCCAGGCTCCTCTGTTCACAGGATTCTCCAGGCAAGAATACTGGAGTGGGTTGCCATTTCCTACTCCAGTTTTAAGGACATAATTGGTTTAAACCAGGTAAGGGTGAGGCCCTAATCCAACAGGACTGATACCTTAGAAGACGACACACCAGAGATCTGAAAAGACCATATAGCAAGTAGGTGGCTATCTGCATGGCAGGAAGAGAGACCTCACCAGACACCAAACCTGCCTGCACCTTAACCTTGGACCTCTAGCCTCCAGAATTGAGAAGTAAGTATCTGTTGTTTAAGTCACCCAGTCTGAGGTATCTTGTTATGGCTGTCCAAGCAGACCAACACACCTGGCAAATGAAGTAACAGTACCAGCTGAAACTGAGCGCCTGCTACTGTCAGGCACGTGCCGGGCATTTAGACGCTTTCTCCCATTTAATCCTCCCAGCCCACAATATGGGTGAATGAAGAATATCATCTTCATTCTACATGAACTGTTGGTTTATTAATTTGTTCACTCATTCCCTCCCGCCTTCATTCACTTATGTGACAATCATGGGGCCAGCACCAGTCATTCATTCATTCAACAAACACAACCCAAGCATTCTTGAAACTTTCTATAGACCAAACCGCTTTGATCCCAAGAAAGCTTATTAAGAGCACCAAAGGTACTGTCCACGTGGCCGGAATGTGACTCTTATACCACACGCACTGTGTCTTAAGTGATCAGGGTGTCTGACTCTTTACATCTCTGTCTTCTTTGCTGCAATAGCCATTTAATACCTATTGTTCAAACCATCTCCCTTCTTTTACTTCTCCCGCCAATTATGCACTGACCCCCTTTTCAAACCTCAAAATTGAGGTCTGCACATATTTGCTCTGACAATTCTCACAGTATCAAGGCCAAAACCGAGTGCATCTTAATGAGATGCATAATTGCTCAGCACAATGGGTTTATTCACTAACCATCCTCCAATTCCTGCTTGGCAATTCATTTACCACCCATCTTCCCCGATAAAGGCTCCAGGTTTCCCTTCTCCAGTCTGAGACATTGAGCCCAAGCATTGTGTTTCTCCAGAGCCCCCATTCATCACAGTCATTTTGCTCATTTGCAATTTCTAGAATGGAGATCAATTCAGATTAGACTGAAAGCATTGCTGCTGAGAAATTTCTCATGGCAGGAAAGGGAAGCTTTGAGAGGTTGGTACTCCTGTCATATCCCTGAAAAAAATGAATGTAATTGAAATTAAATAGCACTTTCCTAATTTCATCATGCAATTGCAGACAGGAGAGCTGGTTGGCCAGCACCTAACGTTGTCTACCAAATATACATGCATGCTTCATTCACCATTGGTGGCCTGGACCATGACTGCACATCAGCAACAAAATGCTAATAACCAAATTAGGTTCAATTCTCTACAGTTTACAAATGCTCTCACCATCTCTTGAGAAGAGCACTGTGATTCCTATTTTTAGAAGTAAAGGACTTGAGTCCTGGGAGTCTGCATGTCTTGCCCAAGAATGCCCTTGTAGGGTGGAGAGGCTGGCACTTGAACATGAGGCTTCTGGATCTCAGCACTGTCTAAAGCAGAGGTTGCCTGTGGACCAAATCTGGCCATGTCCACTCATTTATATATACTGTTGACAGCTGCTTTCAGACTACAGCAGCAGAGCTGAGTCACTGTGCTGTTCTAAGTCACTTCAGTCGTGGCAGACTCTTTGCAATCCCATGGACTGTAGCCCACCAGGCGCCTCTGTCTATGGGATTCTCCAGGCAAGGATACTGGAATGGGTTGCCATGCCCTCCTCTGAGTCACTGTAACAGACATCTAAAGTTCTGTCTGTAGAAAATGCTTGTGGACCTCTGGTCTAGAGCTTAAGGCACAAACTTCAGGCATCAGCGGGCTTCACTCGTGGCTCAGCGGTAAAGAATCCACCTGCCAGTGTAGGATACACAGGAGACCCAGTTCAATCCCCAGGTCTGGAAAATCCCCTAGAGAAGGAAATGCCAACCCACTCCAGTATTCTTGCCTGGAAAATTCCATGGACAGAGGAACCAGGTGGGCTACCATCCACGGGCTCCCAAAGAGTTGGACATAAAGGAGCACTCACACAGAGGTAGAGAGCCTTCACCTCACACTTCACCTGAGTCCAGCTTGGCTTTTATTCCCCAAACAGATCCTTCCCTGGAGAATCCCATGGACAGAGGAGCCTGGTGGGCCACAATCCATAGAGTCGCAAAGAGTTGGACATGACTGAAGCAACTGAGCTTGCTTGCGTGTTTGCTTGCTTAAGATGCCCCTCCACTGGTGGCAGTGGTCTGTAGGGCTCCCCAGGACCCCACTGTATAAAACTTGAGGTCAGAACCACCACCATCTCCCAAAGTTTGCATTGGATTTAGTCATTGCTATTTATCAAATTCAATTTGAGCAACTGAGAAGATAAGCAGGGGGTTCTTAGGCTCAAGAAAGACTGTACCTCGCACATTAATCAGATAGCCAAAGGCAGCAATTTGCCATGGGCTGCTTTTAACCAGGCTTTCTCTCTTCAAGATGCTAATCACTCCTTCCCCTCTGATTGAGTTACACCCCCAAATCTGGGGGAAGATCAATTATAATTGACCCTCATTCTCCTGGCTCCTGATTCTTATTTCAACATGATCTAAGTCTGAATCTCAATAGTTTTTTATTTCGTTTTCCTAAAAAAAAAAACAAAAAAAAAAAGTTAAATGTTCTCTGATTAGACAACAGTGAACAAGCCAACCCGCAGAAGCAGTTCATTTTGTCACTTTCTCAAGGAAAATGACACTTTACTCTGCATGAATAACAAAAACAGCAATAATAATACACTTTAAAAAAAACTGCAGTTCTTCTAGATACGCGTTAAAAAAGGGCTTGGCAAATTATCTCTTTTGTACCGAACACTCAGGTCAGTTCTGAAGAAAGTGAGGAATCAGACTGTTTGTTGGCCTTGGTTAAAGCCATCTTGGAAGAGAAGGCGATTGATTAACATGAGCGATTGATTAACATGAGGCCTGGAGATTACATGTGCACTTCTATTTCTCATTCAACCTTTTCCCTTATGACCGTGAATGACTGGATTATCAGCTGCCTCTGAACTCCCCTAATGTCTGCCAATTCCTTTCAAAAGTTACATTTCTTTTCAGGCACCGGCTCATCTATCCTGTAAAATGAAGAAAACCTACGAGAGCCAAGGCCCTCAGCTGAGATCAACCATCGTGAATGAGAGTGACCCAGGGCGGCACGTGGGAAGAAGTAGGGGTGCCATTTGTGAGCCAGTCTATGTGGTGACACAATACCATGGAGGGACAGGTCCCAAACAGCCTCCTCATTTCTGAAGGTCAAGCTAGCATGCAACTTCCCTGTAAAACGAGATGAAGTTTTCAAGAGGCTCCAGCAGTTCTAGAATGAAGGGTCTTCAGGAAGAACAGTCACAGAATTACACAGCAGTTGTGCTGAGGGGACAGTTGGGCGAGCTGAGGATGAGCTAAGGGACTGGCTTCATCTGATTCAGATGAGTCCCTCTGAAAGATGATAAGTACCCTCTGATGATGGGTTTCCAGGTTGTCCTTGAAAAAAAGTGGAACTCAGAATGTTTCGTCTGGGTTGTGAAAACCAAGAGCATATTTAATTCTTTACTCTTAGTGATCAGGGGGTTTTGGGGTGAGTGAACCCTTTCCTATACTCTCCTCTGCCAGCTACTGCTGTGGTCCATGCCAGACTGTGGAACCAACACTGACCCAACAGAAGCCCAGTGGATTTACCACTTGGTATGGTAAACCCTTCCCCAACATGGGCAGCCCCTACCCTGGCCTTACCAAGCTGCCTGGTTGCCATCACTGGCTCTGTGCTTCCTGCTAATTAGGAAAGAGACCTGGAATCATCCTCATTACTGTTTGAACACAGATTTTTGGTTGGGGTTCTGGCAAGAGGAGAAAAGATGGTGACCAAGTGGTGTCTCCAGCAAGTTCATAGCACAGATCCAGGGGGACTAATGAAAACAGTTCCCTCCTGAGAAGAATGAACTGAGGGGACAATTACAGGCGGTTACCATGCCTAACCAGGGCAGACTCAAAGCAAGCAATCTTCCAATTCTTGGGTACCTCCTTCCTATTTCCTGACAAAAAAATAAGTGAGGTCAGGAACACCCCAAACCATGAAGAGAATAAACTCAGACTGCAGCCACCCAAGGAAGCCCAGCTCAGTTCTCACCCTGCTAATCCCCTTTACCCTAGGGGCATAGCACCCATGATGGATGAAGCTATCTTTCAAAGGCATCACGTGGCCTTTGCTTCCCCGGTCCGTATTCAAAGCCACACTTCTTTCTCCCTGTGCTTAGTCACTCAGTCGTGGCCGACTCTTTGTGACCCCATGGACTATAGCCTGCCAGGCTCCTCTGTTCATGGGGATTCTCCAGACAAGAATACTGGAATGGGTTGCCATACCCTCCTCCAAGGGATCTTCCCAACCCAGGGATCGAACCCAGGTCTCCTGCATTGCAGGCAGATTCTTTACCATCTGAACCACCAAGGAAGCCCTCATTCTCCCCGAGTTGAGACAATTAGTGAACATTTAATATATTCAAAGGATCTGAAAGGCTGCCCATCCATCTAACCTGCCATGGGACACCAGCTCCCTGCCTCTGACAAGAACCCCATGCAGCATCCACTTTCTAAGTTTTCAGAAAAGCAGAGCAAGCCAGGCTCCAGGAAAGGTAAGGATAATTTCTTGGTCTCCATTTCCAAAACCCATGCAAACTCTGTGCCAGCTGTCCTTGGTCATCAAATATAGGGACAGCTGCTCCTTCTGGGAGCCCCCAGAGAGCAAGCTGTTGTCTCAGGAGCCCTCTCCAGTTATCACTGGTGTAGACCACCTGGGACCCTGGAAGGATGCAGGTTTCCATTCTGCAGACTGGGGTCGAGGCCAAGTTCTGCATTTCTAACAAGCTCCCAGGTGATTCCCAGGCTGCTGCTCTCTGGAACTATCTCTGAGTAAGGAAAAACCCAGAGCAACTGGTGCTCAAACTATGGCTGCACCCTGGGATCAACTGGGAGCTTTGAAAAAAGTGCCAGCTTCCCCCAAATTCTGATTTAGGGGTTGAAAGTGAGGGCATTTTAAATTTCCTTTTTTGATTCTGAACTGCAGCCAAAACAGAGACCTTCTTGGTCTAGAAGATGGAGTTTCCTTTAAACAAGTGGAAGATGAGCTGGCTACATGGAGCCCTGCCTTCCAGTGATCTAGACTTCAGGTTGCTCATCTGCCCCTAGGATCATTTCCTCCTTCCTGGCTTTTGTGCCTGAATGACAGTCACAGCAAAGAGCAAACAGCAAACACCTCTGCCAGCCTCATTCTGTGAGTTCACACAATCCTCAGAAGAACCCCATGAGGTCAGGGCTAGTATGGTTATCTTCATTTTACAGGTGAGGAAACTGAGGACAGAGACGGTAAGAAGCCGTCCCAAGCCACACAGCTGGCACGGGTGGCTCTGGAGTCCCAGCTGGTCCTAAGGCGTGTGCTCCTAACCACTGCTAAAGCCTCAGATATTCCCTCTTTTTTTTCTCAGAACTTTCCCCCAAACACTGGGACAGGATATGAGACCTGGATCCAAGCAAGCAGTGAGCTGGCAGGCCCTCCGCAGCCAAGCCCTGCCCTGGCAAGACACCCCTACAGCTGTGGACCTATCTGCAGGTACCCCGTAGGGCACAGGCTGGAGAGGAACACACAGGCGGATTGGTTTCTCCAACAGTCCGAACGACAGCCAGGGCTCTATGCTGCCCATTTTGTGGCTTTAAACCCCTGACGGAAGACAAAGGGAAGGAAACAGCGCACCAGGCCGTTTTAGGCAGCAGCAGAGTCTGCCTGGGCGTCCCACCCCGGGCCATGTTCCAGAAAGACCAGC
The DNA here is from genome assembly GCA_006408695.1 of Aepyceros melampus. NCBI lineage: Eukaryota > Metazoa > Chordata > Mammalia > Artiodactyla > Bovidae > Aepyceros > Aepyceros melampus. The sequence continues at coordinate 461,682 of SJXQ01008373.1, read as the reverse complement.
TTCCTTCCAGAGTGGCTCTGCGCCTGCCAAGGCTGAGGCAGGGCCAACCTGGCCGCGTCCCCCGGCGTGGTCATGCAGATACCGACTAGCAGAGCAGCAGCTGGAGACACTGGAGCAGCAGACTTTTCTACAAGTCAGGAATGACAGTGAAATTGGTTTTCTCACATCCCTGGGCTGCCGGTCCTCACCAGAGGGGTGTCGATGGGGTGCACCCCAGGAAAGACAGAGCTCCAGTCGCTCGCGTGTCAGGGCGTCCTCTCTCCGCGGCTGGTGTTTGTTCAGCGGAGGCTGGAACCACACATCCTCTGTGTGTCACCACTTCTGTGCCTTTGCTCCATCAGGGTGACAAAGGTACGCGCATACACATGCACACAGGACTGCACACACTCACACGTGCATGGGCCTCCTCTAACTTTCTGGTCCCTCTCTAAGCTCCTCCAGCTTTATACACTGAACTCAAACAGAACTTCTTTTTGTGATGTTCAGTTTACTGGCCTGATCCACCCATTAGAGTATGAACTAACCGAGGGCAAGGGCTTCCTTTTTTTAAATGCCCGCACATCGAACACAGGGCTATGCACACAGCAGGTGTCATGGATTGCACTGCACACACCCCTACCTCCATCCATGTATTGAGATCCTAACAGGGATACCTCAGAATGTGACCTTATTTGGAAAGCAGGTCACTGTAGATATGAATAGTTAGGACAAAGTCCTAGTAGAGCAGGTGGGTCCCCATCCAATACATTTGGAGTCCTTATTTAAAAAGAGAGGTTTGGACACAGGCACACACACAGGGAGAACACTGTGTGAAAATGAAGGCAGAGACTGGGATGATGCTTTTATAAGGAAAAGGCAGGGATCGGCAGGAACCTGCTAGAAGTCAGGTAAGGAGCACGGACCGGACTCCTCCCCAGGCTCTCAGAGGAACCAACTCAGCCAACACCTCAATCTTGGACTTGCAGCCTCTAGAACTGGGAGGAAATAAATTTCCATGCTGATAAAGGTCCGCAAAGTCAAAGCTATGGTTGTTCCAGTAGCCATGTACAAATGTGAGAGCTGGACCATAAAGAAGGCTGAGTGCCAAAGAGTTGATGCTTTTGAACTGTGGTGCTAGAGAAGACTTTTGAGAGTCCCTTGGACATCAAGGAGATCCAACCAGTCAATCTGAAAAGAAGTCAACCCTGTGTATTCACTGAAAGGATTGATGCTGAAGCTGAAGCTCCAATACTTCAGCCACCTGATGCAAACAGCCAACTTACTGGAAAAGAGCCTGGTGCTGGGAAAGATTGAGGGCAAGAGGAGAAGGGGGCAGCAGAGGATGAGATGGTTGGATGGCATCATCAACTCAGTGGACACGAGTTTGAGCAAACTCAGGAGATAGCAAAGGGCAGGGAAACCTGGCGTGCTGTGCAGTCCATGGGGTCGCGAAGAGTCGGACACCACTGAGTAACGAACAACAACAACAGGCATCAGCCTGGAGTGGAGATGCCCTCTTCAGACCACGGACCTACCGGGCCCCAGCAAATCTTCAGGCTTAATGGTCAGCTGCGTCAGTGCCTCCAGGGACACAAAGCCCCGGTCACCTCCTCAGTGTGATCGCCACACACCAGGCTTGCTCACAGCCCAGGACAGGCAATTCACTCAGTGCCAAGCACCTACTGAGCTCCTCTTCTGTGGCTGGCTGGAGTAGCCTCCAGGTACCAAGATGAATGATCAGCCCCTGCTCTTAAGAGGCTCAATGAGATCATTTCAAACACATAAGGTAAGTGTCACGAATGACACAGGGGTGAGGAGAGTGTGGCATTTCATAGACCTGCACTGTCCAGTATGGCAGTCACCAGCCAGATACAGCCACTAAGCAAGCGATGCATGGCCAACCCAAAGTGAGATGTGCTGTGTCAAATACACATGAGACTTCAAGAAGTCTATACAAAAATAAGACTGTAAAATATCTTAATATTTTTATTAATTGAAGGTAGCAATGATCATATATTGGTTATACAGGATTAAATAAAATGTTATTAAAATGCATTTAACCTGTTTTTCATTCTACTTTTCAAAATGTGACTGCTAGAAAATTTCAAATAACATATACAAATCATATTATGTTGTAAGCAGGCAGTAGCATTTTAGGACATTTAACCTGAGTTTGAAGGGAGAAAAATCAGGGTGAACTTCCTGGAGAAAGCTTCATCTGAGCTAATATAAATGTTTAAAAAACAGCACTGATTGAGCAGCTTGCCATGTGCCCAGAACTTGCACTATAAATCCTAATTCTTAATAACTGAATAGTTGGTATTTTACTCCTACTTTGTAAACAAGGTCTCCAGGGCTTGAAAAAGTTTAGCTATTTGCCCCAGAATTCACAGTAATTAGTGCTGGAGGAAGGGTGTAACTCTGTTCCCCACAAGACTCACAGGCCAACTTGGCCATCAAGAGGGAAGCAGGATGGGGAGGAGGCTGACGCCCACCCCACCCCCATCCCACTCCCATGTCTTTCTTACAGAGAACTTAAGAACAAGCTAGGGTTTTGTCTCAGTTCTATCCATCTCAAGAAGGTTAAAATCCAGCTGACTATGAAGCTCCTTGAGTTGTATAGTTTACAGAAAAATCAAATTATGTAGAGGCCTCTTATAATTGAGGGCAATTTAGGAAATAACTTTCCAAACATGGTAGCTTTTACAGCTGTGTTACTATTTGGAAATTGCTGAGGTCGTTTTGTCACTTGAATGCCTTCCTCTCATTGAAATCTCCCAGATTATATCCACACAGCCTGATACAGAAGGACCCCATTAGAGAGCTCAGCTACCAAGATTTGAATATATTGGGTCAAATTAGGTTTCCAGAAACAGAACAACTGCCTTTAAAAACCGCCTGTGTGAAATGTGAACCAATCCATGAAATCAATGGCCTTGCATTAACATGGGCCAGAGATGGTCTTACTTTACAACAACTATCACTGACACACTTACCTACGTGCTGGAGGTAAAACAGACACAAGCAACCACAGGAGACCTTTAAAACTTAACAGCTGAATTTGCCCATTTTCCAGGATGTGGGTTGAATGTACACATGCGCACACACACTCCACCCAGAGGTACTCATGGCCTTAAAAATCAGCACAGCAAGCTTCCCAACAACTGAGTCTACCAGACACATAATATCAATCAAAATTTTTAGGTAGTGCTCATGATGAATAGCTAGTAGCTTTCAGGCAAGAGGAAATCATCTATCTTATTATTATTCAACACAAGTCCAAGTATGCATCTGCCAAACATCTGAGCCTACAGGACAGGGACCAAGCATGATCCCAGACCCCCTAAGAAAAATCCCAGGTTACCTAACTCAACTCAGATCACTAATGACTAGCGACTATCACCCACTCTGCTCTGGGCATGTCCTAGGTGCTTTTTATCTTGATGTTATTGATAAACTTCACAAATCTGCAACTCTGGTATCACACTCCTATTTTACAGATAAGGAAATCAAGGCTTGAAGAGGTTAAGTAACTGTCCCAGGTCATACACCTGGGCTGGGATCCTCCCCTTTCTTCCAGCATCCAGTCATCTCCACCAACCCAAACTGTGTCTGACACCAGACCTCCCAGCTGTCCTAGCTGGATTGGAAATCTGACCAGGGACAGCTTCTCTGGTTCAAGAATAAAGAAGCTGCTGGTCATAGTGAAAAAGGCAACCTGCTGCCCCAGGTTTCTGCAATGGGCTCTGCTCATCCATTGTGATTTGCAATGAATAATGAAGCACGCTCCCAAGTGTTGTGTGTAAGATCAAGTTGATGTAATATTTCATCTTTGCCAGCCAGCTGCCGTTCTGCTGGGCTGACAGTAAGTAATATCTTTGAATAAGGAGCCGATCCACAACTAAATCAATTAAGTAGACAGCTGTTGGGTCAAAGCAAGATAATTAGATGGACCCATCATTTACCAGGTGGTTGGTAATGAAGGGATTAACTGACCAGAGTTGGGGACTGTCCAATGTCTGCTCTCTTGCCTTCCCCAGTGGATACAACCATCCAGTATCTTTCTTCCCGGAGAATGATTTTCAAGGAAGAGAGCCCTTTCATGCTCATTTGTGAGACTGAAGCTGATCCTTCAGAAGCGCCCACCTGATGTCTGGCTTGGAACCAGTCTGAGGTTCTCCTTTTTATGGGATCAAGAGCCAAGTGCCTCAAGTGTCCTTTACATGGGGCTCTGCCCAAGGGCTCAACTTCTTAGGTTTGTTCACATGAGTCTCCAAAGCTCAGGGCATCGACCAACTTTCCATGTAGCACAAGAAGGAATGTGGTCACCTCGTATTGGTGAATGAGGCTGAGTGCAAATAGGTAACATGGTCCTTCATATAGAAAGACCATAGAAAAGACAGGGAGCAACCTCAGTGCACATGGGCCTCCCCTGTGGCTCAGCTGGTAAAGAATCCGCTTCAAGGGGGGAGACCTGGGTTTGATTCCTGGGTCAGGAAGATCTCCTGTAGAAAGGAAATGCTACCCATTCCAGTATTCTAGCCTGGAGAATTCCACGGACTGGATAGTCCATGGGGTCGCAAAGAGTCAGACACAACTGCGCTACCTTCACTTCACTTCAGTGCACGTGCTCTGAGCTCCTTTTCATGTAACAGGTGATGTAAGAACCAAAGAATCAAAGATTTTATTTTTTAGTTTTAATTTTTATCCATGCTGCACAGCATGGAGAAGGCAATGGCACCCCACTCCAATACTCTTGCCTGGAAAATCCCATGGATGGAGGAGCCTGGTAGGCTGCAGTCCATGGGGTCACAAAGAGTCGGACACAAATAAGCGACTTCACTTTCACGCATTGGAGAAGGAAATGGCAACCCACTCCAATGTTCTTGCCTGGAGAATCCCAGGGATGGAGAAACCTGGTGGGCTGCCGTCTATGGGGTCGCACAGAGTCGGACACGACTGAAGTGACTTAGCAGCAGTAGCAGCTGCACAGCATGTGAGATCTTAGTTCCCCAACCAGGAATCAAACCCATACTCCTGCCTTGGACTGCCAGAGACGTCCCCTTGAAGGTTTGAAAACTGGAGGGGTCCTTCCAGAATCTCCAACCCAGTGCTTCGGAACTCAGGCTGCCCATCAGAACCAACTAGGGAATGTTGGTTCCATCCCAGCCCTATCCCAGACCAACCTCCCCCCTACAAAAAATCAGAATCCCTGGGGATCTAGGCACTGGTGATTTTTCAAAGCTCATGAGTGCACAAGCTGTGGGGAAGCATGGGTATAATTCAACCCCTTCGTGCTACAGAGGAGGAAAATGCAGTCAGGAGGGGCCAGATCTCCTAAAAGACGTTAACAAGCAGCCAAGCCAGAAGCAGAAGCTGCTTTGTAAGTTGCACACCATCTCTGGGGGTCTCTAGGGACCACTAACCCCTCTGGAAGGGTGAGCAAGCCTTATGAAGCTGGTACCAACCTACCCCTCTTCCGTTCCTCTCCAGTCAGCTTACAACATGCTCTTTCACGCCTGCTACAAACCTCTCACCATTCTCTGAACGTGCCATGAACTGTCCCACTTGTACACCTACTCCTGCTGTTTCATCCCTCTGTAATGTCATTCCTTCTGCTCTGTCCAGTGAAGACTGCTATGTCTTCAGAAGCCTGGCTCAAATGCCGCCTCCTCTAGAAAGCTTCCCATTGTGCCCTGTCCCTCAAAGGGTTAACTGCTCACTCTTGATCCTCCCATAAACTTTCAAGACACTTCCAGTTTCACTGCACAGCACTTACCATGTTCTGTTACCTCCATGCCTCTCTTCCCCATGTCTTTTCCCTCTGTTTATCTGATAAACATCTGTTGACAAAATAAACCTTGGCAAGTCTTGCTCAGAAAACTATTTAGGTTGGAGCTGGAAGAGTTTCCCACCTTCCCTTGGACAACTCAAGCTTTTTTCAATCTAAAACTTAATCAAAGACCCTGACTTTCAAATGTCACCAAGCTGTACTATTCTATAGCAGAGTTCTTAGGGAAGGGGAAAGAAGGGACTCCCACTTAGCCTGGCTTCAGCCAGGAAAGAAAGACTGCTCCAAATATCATGTTCCATGCGAAAAAACAAATCTGCAATTGTTTATTGGGCATCTATCTTGCATTCCATGAACCTTGGCCCCTGCCTTCAGGAATTCTGCAACTATTCTGAGCTCAGCTTCAGTCACCATGAAACAGAACCTCAAGAAAGCATTTTTCCATCCAGGACAGATAATGGGATAGAAGTTCTTCCTCCCACTTTCTCTCCAGGTCAGGTGTACCCAGCACAACCATTAAGGAGCTATGGGATCTTTGCAAATTGCTTAGCCCTTCTGATCCTCAGTTAACTTATCTGAAGGATGGAGTTATAGATAACCTTCCTTCTAGGACTGTTGTGAAGATTCCATGAGATACATGGGGAAGTCACTGACATTCAATGAACAGTAACTTTCTTCCTCTTTTCCCTTCCTCCTTCCCTTCTCTCCCTCTCTCATCCTTCTTCTTAGAGCCCATCTGATGGAGAAGTAAACATACTTAACACATAGAAGACTGCACCAATAAAGGTTCAATTTTTAAAATTATTATTACAATAAAATATTGACTGGTCAAAATACTGTATTTTCTGGTCCCCAGGGGCCCCTAGGAAGGTCTGCAGGCCACTGGCACATGCATGGAGGCCTCCTGGACTTTTAAGTTCCTGGTTAGCCCCTGGACTGAGCATCTGTCTTCTCGGAACATAGTAATCACAGAGCAAGTGCAAACGCTAAAGAAAGAAGCAGGCAGGGCAGGGCTGAACCACATGGGTGATGCCGGGAAGACTTCAGGGAACCCACGAGAGGACCAGGAGGTGGGTGAGGCAAGACAGGCTGTCCCACCCCTCGCCGGCATTTTTGAGGCAATTATGCCCTATTAATGGCTGACAGCGGAGCTCTGCCCTGCTGTCTAGGCTGAGTGGGGTGGCCCGCACATGTGCTTGGCCCGCAAATATGCAGTTGGCAACTCTTGAACTTTCGGTGACTTGACGCCAGCTGATATGATCAGCAATTACGCTTTATTTTGGGGCCAGGAAGACAGCGGAGAACCAGGAAAATTATAAGACATCAGAGTACAGTTTTTCTAAGAATATCACCTACAAACTTTTTTTCCACCCACTGTTGTTTTAATGGTTAGAGCACTAAAATAAGAAAACCTTGGACACTAAAAGCAGATTATAGCCAATTTTCCTAAGGGAACTTTTAAGATTTTCGTCCAGTGAAAATCTGGATGTGATTTTTTTTTTTTTTTTTTTTTTTGGATGGGGTAATTCTTGCCAAAGAGAACTTTGCTGGCAACAGTGAATACAGCACAGAGATAAATGGATTTGTAGCTTGTCCTGGATTTGAATTTTTACTCTGCTTCTTACAAACTGTGTGACAACTTCCTTGGCCTCAGCTGTCCCGTATGTAAAATGGGGGTGTACCACCTACTTTAGGGCTTGACACAAACATTTCAAGAGAAGTTTATGAGCATCCTTGGTCAGGAAGATCCCCTGAAGGAGGCCACAGCAACCCATTCCAGTACTCTTGCCTGGAGAATCCCACAGACAGAAGAGCCTGCTGGGCTGCAGTCCACAGGGTCGCAGAAGAGTCAGACAGGACTGAGGCAACTTAGCATGCATGCACGCAGAGAGCATTTGGCCTACATTCCCAGTACCTGGTAACTAAAATGGCTCTACTTGCCATAATGTTGGTTTCCTTACTGTCTAAAATACACAGTTCCTGTTTTCACCATCATATATCAAACCCAAATAACCAGTCAGCATAAAAAGGGGAAATGGCATCTCCGGGAGCAGTTTGGTTTCTAGCAATTACAGTGTTTGTCATCTGCCTCTGTGATAACATCGGTCCAGACTTAGCAGCATCCAGAGCTCGGCTGGGAGGGGAACACAACAAACCAAAACCAAGCCCCCCTGGGTGCAGTGTTTGTGAATATCTTATGGACACAAAACCAGACTTGGCTCCACGGGAGCTCCTGCTCCCTTCTCTCCTCTGAACTCTCCAGCCCACAGCCACCCCAAAGATCACGAACACAGCTTCTCGGAGAAGCGCCACCGATGGAACGTGTGTGGGAAGAGAACATAATTGCAGCTTGTAAAGGAAACCAGCCTAAGAAAAAAACATTCCAGGACAACATTCCAGGAAATGCGGAGATCTTCCTGCAGGGACATTTTCCTGGTTACCAGCAAAAGGGGACAGACAGCTTGCCCACAACATTCTTGATGGAGGCTGGTGACTCACCCACCTACTCCCTCACAAACGGCTCCCCAGAGACGCCTCCCCAGCCCCATCTTCCCTCCCAGGTCCTAGGCTTCTAAGTGAGCATCTCCTCCAACACTGCCAGATGGAAGAGATGGAACATTCTACCCAGGAATGTTCTCTTCTTTGATTGGTTAACAAATAGAACAAGCAGGGTCTCCCTCACCCGGTAACCCACTCAAGTCAACCTTGGAATAACAAGGGGAAGCAGACACAGAAGGCTAACCACACGAGCCCTGCTAGCCTTTTGTGCCCAGTGCCTGGCACTGTGCTACATATAGTGAGCGTTCACAACAGTGGATGAAGAAATGAATGAGTAAATGGATGAATGACTCTGCTGCTGCTGCTGCTGCTGCTGCTGCTAGGTCGCTTCAGTCGTGTCCAACTCTGTGCAACCCCATAGACGGCAGACCACCAGGCTCTGCCATCCCTGGGATTCTCCAGGCAAGAACACTGGAGTGGGTTGCCATTTCCTTCTCCAATGCATGAAAATGAAAAGGGAAAGTGAAGTCGCTCAGTCGTGTCCGACTCTTCGCGAACCCATGGACTGCAGCCTACCAGGCTCCTCCGTCCATGGGATTTTCCAGGCAAGAGTACTGGAGTGGGGTGCCATCACCTTCTCCAGTGAATGGATCTGGAAAGGAGAAAACTCCATAGGAGGCATTGAGCAAGGCACATCTTCTCATGGAAGCCTGCAAGGCAGGAATTGCTAGGACCATGTTATAAAGGAGGGAGGCAATCTCAGATGGGTTAAGCATCTTGCCCACACTCACATAGCTGGTACATGAAGAAAATAAACTTTGAACCAGGTCTGACCCTTGAGTCAAGGCTTCCAGCAGTGAAGCCATTCTCACAATCATGATAATGATAAATCATGTTTACTCTTCCCCTGACACATCAGAATTATTTTATCCTCCCAACACTCCAGAGAAATGGGAAAGCTGACCCTAAAGAGAACTCATCACATATTCAAGGTTGCACAACCAGCTGGGAGTGAAGGAGGAATTTAAACCTGGACTTTCACTCTTTCAATAACAGACACTCAGGGGGCACCCACTATAGGCCAGGGTTGGGGACGCAACAATTACTGGTGCCGACATAGTCCATAGACTACCTGTCCAGAGAAACATCTACTTCAGAAATAGCTTTTCCCATGACACCATCTGCTGCTCATAAAATTTGCTCAGGAAAGCAGGAGTCTTCAGCAGTCTTGTTTCAAAAGAGAAAATAATCTGAGAACAGAGGAGGTCAACTGAAAGAGACGGTATGGTTCGCGTCTTGATAGCACATGTTTTCAACATGGCTTACTGGAAGAGAGGTTTCCCTGGTGGCTCAGAAGGTAAAGAATCTGCCTACAATGCAGGAGACCTGGGTTCGATCCCTGGGTCAGAAAGATCCTTTGGAGAAGGGAATGGCAACACAGTCCAGTATTCTTGCCTGGAGAAATCCATGGACAGAGGAGCCTGGTGGGCTATGGTCCTTGGGATCACAGAGAGTTGGGCACAACTGAGCAACTAACACTTCCACTTTCACCAACCAGAAATCCTTTCTATTGAAGTCTCTTCCTAGGACCAATATATGAACAGGCGGGAGACTGGCCTATAGTAATCAGATTATCGGGACACCAAACAAAAATCCAAATTAAGATAACCAACAAGGACCTACTGTATAGCATAAGGAAATATACTCAGTATCTTGTAATAACCTATAGTGGAAGAGAGCATTTTTTTAAAAAAGTCTTCATATCTATATCTATCTATCTATATATATATATATAACTGATTCACTTTGCTGTACACCTGAAACGAACACAACATTGTAAATCAACTATATTTCAATAACCATTTTTTAAAAAGGCCAATTCCCTGCTGAGTTACCAGAAAGCCCAGTAAAGGAGACATCAGGCAATCTGAGTTTGCAATGACCTGGTTAATCTGGCCTCACCACACTGAGATCCGAAGTGATGGGGCTGAAAGAGGGGTGTGAATTAACATGGTTAGGCCATCCATTTTGCACAAACTCAAGAGTCCACTTTTCCAAAGGGTAAAAGACAAGAAAAAGATGTGGAATCAGAAAGTTCTCAGGCTCATCCCTTGGCAAGACTCCCAGGAATTCAGCATTTCTAGGGAAGCAAAGAGTTTCTTCCTCTGCAAGCACCTTGGTCCACAGAAATGCTAACTTAAGGATGTGATGCAAAATCAGTCTCAGAGATTATAGCCAAAGCAGTACATTTCCCCCTCTTTCCCACCAGCTATCAAAGGTCAGCTAATGGGTGACTAGTTGCTATTCACCAGTTCTTGGCGTCACAAGCTAATTAATGTTCTCCCAAAAGGGCCAGCCTTGGAGTCTTCTCATCAAGACCCACACACACCAATGCTGCCATCACCATGGCAACGTGGCCTCCTCCCTTTGCTCCTAGCTTTCCATGGAGAGCACTGTGTCTTTGGTTGGAGCTTATTTTGCTCAGAGAGGAACTCTTCATAATCAAGTTCAACTTACCATGACAGTCACTTGGCAAAAAGTCTCCCCACACAAGGGTCTTAGAGGTGAGATGCAACTCTTGGGGGCGAGAGATCTGGGTGGTGAGTTCATCCCCCATGTGGGCCTCCTTTGGGGACATCCACGGGGAGACTGCACAGCCTGGCATACTCTGCAATTTCACAGTCCCCTTGCTAGCACCTGCAGCTATGTGGTTCTCAGGGACCCAAAACCTGAGCAGGTTCAAAGCTCAGTCCAGCACTCCACCAAGCCATTCCTCTCATTTGAAATACCTCTTGATAGAATTGCAGAGCTCCTCTATAGAGAAAGGGTGACCAAGAAAGCAACCAGCTGAAGGTAAAAACCCAGGCAGTGGAAAGAAATTTCAAATCCCCAAAGACCAGAATTTTGGAGTTTTTCAATCCCCCTGCCTCCCCCAAAAACTGACACATGGACTCTGAGTGGAGAAGCAAAGAAGTTTCCAGGGCTTACCTGGGTAGGGTTGTAGAGCTCCTGCAGGGGGCTTCGGGACCCCTTTCGGCAGCAGATGTCCACACCAAAGGGGTTCCTCCGCATGACTGAGGAGAGAAAGCAAAGGCTTGTCAGAAATAGGCAACAAACATTTGCTATCTGACGAAGAAAAAGGCACAGAGGAGGGAAGAAGAAACAGGTGGGAAAGGAAGAGAGAACCAGCTTCTGGCTGAGCCCGTCCTTTGCCCAGGGCCACAGGGCCCCATGGGTCTTCCCCAGCTTGCAGGCGTGTCCACACCATGGAATTCTCAGGTGTCAGGAAATCTTCTTTTGATATTTTCCCCCCAGTCATTTCACAAAACAGGCAGTGGGTCGGATGTGGCCCTGGGCTGCCGTTTGTTGACCCTCTACCCTGGGGTCGGCAAGACAAGCCCCAAACACACGCCCTGTGCCCTGGAGCCCTCTCTGGGGAGGAGGTGGGTCCGGGGGGCAAGGGTCCATACATAAAAGCCATTAGAATTTGATTAAGCAGTCGGTCCGGGGAAACACTGGTTCTTTGTTCTTCCACGGTTGCCTCGAGAAGAGGGGAAAAATCCACGTTGTGTTTTTCTTTAATTTATTACTTCATTTTTCATTTCCACCCCAAACGAGGTAAACTGTTAAATGCATGCAGGTTGCCCTCAGCGCACAATGACATAGCAACACTTTGGAGGAGGAAAAACAGCTGTAAAACTTGTAAAATTCTGCCCACCCCGTGCAAGATTAAACTCTCCCCATGGCGGCAGACAGTCGCCCCAAGACCAATGGCTACGAGACCGCCACAGAGCAAAACCCCACCATGGAACCCATTAAAAGTCAGCTTTTATGGGGGGCAGTATTATTTAATTGGTTTATTTTTCTAATACAAGGCCTTTAAAATGCTTTGACCGTGTGGGGCCTGCGACGTGGGCCCTCTCCCAAGGCCGGCCGCCCTCAAGGCCTGCTCCAGGCCTGCCCACGACTTCCCTGGGCGCCCGGTGAACCAGCTGTGGCACTCCAGGCCACAAAAGCCAAGGGGCCTGGTGCACTTTTTATGGGGTTGACAACAATCCTGCCATTTATGGAGGGTGCCTTATGTGCTGGGCACTTGGGTTCCATATAACCCTTCATACAGTGAAGGAAGGACCTTAACCTTTCTGAGCCTCCCTTAACCTCAGGAATTTGACCAAGGCAGAGGCCATGTGGGGAGAGAGCTGCCAAACTGAGACTCAACCTCATCACTGGGCTCCTTCATACCCAAATGATAGCACCTGGGTCTATTTATCCTGTGCGTCTAATACATCAGAGGAGGTCAAGGGAACAACACATGCAGAGGGTAGCAGCTAACATTTGGAGGGCCGTAAAGTGTGCCAAGCAGCGCACACATGTAGGCCACACCACAACCCTGTGCGTTGGGCACCACTCCTGTCCCCACTTTACAGATGGGAACACTGAGGCACAGCAAGGTCAGGGAACCCGCCCAAGTCTCATGACTAGGAAGAGGTGAAAAAAGGATTCCAACCCAGGCAGCCCATGCTCTCAACTGCCATGCTGGATCAACATCAAGTGTCAAGTCCACCAAGCATCTCAACAGTTCCTGCTGGCCCCAGACCAGGTTGGCCGGCCACCTCTAGGGCAGGTGATTCAAAATGTAACCCAGTGTTACAAGAGTCATCAAAATGATGTCACAGGACGGAAAAACTATTAACAGTTATTATCTGTATTCATTTTCTTACTCAACAAATTTTTATTAAGCACTTTGGATATGCCAGACATCAGGTATGGGGGGGCAGAGACCCCCTCCATCATATTCATGTTTCTCTGATGCTTGGTGCACGGTAGGCACTCAAAGAGGTTCATGAATGATGTAGGATTCAAGGCTTCCTTTACATCCATCAGACATTGTATCCTGCTAGGTAAAAAGGAAACAGCCAGTGGCAACAGGCTGCTGTTATTTTTTTCCTTTGAAAATGAAAGGCCTGATGATCAAAAGCCCTAAGAAAGGAATCCCTAAGGACATTTAACGGTGGCCTTCCGCTGCCCACCCACCACGAGTTTCCTTTAGCTACAGGACTTGTTTTCTCCTTTCTAAACAAGAACTAAATGCAAGACCATTTTGTAAGAATCTAACTGGTTCAATTCACAGTATGATTTCTTGGACTCAGAAAACAGTTGTGTTTACAGATCTGCCTTGACTTATGATGGGCTTATCAGGACCTAATCTCATCCTAAGTTGAAAATATAAGTTTAAAAATGCATTTAATACACCTAACCTCCCAAATATCATGGCTTAGCCTACCTAAAACATGCTTAGAACATTTCAATTCATCACGATTGGGCAAAGTTATCTAACACAAAGCCTGTTTTATGATCAAGTGTTGAATTCTCGTGTAATTTATTGAATATGGTTGCTGTTGTTCAGTTCCTAAGTCGTATCTGATTCCTTGCGGCCCCATGGACCGCAGCATGCTAGGCTCCCTGACCCCCACTATCTCCTGGAGTTTGTTCAAACTCATGTCCATCGAGTCGGTGATGCTATCTAACCATCTTATCCTCTGCCACCCTCTTCTTTTGCCTTTAGTCTTTCCCACCATCAGGGTCTTTTCAAATAAGTCAGCTCTTCACACCAGGTGGCCAAAGTATTGGAATTTCAGCTTTAGCATCCATCCTTCCAATGAATATTCAGGGTTGATTTCTTTTTGGATTGATTGATCTCCTTACCATCCAAAGGACTCTCAAGAGTCTTCTCCAGCACCACAGTTCAAAAGCATCCATCTTTCGCCACTCAGTCTTCTTCATGGTCCAACTCTCACAGCTGTCCATGACTACTGGGAAAACCATTCCAGCCCATTTTCACAGAAGAAAACGGGCTCCAGGAGGGCATGGAATGGCCAAAAGCCCCATGGCAGGGCGGAGAGAACAAGACCAGGCCTACTCCACCTCCCGAGGCTAACTGGTCCTCTCCAACCCCAGGCCCTGGCAGCCAAGCCCCACACAGGTCTCATCTGCCTGGTCTCCTGCCCTCTAAGGGAGTGCTTTGTGCACAGTAGATACCCACATATGTGTGTCAAATGAATGAAAGTAAAACAATAGGTCATCTGAGAGTTTCAAAGATATTTTTATCAGGCCAAACCACTTACTAACAGCAAAGAAGAGAAGTTAACATGTTCTTTCCTAGCAAACTTCCTCAAAATTCTTTTACTGGCTTTCTTAGTCAAAGGAGTTAAACAAACAAAAAGCAAAAGTAACGGTGTGTTCTCATGGATCTGGGAGGCGCCTTCAATGAGTCTGACAAGCACTCCGCAAATACTAGCCTGCCATACTGTCTGTCCTCTACTCCTCATGAGCGCCCTGGAGGCAGGTGGACTCACGTCCATTTTCAAGACCAGGACACTGAGGCTCAGAGGGTTGAGGAATTTACCCGCTGGCATAGCTAGTGACTGGCAGAGCTGGAGTCCAAACCCTGCATGCTCCCCTACTCCTCTGAAACAAGACACATTACAGGTCCATGATATTACAGATCATGGACACTCACAACTCGATAAGGCCAGGCAAAGGAAAGAAAAGGCAGTCCTGAATACTGAGGCAGTGTTCTCCAGCCAACCAGAGCCTTCAGGTGTGTTACAGACACTCAGCACACTTGTGTTCACAGGGGACTTTTCAGGAACCCCAAACTGAACACTGAACACTGAAGTAGGAGCTGGGTTCAGCCTAGGTTGTCGCTAATATTTCATTAACAAACTTCAATTTTCCAACTTTCTATTCCTTCCTTCTCACAGTCCCTTCAACAGGGACAGCCCAGAGCCATTCAAAACGATCTCTAGATCCACTTCTCCTTAGTGGAGACTCTACAACCAGCCAGAATATTGAGGCACCTGGGGCTCTGATTTGGGGCTAATCTGAACCCTTACTGTAGCTAGTTCTCATGTCAATCTCCTCTCCTACTGTAAGCTCCTCAGAGCTCCTGATGCCTAGCCTGGGGCTGCAGAACTAAAATGAATTAAACTTTTGGCAGATGAAGGTCAAGAGTATAAATCTAAGAATTAGGTAGATGTGCTTGGTGTAACTCAAGAAGAGAAAGAACGCAGCTTCATCTAAGAGCCAGGGGATTTACTGCATAGAAACCTCCCACTACAGGACTCTGATTCTCAGCTTTGAAGAATATACTTGTATACAGTACATTTACCTGTTGGGAGAACTCGGCTATCAAGTATGCTCACCAAAACCAACGGCAATCAAATCTTTCCGTCTTTTAGATGATCCTGGGACATCTGCGAAAACGTGCCCCGAGCAGAGGGTTGTGCTGACTTTCAAGAAGCCCAAGATCCCTGTCCAAGTGCAAACCAGCTGTCAGTCAGATAGGTTAGTGCTGGCAGAGGCACAGTGACCACAAGAAGAGCCTTCAGAGACCAGCAAAGGGACTGGACAGCACAGCTGGGGGAAAGTACCCCCTGGATTGGTTTCGACTGAACAAGAGAAATGAGAGGATGCAAAGCTCAGTAATGACCTTCCTGACTGGTAATGTTTGCTATCTGCCCACTGAGGCAGTGTGGAAGAGGTGAAGGCGAGAAAAGGGGGAGGATGGGGAGAACCCAGTGGAGCCTTCCTTGCCCCCTGCCCCATTTTACAGGGTGGGCCCTGGACACAGGAGCATAAGGGACTCGCTCGAGGCCCACAGATTGTCAGAGGCACAGCTGTGACTAGAAAAGGGGGCTGCTGACTCCTGCTCTCATCCCTTTCTCCTTTTGTACCCAGTTTACATGTTTTCCTGGGGTTCCCTTGTGGCTCAGCTGGTAAAGAATTCACCTGTGATGCGGGAGACCTGGGTTCGATTCCTGGTTTGGGAAGATCCCCTGGAAAAGGGAAAGGCTACCCACTCCAGTTCTGGCCTGGAGAATTCCATGGACTCTATAATCTATGGGGTTGTAAAGAGTTGGACATGACTGAGCGACTTTCACTTTCGCTACACGTGAGGCACTATTTCCCTCTCTGTTTGATTTAATACTGGTCCAACTTATTGAACTGATTTTACAACCAGCTGATGGGTCATGACACATTGTTCGAAACTCCCCTACTCAGATACCTTAGAAGAGTCAGGTCAGGGAGACGAGGGCTCACTGAGGTGCAGCCTGAGCTTGCTGAACACAGCAAAGACTGCTGAGGGACACTCACGACTTCCACCCCTGAAATGCCCCTCCCTAGTGTCCCCCACTGTAGTAAGCACCACCACTATGCACCTGACTGGGCAGACATAACAGCCAGGAGTCATTCTCCATTCCCCTCCCTCACTCACCATCACCCCCGTCTCCATCAGCTCACCTTGACCCTGCACACCTGGCCCCTAAGCCACCAGCACCTCCTCTGGGGCTAGGACCAAATCCTCTTAACCGGCCTCTGCTGCCAGCTTGGCCTTGTTGCTCAGTGGTAAAGAATCTGCCTGCCAAGCAGGAATGTGGGTTCAATCTTGAGATGGTGAGGATCCCCTGGAGGAGGAATTGGCAACCCATTCCAGTATTCCTGCCTGGGAAATCCCCTGGACAGAGAAGCCTGGCAGGCTACAGTCCATGGGGTCACAGAGAGTCAAGACACACTGAGTGACTAACACTTCAGAGCAGTGAGCCCAGCAGGTGGACAGGCAATCAAAATGGAATGAAGCCTCCAGGTGGGGCTTGGTCTTCCACGGGAAGCCATTTGAACTCAATAGTAAGTGTCTTGAGTCTGGGTCATGGGCTATAAGAGCTCCGCTCCTCAGCCAGAGGTCAGCTCACAAAGACACTTCCAGCCACAGAGGCAGTAACCCCAAAAACTGCTGGAGAAGGTGACCCCAAAATTGTATGAGACGTCAAAAGTGCTTCCTTAAAAACCCAGCATGATCTCAAGGTTCAGTTCAGTTCAGTTCAGCCGCTCAGTCGTGTCTGACTCTTTGCAACCCCATGAATCACAGCACGCCAGGCCTCCCTGTCCATCACCAACTCCCAGAGTTCACTCAGACTCACGTCCATTGAGTCCGTGATACCATCCAGCCATCTCACCCTCTGTCGTCCCCTTTTCCTCCTGCCCCCAATCCCTCCCAGTATCAGAGTCTTTTCCAATGAGTCAACCCTTCACATGAGGTGGCCAAAGTACTGGAGCTTCAGCTTTAGCATCATTCCTTCCAAAGAAATCCCAGGGCTGATCTCCTTGAGAATGGACTGGTTGGATCTCCTTGCAGTCCAAGGGACTCTCAAGAGTCTTTTCCAATACCACAATTCAAAAGCATCAATTCTTTGGCGCTCAGCCTTCTTCACAGTCCAACTCTCACATCCATACATGACCACAGGAAAAACCATAGCCTTGACTAGACGGACCTTAGTCGGCAAAGTAATGTCTCTGCTTTTGAATATGCTATCTAGGTTGGTCATAACTTTTCTTCCAAGGAGTAAGCGTCTTTTAATTTCATGGCTGCAGTCACCATCTGGAGTGATTTTGGAGCAAAAAAAAAAAAAGTCTGACACTGTTTCCACTGTTTCCCCATCTATTTCCCATGAAGTGATGGGACCAGATGCCATGATCTCAAGGTAAGTACCCAAAAAAGTCCAAAATTGGCAAGTACAAAGACACAGAAAGTCAACTAGTGGTTGCCTTAAGGCTGAGGATGGGGACAGAGAAGAGTGATAGTGAATAGACACAAAAGTTCTTTTTACGGCGATGGAAATGTACTAAAATCAGATTGTGGTGATGGCTTTATAACTCTGCAAACACACTAAAATTCATTGACTTCTACACTTAAGTGAATTTTTATGTAAATGATATCTCAATAAGGCTATTTTTTTAAATATAGACAGACATGTTTAAGAAGAAAATCCATTAAGATTCATGTTTTTAAGATGTTGACCTACTCGAGTAGGAGGATTTACCTTGCCATGCGGGCTACACTCCATGGGGTTGCAAAGAGTCAGACACAACTGAGCAACTTACACTTTCACCCATATGAAGGATTTAACTGAACAATTTACTCGACTTGAGATTTTAAACTGAAACCTTCTAAGTTTACATATAATATAGAACATTTAAGAAACTTAATGTCTGTCATTGAGGTATTAGATTTACATTATTGAAGTATGTTTGTTAATCAGACATCTGAAGTCTGATTTAAATATATGAAATTTTAAAGAGCAATTTAAAATGTTAAGGGAAGGTGAAGTTTCTTCAAGGGTCAATTATTAATCAAAGGCTACCCTAAATGTAACTGTTAAAAATTTACTAGATTTATGAGTTGAAGAGTAAAATTCTTAACTTACAGGATAGCTTGGTAGATTTGCAACTTAAACTTTTTTTTAAAGCTTCTGTCAGTTGTACACAACTGTCACACTCAGTGACATGAAAACACTCACATTAACAGAGAATTAACAGGCATTGACACCTTTGGGTTAGGACAAGGGTAGAGAGGCTGAGCATCTCAGATGAAGGCAAAGCGGCCCCCACCTCCAGACCTCAGCACAAATTCCTGAAAGCCCTAAGCGGTGGATGCCTTTTATTGTTGAGAAACCTAAGAGCATGTGGAAAAACACAGTTCAAGGAATTAAACTGGCAGTTAACCTAGGAAAACCCTTATAAATTACCTTTTATGTTCACTTAAATAAAACGAGAGACAGCACGGCAGTCCAGATCATATTAATTACATTCTCCACACCTTGAAGGAGTAATTATGGGCACGGTACAGTTCATTTTCATTTACCTTTCCTTGCCTGCTGGAGAATTCCTACACTCTCCCCTGCAGTGTCCTTGGCATGTTTTATAAATCTATTTTGCAGTGGTGCAGATAATATGCCAAAATACTTTCTTCCCTGTGGCTGGTGCTCCAAGTCTGATTTTACGGCCTGGAGACGTTTATGTCTGCCTCTGGGGTTCCCCCACAACTTCAGACTCACAGTGTAAGAAATAACGGGGCTGCTTGAGAAAGGAAATATTCTAGGTACCTTTCCTTAAGCTACTCAAGCACAGCAGGTCATTAACCCCAGACCTATTCTCTTCCATCGAGTACACAAAGCTAGCTGGTCCCGGGCCGGGTCATTTCATGCCAACACAGTCAAGCCGCACCGGGTACCCCTATCTCTTGCAAAGGGTTCCTCCACTCACTCCCCGCCACACAACCTCTTCGAAGGACTCATCCTCTCTAAACACCATCAGGTTAAAACTTGCTCTTGCCTCCGCTGCTGGTTTCTTTCCCATTTCTCCACCCTCAATTCATGTCCTCTCAGAACCTCAGAATGGAACCTTATTTGAAAATCGGGTCATGGCAGATGTTATTAAGAGATGTAGTCCAGGATTAGAGCAGGTTCTAAATTCAATGACTGGTGTCCTTATGAGAAGAAGAGAGGACAGAGACACATACACACCCGCACACACACGGGTACTTTGTTATGGCAGCTCTAGGAAATGAATACACACGGGTTCACATCCTATGTGACCCTGACAAGAGAGTCAGTCTGTCAGCCTCAGTGACCCCATCTGTAAAATGGGGATAATGATATGCCACTAAGTTAGGGATGTTGTGAGGACTAAACAAATTAATCTATGTCAAGTGTTTAGAATAGCACCTGGTCCAAGGTAAATGCACAGCACACTATAATTCCTGATATCCAGTGTGTTCTTTCCTCTATCTTCCCAAAGAGCAACTCGAAATCCTCTTCTATTCCAACCCCAAATCTCAAGGCTGTGCACACTATATACCCACAATCTGTGGACCCTAGGTTATTTCATGAATGGGAGAGGAAGTCTCGTCACAGCTAGTGGTGTACGATGGAGGTCTAACCATTCTGCTCAAAATGAGCATGAGGCAGAAGCCTGATGCTGAAGCAGAGATGCTGATCAGACATGTACATATTTTTTCCCCAAAAGCAAGAGCTAGCTAGAGACTGTCTCCCACAATGAAAGACTTACTCCCAGTAATAAAGAGCTGGAGGCTAAGGCAGCCAGTCACCCATCTACACAAACCCACATTTTCATTTCCATACGTCTGGATGAGTTAACGGAGAAGGCGATGGCAACCCACTCCAGTACTCTTGCCTGGAAAATCCCATGGACGGAGGAGCCTGGTAGGCTGCAGTCCATGGGGTCGCTAAGAGTCGGGCACGACTTGAGCAACTTCCCTTTCACTTTTCACTTTCATGCATTGGAGAAGGAAATGGCAACCCACTCCAGTGTTCTTGCCTGGAGAATCCCAGGGACGGGGGAGCCTGGTGGGCTGCTGTCTATGGGGTCACACAGAGCCAGACACGACTACAGCGACTTAGCAGCAGCAGCAAATGAGTTAAAGATGGAAATTATCTTTTTAAAAATTGTCCATTTGTATTATTTTTTCCTGACATGTTTCTGGCACAAGACATTAGCAGAGAGAATGCTGATTTAAAAAAAATAAATCCCCATATACACTACGCCACTAGAACTGTGTAGATGTTTACTGCCTTCAGCGCCAACAATCACCCTTGGGAAATTATACCAAGGGAATAATTCAACAGAAGTCAAAAGATTTATGCACAAAGATGTTTACTATAATTTTCCTGTCCCACAGCCAAACACTGTAAACACTCTAAGATGTCCAAGATGAGAGGAATAATTTCGTAAATCACAGTTCACTTATGTATGTCCGTGAACAAATTGCAATACATTCACAACTTAAAAAAAATGATACTGTTATTAAAAGTAATAATGTGGGGACATGGAAAAGGGATTTAAGTAAAGGCAGCAGAATTCAAAATATCATGAGGATCAGGATCTTGGCTAGGTAAATACACAGACATAAAAATGAAACCAATTGTCAGAGTGCCTCTCGCCTTCTTCTATATATCATTTTTCCCATTTCAAAAATGATGGCTTCAACATAATACTTCAACACAATACTAGATACAAATCAACTCTCGGTGTTAAAGGTGCTACTGGAAAGCCCAGAGAAGTTCTAAACAAAAAGCTGGAATTTTCCCGAGGAAGACCCCAAAATTTTCTGCAGCCCGATGTGGATATTCTTCAATAAATCCAACAGATCTTTGAAAAATGAGGTCATTTCATTTTCGCCTGTCTCAGGACCCTAAGTCGCTGAAGTGTAACTTACGTTGCCACCATCAAGTGGTATAGGGATGAGGCAGGTGCTGGAGATGATCCAAAAAATGAGTGAGGAGGAGGCTCAGGATGGGCACAGAGAAGGCACACAGGGGTTTGGGGAGAAGCTAGGCTGCACTTCAAATGTTATTCTTGAAATATGGTCAGAGGGGAAAGACCACTGTAGCTGCATCCTATTACAAGCGCCCATGCTCTCGCCTCTCCCTCCCTCCCTCTTAGGGAATACTCAAGGTGCAGGCTGAACCTCACACCACAGTTCCTCTGAAGACATGCAGTGGGATGGGAATGAACCCCAGGAGGTGTAAGAAAGGACTTGAGCTACTTTAGTGATCTTCCTCAGAAAAATGTTTCCCATTTTGAGGCTTTTCTTTTAAAAAAAAAAAAAAAAAGGCAAGCCTTTGTGACAATACAAAGGGACAGAGTTCCATCTTTCTCCAAAAAGGAAGGAAGCCGTGCACAATACCTCGCTGCCATGATCAGCAGGAAGGCATGGTCTTTTGGTGCAGTACGCATGTCCAGACTGGGTTTAGCTATTAAAATTCCTTCAAAGTCAGCCAGGCAGGCTCTATTTGTGCAGGCAAATTAAAAAGCTGTAAAACAATAAGACAGTGTTTGCAAATGGTCCCAGCTGCAAGAAGATATGAGAGTCACATGCTTTCTATATGAGACGCAGCCAGGTGTGTTAGAAGCAGTTCTGATTCAGGACTTGTGGCCACCTGCTACCTGGTGACCCAGGAAGAAGGGGGCTGGGAACAAGCAGGACATTTGAATTCCTATCATAAACCATGGCGAATGCCAGGCACTTTAGTAAATATTATTTAACCTTCCTTCCTTCGATACCATTCTGAAACGTGTTATGACTCCCAATTTACAGACGAGGAAACAAGGGCAGAAAGGTATCTGCAAAGTCACACAGCCGATAACTAACAGATTCCCTACTAATAGGGCTTCCCAGATGGCACTAGCGCTAAAGAGTCTGCCTGCCAATGCAGGAGACATAAGAGATGCAGGTTTGATCCCTGGGTCTGGAAGATTTCCTGAAGAATAAATGGCAACCCCCTCCAGTATTCTTGCCTGGAAAACCCCATGGACAGAGGAGCCTGGTGGGCTGCAATGCAGTCCATGGCGTTGCAAAGAGTCGGTCACAAATGAGTGCACATGCGTGCACACGCACACACACACACAGCCAGTAACTAACAGATTCTCTACTAATAGAGCAGATTAAGTGTTTAGTATCTCTGAATGTTATCAGTAGAGATCTACCTGATGTGAAGGACATAAAACACACCAAAGCAGCATTTTACAGCCCTGGGTCCTGCCTTTATCAAGAATAACACTGTGAAAATATGTCAATGATACTTAAACTGCTTGCTCAAAGTACTGGCGTGGAGTTAACATATCTGTGTGACACAGCGGGGTCAAAATGCTGACATCAAAGTGTTCAAACATCACGGACTTCATTGCCAAAGGACAGAGCAAAGTGGTAAAGATATTAGCCCTAATGATGGTAGAATTCCTGCTTCAATCCCAGCTCCTCCACTAGCCAGCTGAGTGATCTGCAAGTTCTTGACCCCTCTGTGTCCCAGTTTTCCTCCCAAGAAGATGGGAATGAGAGAACTTGCCTTTCAAGGTTATTAAGAGGATTACATGAGATGAAAGCATCAAATACATTGCTGCTCATGATTCATGTCATTTCCATTTTTTTTTAAATGTCTTTGAAACTGAGGTGCATTTTACAATTGGAGTCTTTTTAGATTGAATAAAACAGGAAAGGATAAGATGATGATGGTGGTGGTGGTGGTGGTGATCCCTGACTCCCTCCACAGATGTGCAGGCCTCCCCACATCCCTATGTCCATTTCCATGCCTCAACTTAAAGTCCAAACCCCTGGAAAGAATGTGTCCTCTCCCCTTTTTCCCTCCTCCTCTCTCTCCTTTGGCTGCAAACTTAATGCTTTCTTTTCCAACCCAAGGCAAATATCCTCAAGTTCAAATGACACAGTACCACGGCATCAAAATGTCCTGTACCCTCTGAGGGTGATCCCAAAGAGAGGGTTCGCACAGGTACAGGCAGGGAGCTTCAGGATAACCAGCTCCCTGAGACAGCCCAGCGCCCAAGCCATTCATCACCATGCCAAGGCCCCCGCCCCTGGTGTCTTGAACACTGCTGGAAGCCACCACACCCTGTGAAGGTCAAGGCAGAGCAGGGAAGTGGGTCTTCAGCATTATCAAGAAAGATCCTGTTATTAATATAAGACCCAGCCATCCTCCAAATAACTGCCCAGACTTCAATACCAGCGGGTAGAACAAAGTGGCTAAAGATGCTCATCCTAAGGGTGACAGAATTCCAAAGGCCAGAAATCCCAGACAGCGGCGCCAATGTTTCACCACTAAATCAAATTAACAACCAGCTTTCTATAAGTTTAAAAAACTACAACATCAAAAGCAAACAAATAACGGGGTGGGAGGGAGAGGATATATGTATACAAATAGTTTACTTTTTGTACGCAGGAACTAACACAATATTGTAAAGTAACTATACTCTAACTTAAAAAAAAAAACAAAACCAGCAAATAGGGGTTGAATTTTCTCAATTATCAAGCCTTTCTCCCATAAACTTTGTTAAACAGTTGACATCATTATGCCTGACATATATGTGAACAGATATATACATATATGGATATAATACTAATACCGCAAAAACATTACTAGATCATGGTGACTTCCCGGCGATTCTCCATCTGACCAAGTCTGAGGTTTTTCCTCCAGCAGAAGGTCAAGGAGGTTGGAATCCTGGAAGCAGGACCCAAGACCGTAAGAGTGAGGCTCATAAGTCAGTCCACAAGCAGGATGCACCTGCTTCTAAGAGGTTCTGATGAGAGAAGTAAGCCCCTGGATGTCCAAGGTCAAGGGTGAATGACTTCACCAAGAAAGAAATCAGGACAGAAGGAGCAGGGCCAGAGACAGAGGAAAGGCACTTTGGCCTTTCACTTCCTTCTGACAGCAATAAATGTCAACGCTTGCTTTTCACGGTGAGCATAATTAAGCCTGAGGGTATCTGGAAACCTGCAGCCTAACATCAAACCTAATTGACATAATTAAACCTTTTTGTTTTTAACATCCTGACCTTTACTAGCCTATTCATGTAGTAGTCAAAGCTGGCTTCTCTGTGGCTGAACTGTACTGAACACTTTAGCCAAATCGAGAAACCAATTTTTAGTTTCAATTTTCTTTTATACTGTTGCTTAAGCCTAGACTCTTCTCGTTTAAATAAATCCCCAAAGATATTTTATCCCCCAAATTTATAACGTATGGAGATAAGTCACAAACGATTTCTGGCTTCAGTCTCCTAATGAAATAACTGAAGGGCCGTGAAAGCAGAAAGGAGAATAGTGTTCTTCAAAGTTCAGGCCCTTTTCTTCAAAGGTCTATCAGAAATAACTTAGGATTGACTTTATGTGACCATTATCTGTGGTCTTCAATTACAAATAGCATTCCATGTGTCTCTCAATTATCAGTGCTGGTAAAGGTGTGAATGGCTTCTCACAAGCAGCTAAAATATCCCTTCTGGTCAGCTGGGACCGCTAAACAGGCTCCTTGGATGTTTAGCTTGTATCTCCAGATATATCTGGCCTCAAAAATTACTCAAACTACCTTGCATTTTGTGAGCCCAGCAGCAGAATTAGGCAAATGGAGATGGCACAAAATATATCAATGATTTGGGCCGTCCCTGGTGGCTCAGATGGTAAAGAATCTGCCTGCAATGTAGGAGACCCAGGTTCAATCCCTGCATCAGAAGATCCCCTGGAGAAGGGAACGGCAACTCACTCCAGTATTCTTGCCTAGAGAATCCCACGGACCAAGGAGCCTGGTGGGCTACAGTCCTACGGGGTCCCAAAGAGTCAGACACAACTGAGCAACTAACGCTGCACTTTCTCGATTCAGGAAAATTTATCTTCAGATTTTTTTCTATCACAAGCAATCTGGTCAATGGAAGCCGGAGTTCAAGGACTAGGAAGGTCTGATGCAGTGGAAAGTCAGTGGGCTAGAGACCAGGAAGCTAATGTTGGGCTGAGTTCCTAGCTAGCAGGGTGACCTTGGGTAAGGACCCACACCCCCTTTTCTTGGTCTCGATTTCCTCATCTTTAAATAAGGGGGGTTACTCTATTTGAGATCCCTTTCAGCTGCAATATTCAATCCTGCTGTAACTCAGTCCACTTGCTGATTCAAGGCTCTCCCCTACACCACTGTGAGGCTCACTGAATTCCACTGGCAGCATACTCCAGCATGGAACAGGCCAGCTTTTGTAGGCATCCTCAGAGTGGTAACCACAGAAATGAACCCAAACGCACCAAAAAATGTAAATGGGTCGTGAGCCCTCTCACACGTATGAAGTCAGCTGTGTGAAATGTAGAACAAGACTGTCTACAGATCTTTTGTTGACATGGGGTAAAATAATCTCCTCTTACATATAAAAAGACCCATTTGTTCACTTCTCAACTTGATCGGTCTTGCATCGGCAGCGTTTGAAACCCTAGTCTCAATCATGACGTGGGTTGCCTCTTACCTGCACACATACACAGGGAGGAGACTGGTTCTTTACAGAGATAGCCTCTATTCTTCTGGGGAGCTCGGGGAGGCAGGGGAAGTTGCCTTTGGCATTGACCCGCCTTTGGCATTAACCAGACAATGAACTCATCCTCCTGCTTGGCCCAGAAATAGAAATTGAGCATTAAACACAGCTCACCAGCGTCTCCTCCGCCAGCCTCTCAGACTGAGGTTAAGTTGCTCATAAGAAAGTCAGAAGTGGGGATGCTTACTTAACGCATAAGAATTTACCCCAGCACCCCAATAACCCCTGCTGCTTCACTGTCATCTTCCAGTAGGTGGTTCAGTGGTAAAGAATCTGCCTGCAATGCAGGAGATTCAGGAGACACGGGTTTGATCCCTGGGTCGGGAAGATCCCCTGGAGGAGGGCATGGCAACCCACTCCAGTATTCTTGCCTGGAGAATCCCATGGCAAGAGACTGGCAGGCTATAGTCCGCTGTCATCTGAAAGCAATTATTAAGCACCAAAAGTGTCCACAGCCCTTCCCTCCTAGATGCTTCCAAAAGGAGCCCCCTAGACTGGGCTGTGTGCCTGACAATGTAAATATCCTTCATGCCACTGAACTGTACACCTAAAATGGTTCAAATGGCTGCTTTTATGATATGCATATTTTACCACAGTTTTTTCAAAGATACCAAAAAAAAAAAAGAGAGAGAGAGACAGGCTGCAGACACACCTAATCATCCTGATGCAAAATAGAAACACCCTGCCAGCGAGCTATTTCCAGCATGTCCCCAAACGTCTAGGGCCAATGATAATAACCTCTGCCCTGGCCAAAGCAACCACGGAATTTGTTTAAACATCACGCCTCGGGCCTTAGAGGAAACCCACGGCCATTTCCACCCCTCCCAGGGTGTTCAGTGCTGAGACCTAGACAAGTGGGTTCTCCAACCTGAACACCCCTCACCACCCCACCTGGGGGAAGGTCAATGCAGATTCCAGCACCCCATGATCAAGGTCCTGATCAGCAGGCCTCTCTCTGGGCTTCATCTCCCAGGTGATGTGGGGAAACTTGGAGTATATTAGAGAGTCGAGCAGGGGGGTAGATGGACCAGATGCAGCCCTCACACGGGCTCTAGAGTCGGCCAGAGGGGTGTGGCCATGGGACTGCCGCCAAATCTGACTCCTGGCAAAGGCTGCCCAGGGAGTTCTCCCAATTTTAAGGAGTCCTTCCGCTTTGAACAAGTCAGAGCAAAGCACACAGAGTGTGGTTCCACCACCCTCCCTATGGCTAGAGGACCGGCCACCAGAACCAGAACACCTGGATTCTAGGTCCAATGCATTTTTTTTCTTTTGGAGATTCAATGCTCAGCTTTATTACTGATATGGCTTAAGGGTGAGGCCAATTAGGCTTGCTTACACCGTTCCCCAGAATAAACTTATCACGGAGCAGGCCTGGAAAAACCACAGCCAGGCCCAACTCTCCCTTTTCATAAACATGCCTCAGTCTTCTCCCTCTGTCAAATGGGCCTGACAGCACCTGCCCCAGCTGCCTCCTCGGCCTGTTGCATCAGGAATTCCAGGCCTGTTCTCCCAACTGTGTGGCCTTGAGCTCTTTACATTTCACCTCTCTAGACCTCAGCTTCTGCATCATTAAAATGGTTATAACAAGAGTTTTAAGCTCACAGAGCTCTCATAAGGACCAAATGGACGAATGCAAGAAAAGCTCTCAACCCACTGGGACACAGACAAGAACACGCCAGGAATGTTAACTGTCGCCATGTTTATTCATATACTACACGTGGAGGTGCTTTGTAGGGAACAAGCGTGATGACAGTGTTCACACTTTTATTATTTAAGAAAAGACCAAAGTGAGCCATCCACCCTGTGATTACAAATCATGGCCCTTGGGCTGAGAGGTGACAAGCATGACTTTGAGAAGCCAACCCTCCTATCTCAAACGTGAGTTTTTCCTCTCTCCAGGCAAAAGGCCTCCTTTATCAGGAAGGCCCCCAACCCTACTGCTCCCAGAACCACATGGGGGCCCCTCAGAAGGGGGCCACATGGCGGCTCCATGTCTCAGGCAGGACAGTCTGCAGCTGCATTTCACCTCACCCACTGATGTCAACTTCCAGACACACAGAACCACTCACAGGTCTCAGAACACACCCAGGAATTTCTGTTCCCTCCTATGGTCAAGCTATTCCTGGTTCTAGAACTTTCTATGCTCAGCCAAGACCCTCTTCACCTAGACATTCCCTCGGGCTGCAGCTCAGTTGCCACACCTAAGGGAGGGCTTATCCCACACCCCTTTTTATCTCATTATCCTGTGTGTCTTCCTTAGAGCACTGACCTCCCCTCCCACCTGAATGAACCTCATCACAGCCCCCTCCCCCTTGAATGTCTAGCT
>SJXQ01008373.1:407364-433173 GCA_006408695.1 Aepyceros melampus | reverse complement strand
TCACTGTGACAACAGTGCTTGGCATATCAGAAAATACTTGATAACTGAATCGGACATCCTTCCAGGGTGAACATGGAACCCAGATACCCTGAGATGGGTCCCATTCATAACTGTGGTCCAGGAATCACATTTAATTAGCTCTTCCTTTCACTCTAACAAGTAGCTGGCTTAATGGTGAATCTTAAACAGCTCTAACAAGAGGTGATACAGCCCAGGGGTTAGGAGCCCGGAGGTTCTAGAACCAGACCAACTTTGGTGTCAATCCCAAGCTGCCACTTCCTACTGTGTGGTCCTCAGGAAATCATGACTGTCTTGATAAAACCATCCTCAGAGTATTACAGAGAGACTGAAAGTCAGCATCCATGTAGGCACTTCATACATGGCACATGGTAGACCTTCAATAAATCTTATTATGAATAATAATAACATCATTTCTCTTATGAAGACAGATGACGAAGAGCCCTCCACCTACTAGCCATGTGACCTTGGCCAACTGAACTACCATCCTTGCCGCTTCTCATCTCTAAAAGAGAAGACTTCCTGAGCTCACGAGGTTGTTGTGAAGCTCAGATGAGACCATGTGAGTAAAGCACAGTGCCTCTTACACCCTGGGTACTCACTAACCTGTAGCAACTAGTAATACTATGTTGCTGCGTTTCCTCCTATAGGAAAGCATGAGCTCCTTCAGGGCAGGAATCCTCTGCGCTTACTTCTCTATCCTTAACACTAAATTTGGAAGGAATGATGCTGAAGCTGAAACTTCAGTACTTTGGCCACCTCACGCGAAGAGTTGACTCACTGGAAAAGACTCTGATGCTGGGAGAGACTGGGGGCAGGAGAAGAAGGGGACGACAGAGGATGAGATGGCTGGATGGCATCACCGACTTGATGGACGTGAGTCTGAGTGAACTCCGGGAGCTGGTGATGGACGGAGGCCTGGCGTGCTGCGATTCATGGGGTCGCAAAGAGTCAGACATGACTGAGCGACTGAACACTAAATGCCTGGCACACTTTTCTATAAGAAGGAAATGAGCGGGTATTTTCTAAGTCATCCCGTGACCATCCCCGCCCTCAGCTTGATTCCTGGTATGAGAGAGGGGGCACAAAGAAGGCATGGAGCTGGTGGAGGTTGCCACAAAGGTAGGAAGAGAATTTGCTGGAAGTGTGGAGGGTTCACAGATGGTCAAGTCCCCAGCTGCTTACACACCTACTACTGGGAGGGGGAGGCTGGTTAAATGTTACAAATGAGTCAACTTTCTCTGAGACAACAAGATCAACCAGGAAGAGGGTGATGGGGAGGGAAACACACAAACACAGGGGGAGGAGGAGAGACACAGGCACCTGGGCCCAGCTTTTATGCAACTTAACCTTTTGGGAGGAAAAGGCACATGGGGGGCACAGGAGACTGGAAAGCAGTCGAATGGGGGAAGACAGGGGAGCCCCTGATCTCATTTAGATCCTCCCTTGGGAGCTGTGTCACAGTCTGGCTCACATACTCATTTCATGCTCCTCTGACACAAATGGAAAGATCAAAGGCAGGGCATGTCGGTTTGGTAGGTGGTCAGATACATCAAGATCAACCGTTAACTGTTTCTGAGTTTAGCAATTTGGCAGAAAGTGGACTAGAGCTGCTCAGAGGGCCAAGCATTGTGACTGCAAAGAGTTTCTTTCGCAATCCTGTCCTCTTCTGCCAACCGTAAACTAAGATTATGAAGCAGAATCTAGAGGGCCACGTGGAGTGTCAGCTTTCAGGAGAGAAAGCCAGGCACTAGGGGCTCTTGGGGAGAAGGCAATCACACCCCACTCCAGTACTCTTGCCCGGAAAATCCCATGGACGGAGGAGACTGGTCGGCTGCAGTCCATGGGGTTGCTAAGAGTCAGACATGACTGAGCGACTTCACTTTCCCTTTTCACTTTCACGCATTGGAGAAGGAAATGGCAACCCACTCCAGTGTTCTTGCCTGGAGAATCCCAGGGACGGGGGAGCCTAGTGGGCTGCCATCTGTGGGGTCGCACAGAGTCGGACACAACTGGTGACTTAGCACAGCAACAGCAGGGGCTCTTGGCACCACACGGTCAACGGACCACCCTACCTGTACCACCGTTGCCAACAAGGCTGTGGTTTGTCTCCAGGGATCCACGAGTGGAGGAAGAGATGGAAAATGTATACCCTGGAGGTACCCCCAAAAAGTGTGGTCCCTAAATACCTACCCGGGACTCTCCCCACTTCAGTGTCTTCTTATCCCACATGTAACACTTCAATTTTCAATCAATGTAACATGTTTATACTCTGCTCCCAAGTGCCTATGATGTCCTGAGCTATGAAGCTACATGTTAGGAAGATTCCAAAATGCAATCAGACATCTTCAGAGCTCTTCTCTAGATTTTAAAGGCAAATGCTCAGAACAGAGTATTGAGAACATAAGGGAAACTAGTTCTTAGGTAAGTGAAAGTCAAGTCACTCAGTCGTGTCCGACTCTGCGACCCCGTGGACTGTAACCTACCAGGCTCCTCCATCCATGGGGTTCTCCAGGCAAGAATACTGGAGTGGGTTGCCATTCCCTTCTCCAGGGGATCTTCCCGACCCAGGGATTGAACTCGGGTCTCCCACCTTGCAGGCAGACGCTTTAACCTCTGCCCACAAACCCTAATGACTGTTTCTTTAAGTAAATCTGACAGGTTGCATTTGTCATGTACCTTTTTTTTTTTTCCAGAATATAAAACATTCTGAAAAATGAGGAGTCTCATAGGCTGAGCTCTGGTAACTAATATGGTAACTCCAGGTTTTCTGTTCCTAGAATTTCTTCCCTCAGAATAACCAAATTGAGAAGTACATCTTGTTCTGTTTTATAAACCAGTAGTTTTACTTATGCGTGTGGAATATGGAATCAAACCACTGGGTTCCAATTTCAGCTCTGTCACTTCCTGGCTCTATGACCTTGGACTGGTTACTGAATCTCTACCTGCCTCAGGTTTTTCATCTCTAAAATGGGAAAGTCATAACAGTTCTCAGGACTGCTGTGGGGATTAATGCACTATTATAAAAGCACTTAAAAGAGTGACTAGACACTTTTAAGTATTTCCTTTATTAAGTAAGTACTTAATAAATCTAGCTATATACATAAGGCAGCAGTGCCTTGAAAAGGTCATCAGCTTTTTAAACTCTCCTAGAGTAAGTTGCCGGGAGAAATATCAATAACCTCAGATATGCAGATGACACCACCCTTATGGCAGAAAGTGAAGAGGAACTAAAAAGCCTCTTGATGAAAGTGAAAGAGGAGAGTGAAAAAGTTGGCTTTAAAGCTCAACATTCAGAAAACGAAGATCATGGCATCTGGTCCCATCATTTCATGAGAAATAGATGGGGAAACAGTGGAAAGAGTAACAAACTTTATTTTTTGGGCTCCAAAATCACTGTAGATGGTGACTGCAGCCATGAAAGTAAAAGACACTTACTCCTTGGAAGAAAAGTTATGACCAACCTAGATAGCATATGAAAAAGCAGAGACATGACTTTGCCGACTAAGGTCCATCTAGTCAAAGCTATGGTTTTTCCAGTGGTCATGTATGGATGTGAGAGTTGGACTGTGAAGAAGGCTGAGTGCCAAAGAATTGATGTTTTTGAACTGTGGTATTGGGAGAAGACTCTTGAGAGTCCCTTGGACTGCAAGGAGATCCAACCAGTCCATCCTAAAGGAGATCAGTCCTGGGTGTTCATTGGAAGGACTAATGCTGAAGCTGAAACTCCAATACTTTGGCCACCTTGTGTGAAGAGTTGACTCATTGGAAAAGACCCTGATGCTGGGAGGAATTGGGGGCAGGAAGAGAAGGGGACGACAGAGAATGAGATGGCTGGATGGCATCACCGACTCGATGGACATGAGTTTGGGTAAACTCCGGGAGTTGGTGATGCACAGGGAGGCCTGATGTGCTGCAATTCATGGGGTGGCAAAGAGTCGGACACGACTGAGTGACTGAACTGAACTGAGAGTAAGTTTCAGGCTTCCCAGGTGGCACTAATGGTAAAGAACCTGCCTGCCAGTGCAGGAGAAGTAAGAGATGCAGGTTCAATCCCTGGGTCGGGAAGATCCCTGGAGGAGGGCATTGCAGCTCACTCCACTGTTCTTGCCTGGACTGGTCCATAAAGCTGCAAAGACAGACACAACTGAAGCAACTTAGCAGCTGGGTAAGTTTTAACTTTTATAAGCAGACAGGAAGTATATAATACTGGCTAAGAACACAAACTATAAAACCACATTGCCTAGCACTGAATCCCAGTTCTGTCTTACTTGTTGTGTTACTTTTACTTGGCCAACTTACTGAACCTCTCTGAGATTTAGTTTCTGTAAAATGGAAATAACACTGCCTTCACAATTGTGTGAGTAGAAATAGTGTGTGTGTGTGTGTGTGTGTGTGTGTGTGTCTTCCCTAAGTCATGTAGGACTCTCTGCAACCCCATGGACTGTAGTCCATCAGGCTCCTCTGAACATGGGATTTTCCAGTCAGGAATGCTGGAGTGGGTTGCCATTTCCTCCTCCAGGGGATCTTCCTGACCCAGGGATTGAACCTGCGTCTCCTGCATTGATCAAATCCACGTCTCCTGTATTGTAGGCAGATGCTTTACCACTGAGCCGCCAGGCAAGTCCATAAGCACACAGTAAACAGTATCAAAGCAAGACAGTTTGCCATTGTCACTGTATTTCCAGGAGAGGTCCCACCAGCAACAAATAGGATCACGTTTGTTGAATCTCAAGATGACATTCAAAGACCCAGGAAGCAACTAGGTAAACCAGTCATGAGTCACTCTCGTTCCATCTTAGCTTCTGTTCAGAGTTGCTAACATACAGATCCTCAGTAAAGGTGTAGCAGGCAGAATTCAATTAAAACTGGCCCAGCCTGCAGCTCCAGTCCCTTCGGTCCCCATCCTACAGCAGGGCTAAAAGCTAAGGGAGACAGACAGCAGGGTTGATGCACAAACAGTGGAAGGGGCCCACTGGCATGGTACCTTTGACTGTTGCATGGCAACGAGAGCTGCCAAGACAGCAGAGCAGCAACAGACTGCAACAAGAGAAGAGAACCTGGCTTCTCCACGCAATAAGCATCAGAGCATCATGAGGCTGAAAGGCAAGGAGGCCCTAAACAGCAGCCCTGGTGACAGGGTGCAGCCCAAGCCCCTGAATCCTGGTGTGGAAAGGAACAGATGCACTGGTCCTTCCCCACCAGTTACCTGCCCTGGGAAGCCACAGGTGCACGGATCAGCTTTGCCTCTATACCTTCCACATAGCTCAAGGTGGGCCTGGAACCCCACTCTGTGCCTCAGAGAGGGAGGCAGGAAATCCACAAGATAGTATGTGCCCAACTGGAGCTTGAGAATGTCTCACTGGGGAGACATGGCAACAAGACAAGATACAAGTGTGTTTCAACAGGAACTTAACAAGAAGGGCTGCAGGCTCTTGGGAGAAGGGAAGCTTTCCCAAGGAGGGAGCTGGACCCTAAGAGACGCGAGGAAAGAGAAGAGGAGGCGGGAAAAGAAGGGCAGTGAAACAGCCCTACGCACCCAGGGACACCATCTATCCAAAGAGAAACTCACCATTTAAAACAAACCTTCTTCCTTCTAAGGAAGGACTCAATTTTCTGCCAGATCTGATTGCAACTCAAAGATATTTTGTAGCTGCACTCCCCTGCCTATCTAAAGATGTCCAAACTTAGCAGCCATCCTCATGTCAGATGCATCTTGCCTGTTCCACAAGATGTGGTCCGTCTGACCCACAAGGTTCAATTTCCAAACGATACTTGCAGCTCTAATGTGGCTGGCTTAAGTGGCTATGATATTTTATTGGAGTAACAATACATTTCATTCTTTAGAGACATCAGCAAATTCTGCCTTTGGTGGACTGGTCCTGATGGAGAATCTCAGATTTAAAGGAATATGGGGAGAAATTTTTATATATATTATCATAAATACACTTAAGTGTATTTATACATTACGAAAGCTGCTCAAATAAACTTTATATGTGTATAAACTTTATGTACGTATGAATGTGTCTGTGCTTTAGCCCACCTAACAAGAAGATCTGCCTTCAGCTGGACACATAAGGCTCCAAGGCTCAATTTCTATAACTGCAAAGGTACAGGGGGCTTCCTAGGTGGAGCTAGTGGTACAAAACCCACCTGCCAATGCAGTCTCTCCATAAGAGACTCGGGTTTGATCCTTGGGTCAGGAAGATCCCCTGGAGGAGGGCATGGCAATCCACTCCAGTATTCTTGCCTGGAGAATCCCATGGACAGAGGAGCCTGGCGGGCTGCAGTCCATGGGGCCACAAAGAGTCAAACATGACTGAGCAACTGAGCACACAAACACAGAGGCATACAGTTTCTCAGCCTCGGACACTGTGGGGCAAGGATCCCAGGGCTCCACTCTGGTTCTGCATGGAGAAAGGTACTGCAATCCACGAGTGATGTCGGCCCGGATCACACTGAGGAGAGAAGGGAGGTGTGTTTGCTGGTACCTGAATCAGCTCAAAGAATCCTCCAGACAGACCTAGGATTTTGATTAATCATCTGAATCCTAAAGAGAAGAGATTCTAGAACACTCTCCTAAGGCTGATTAGTTCAAACACTCTGAGCATTGAATGATAAAAGCCACATTAATGGGTTCAAAGCTAACATTGTGCTGCAGAGAAAAAAAAAATGTTGTTTGTGTTGGGACATCCCTCCTAGACCCACTCCTACAAGCTCCCTGTGAGCAGAGGCCCCCAAGGTACAGTCGAGTCTCTCCTCCTCCAGGATGCGGTAGGACAAGGGAATGGTTTGCCAGCATTTCTGCACAGTGGTTGAGTCACAATAAGGTTATTTTTGTCCATTAGGGACCCTTCCATAAAGGTCCAAAGTGATTTTTCCATTATGAGCAGCTTTCACTTTATATATGGAGAAGGCAATGGCACCTCACTCCAGTACTCTTGCCTGGAGAATCCCATGGATGGAGGAGCCTGGTAGGCTACAGTCCATGGGGTCGCTAAGAGTCGGACATGACTGAGCGACTTCACTTTCACTTTTCACTTTCATGCACTGGAGAAGGAAATGAAGGCAAGTATTCTTGCCTGGAGAATCCCAGGGACAGAGGAACCTGTTGGGCTGCCGTCTATGGGGTCACAACACGACTGACGCGACTTAGCAGCAGCAGCAGCAGCCCCCCTCCCCCCAATGCAACTAAGGAAAAAAGAGAAAGAATTTCTATGGATTTTGAGATAGAACTAAAGAGAGGGAGTGAAGGAGTCCCCAACCTCTGGGATCTAATGCCTGATGTCCTGAGGTGGAGCTGATGTCATAATAATGGAAATAAAGTACAAGACAAATGTAATGTGCTTGAATCACCCTGGAATCATTCCCCATACCCACATTCCCACCCCCATCCATGGAAAAACCGTCTTCCATGAAATGTGTCCCAAAAAGGCTGGGGATCACTGATTCATGAGGACTCTGAAGCCTCATGACCTGACATTCTAGATTCCCATACAGTGGTGACAATGAGGCCCAAGGTCATGACGTTAACTCCATGGGAAGACCACACAGTCAGTGACTGGCTTCTAAGCCTTGTCCTTTCCTCTATATAGGAACACCAACTAGACACATCTCTGGGGCTGCAGTGGGGCAGGGCTGGAGGACACAGAACATCAGCAGGCCCTAGAAAATAGAGATAGAAGAGGATGTGCAAAGGCAGAACACAGTTTAAACACGGCCCATCTCGGCTCAGAGAAGCTCAGCACACGCCGTCTGAGGGCTTCCATCCCGGCGCCTCACTCTCCACTTCCACTTGCCTCCAGCCTGCCCAGCTGAGGGGAGATGGTACAGCTGTGGAGAAAGAACACTCCTGGGACCAGCATAATCTCAAGGGACCACCGAGAAGAACAAGAAACCACCAAGCACAGGATGCCCTCATTAGCCAGGCTTCTAACCCCCAGGTGGGCAGGTGACATCAGGACCCCACAGCTCCTCCCCTGGGCACTGGCATCCTCATGCATTAACAGCTCCCTACCCCCAGCCCGCTGCCCACAGACTCCTGGAATACCCATGGCACAGAGTCTCGCGGCCTGGGGGCATTCTGAGCCACTGGCCAATATACAGGAAGCAATTACTGATGTCCTAAAAAAAAAATGAGGGCTGCACACGGTGGTCTCAGAGACTATTCCAGCTTGGCAGTTGAGAGGCACTTGCAGCTGGCTCTGACTCACCACCATGTGCAAACAGACAACCTCAGGTGGCACCATCGGGGGCCCCTGGAAGTAAAAGACAAATGTCTTACTGGGAGAAAAATAATACATTGCCAAACGATCATTGGTTTCCATTCTGGACAGACCTGGGGGGAAAAGGAAGAGACTTGATGGGGAGTGAATGTGGAAAGGAAACTAGGCTTTAAAGCCTTGAGCAGTCAGGTGCACCCGGGAACAACGTCATAAAAACAGCAGTTATGTTCCCTGCGCACCTGCTACACACGGGGCACACCCACCTGGACTACTATCAGAGGTGCTCTCATTTACTCCTCCGCCATCCCTGCTGTATAGGTATGAAACTGAGACACCCAGAGATCCAGTGACTTGCCCAGGCAACACGCTGCTTAGTCATTCCTTCAGCATAGATATGTTTCAGACATGGCTCCACGCGCTGCCCCAAACTGGAAGCCACGGAGTGGTTGGGCTGGGATGCGAGTTTCAGCGTCTGGATGCTCGACGTAATACCCAGCTGGACCAGTCGCAAAAGGGAGGCCTATGATGCTGAGCCATGCAGACTCACGCAGGAGGCCCACCAGAGGAGACCCAGGCTTCAACCCACCTTGGGGTGTGCCAGTCATTGGAGCGGGAGGGATGAGGGGAGGCTGGAGGGAGCCTGAGTCTTGTTGGAGAGAGTTTCTGGAAGGCAGAGACTCCTTCCTCCGAATCGGCCTTGACCCTGATGCCGCCTCAGTGTCTCCACATAGTAGGATCTCAAATAACTGTTCTGAGAACATACTGCACCCAAGGAGCCAACCCACAAAACCATTCCTACCAATGGATTCTATTCCATGTGGACAACATGGAAGACTTCCAGGAAACCCCCAAGATCATCCTCTGCACCAACACACTTCCTGGAAATGAGGCCAACCTTGACCTGTGAGACCCCACATGATCTAGCCCTTGCCTTCCTCTCCTCTCCATTCCAGCCCCATTCCTCTAATCCGCCAAGTCCATCCCCACCTCTGGGCCTTCATCCTCGGTGTTCCCTCTGCCTCAAACACTCCTCCTTAATGTTTCACCTGTCTCACCCCTTCACATCCCTTAAGGGTCTGCTCCAAAGTCGCCTCTTCAGAGAGGCCTTCCTCAACCATCCCTCCCAGATAGGTTTCTCATTCTGTTCCTGAACCCTGCTTAAATGGCATTCTTCATTACCCCAAATCATGCTATTTACCAGACATGTGTTCATTATGGACAGTCTGTCTCCCCGCCTGGAATGGAAGCTCTGTGAGGGCAGACTGTCCCTACTGGGTTCACTGCTCTACCTCTAGAGCCAGGAGGGGAGCCTGGCACACAGCAGGTGCTCAGTAAGTGTTCGCAAAATGAGTGGATCCATTCATTTGTTGAACATTTACTCTCCTCCAACATTTACTATGTACTGCATGAGGCTCTAAGGATACAGAGATTTTAAAACAAACAAGGCAATGTTCCTATCCCTATACACACAGCTGAGAGAGGGAGGTGCCTAGAGGGAGGTGTCTCGGCCAGTCAGTGCTAGAGGAAAGTGTGCCCACCATGTTCCCGGAGTACCCCCACCCCCACCCCACTGCCTGAGACTGAAGAACCACAAGCCCCTGACTCCCAGTGGGGGACCCAAACCTATATGACATAAGCTCTGCCTTCAGATACATAGCCTTGTCCACTTATAGGAGAAAAGGGTTCCACACCGACCCCACCTGGAGACTCGAACCACACCGTTTCTTCATGCTGGGTAGGCGAGGGTTCTGCTTGAAACGTAGTCACCTACACAGAAGCTTAAAACTATTTATAAATTTTTTCCATTTTTTTAAATGGACACATAAATAGTTTATTTATTTATGCCACACCACATGGCATGTGGGATCTTAGTTCCCAGTCCAGAGATTGAACCTGCCCCCCCTGCATTGGAAGTACAGAGTCTTAACCACTACACCACCAGGGAAGCCCCAAGTTCCTATATTTGAAGCTGAGATAAACATTAGTTTCAGGTGTACAACCTCAAGGATTCACTGTTTTTCTATATTGCAAAATGATCACCCCAATAAGTCCACATTCATCACCACACACAGGTACAGATTTTTTTTTCCTTGACAAGGTCTTTGAAAATCGACTCTTAGCAACTGTCAGTTATGCACTAGAGAATTGTTAACTATTGTTACCATGCTGTACACGACGCTCCCATGACTTGTTTGCTAACTGGAAGGCTGCAGCTTTGGCCCCCGCTTCACTCATTCTGCCCGCCTCTGGCAACTAGTTAAGACCATTTCTGAAAAGTCTCCATGAGAGACACTACTGGTCCCTGAGCACTTAGGAGGAAGTGTCTGTGTGAAGGGAGAGAAGGATGACAGCACAAGAGAATTAACTGTGCACACTTGGGGAGGGGAGCTGGGGAGGAGGGGGACAGGCATGACAGCCTCACTGTGCAGGTGAAGGGACTGCGGGCTCCGTTTCCAGAAGTCGCATTTGCCTCCAGTCACAAACAGAAGCAGAGGATTCAGAGGGCCCAGGAAGCCCCTCTGTCAGGCCCACCAGCTGGGCCAGCAGCACTTCTTCCCTTTATTTACAGAGGCCGCTGACAAAGGCGAGAAGCAGAGGGAGGCGCCTTTGAAGTTGGAGACTGAAATATTAATAAGGGATAGTAATTGCATGTCCCGTGACAGGAGGACAGGCCCTGCTGCTGCCGGGAAAGGTTCTCCGGGAGCATCAAAGCACTCAGCTCAGGTCTGGGACCCGTCAAGACCGTCTCCCCCAGGAAGCCTCCTCCGATTGCCACAGCCTGCACAGATTCACAGACACCTAGGAATGTTAGAAGCGAAAAGAAGCTTGGAGATACAGCCCAGGTCCAACCTACTCAGATGGCTCGTGTCCTTAAGAAAAAAGGGAAATCTGGACACAGGGACATGAAGAGAGGGAGATGATGGGAAGATAGAACACATAGGGTGAGCTCACGTGACAACAGAGGCAGAGACAAGGAGATGCGTCCACAAGCCGAGGACCCAACGACTGCAGCGCCCAGCAGAAACCAAGGAAGAGGCCAGGAGAAGATTCTCCTTTAGAACCTCCAGACTTTCAGACTTTCAGCCTCCAGCACTGTGGGAGAATAAACTGCAGTTATGTTAAGCCACCTTGTTTTTTGTTTTGGTTTGTTTTTTTTTTTAAGCTGCCAATTTATTTTTTAAGTGAAGGATAATTGCTTTACAGTGTTGTGTTGGTTTCTGCCAAACATCAACATGAATCAGCCATAGGTATACATATGTCTCCTCCCTCTTGAACCTCCCTCCCCATGCCACCCCTCTAGGTTGTTCAGTTCAGTTCAGTTGCTCAGTCGTGTCTGACTCTTTGCGACCCCACGAATCCCAGCACGCCAGGCCTCCCTGTCCATCACCAACTCCCGGAGTCCACTCAGACTCATGTCCATCGAGTCGGTGATGCCATCCAGCCATCTCATCCTCTGTCGTCCCCTTCTCCTCCTGCCTCCAATCCCTCCCAGCATCAGAGTCTTTTCCAATGAGTCAACTCTTCGCATGAGGTAGCCAAAGTATTGGAGTTTCAGCTTTAGCATCAGTCCTTCCAAAGAACACCCAGGACTGATTTTGTTACAGAACCCCAATTTGAGTTCTCTGAGTCATACAGCAAATTCACATTAAGCGTAGCCATTTGTTACAATAGGTCTTGGAAACCAAGCCATCTGAACTCCAGGACCACTCAGAGCCCCGTCTTCCATTCTTCTCATAATTTCTTCACTGGGGGCAATGGAAAGATGGGGGTTTGAGGCCAGACCTAGCTTTCAACCTCAGCTCCATCACTTCCCAGCTGAGTCACCTGGGCCAGGTCCCTTGAGCTCTCAGAGCCTCCATTTCCCTTCTGTAAAATGGGACACCATGTCCTCCTGGGTACTATTGATAATATACATAACTCGCTTGTGCAGACATAAGATACAGAAAAGCAATGGGCTGATACTACAACTCCTGTTTTTGCGAGTTCGTTCCTGTCCGTCCAGAGCTCACTTCAGGATCA
Source organism: Aepyceros melampus (assembly GCA_006408695.1). Lineage (NCBI taxonomy): Eukaryota > Metazoa > Chordata > Mammalia > Artiodactyla > Bovidae > Aepyceros > Aepyceros melampus. Next base: position 420,910 of record SJXQ01008373.1, on the reverse strand, counting down.
TCTCCACCCCTATAAAGTGTTTCAGGGTCTGCCTCTGGGAGCGCTTCCCTCATCCCCAGACTCAGTAATCCCTTCTCCCAGAGGACAGGGCTTTTCTCCTACCCCATGGGCTGGGAGAGGGTCCAGAGCCCCCTCCACTCCCCCAAGAGCAGCAGGGAGGCTGGACCTCCCAGGAGACTTCCTTTGTGAGCCTGCCAGCACCCAACCTGTTGCTTTTAAGGACAGGCCCCTTGCCAACTCCATCTGCCTCGGGGACAAGCTGTTTAATGGAGCGAGAGTTGGCTCCCGGGAAGACAATGAATTTTAATGCTTCCGGACACAGCAATCAGACAGAAGCCTGCCTTCCAGGCAAGGCCAGGAGGGGCTTCAAAATCTTGTGACCCAACCCCCACCTCGTCACCTGAGCACAGGGCGGCTGGGAGGCTGGTCTCGGGTCCCATGGCTGGTTAGTAGCAGTAAGTCCCTAAACCAGCACCCGCTGTGGCTCTCAGTCCTGAGTCTCTGAGCAGGGTCTTTTATAAAAGTGAAAAATATGCAGAGGAAGACAGGAAGTGAGGGGGAAAAAGGAAAGGGGAAAGGTATGTGTGCCTTTAGTCTAGAAAACAGTGTGACTTCTCCCTAGGTTATTCTAGACTCGTGGAATTTAACCCATGAGTCTAAACACTGAAAACCCTATTACCAAAATATATTTCCCACTCCTAGGGGTCAAGTCCACCTTACCCCACTAATCTGCACTGCCCATTCTTCCCACACTTACTCCTTTCATGGGGTCCAAAGAAATGGGAGGGGGATGATCCTGACACAATAAGATCAAAGGAACAGGGTCTCCTGGCCTCGCCCACGGAGCAAACCACAGGGTGAGCAGAAACTCAGTTGTTAGCCACCTCCCTGTCATGGCTGGGACTGCAGTCTCCTATGCCATGTGGTTGGCATTAACAAAACTCACTAGGGGTGAACCTGAGAAGGCCCCCTGGTGACACTGAACACATCTGTCTGACACAGGGCTGAACGGACAAAGGAACTATGCCTGAGAGGGGCCAATGAATGAAGCAAACAGTTCTGATCACAAGCTTAGAAACTGGTTCTCCAATAACTCAGTAACCCACCTCACATCCAGGTCCCTTTTTCTCCTAATTCTGGATGAGAAAACGCCAGTATAATTAACTGGCTCAGGGTCTACTGGTCAGGTCTTGGCTCAAGCCCCTGTGAACTCGAAGAAAGAGCTCTGTGGGGCCAACAGAGGAGGGTCCTCCAATGGCAGCTGGTTCCACCTGGACTGTAAGTCATGAAAGTGTCTCTTCAAAGAAAACCTTGGCCAGAAGAGCCAGTGTCAAGCACAGATTAAAGCCAAGCTGCTGTGATGAGGAGAAACTGCTCACCTCCCCCTCCTCCATCCTTCCCAGCCCCTGAGACGCCTCTGTGCAGCCCAACTTCCCTGACACCCACATGGAAATGTCTCATCTCGTCTCATGCTGCAGACGCAATGGAAGGCTAGAGCAAGGGACACACCCTCAGTCATTGCCAGAAGCAATGGTGCCAACACCAGAGTTCACGCATCCCTGCTCACAGTCCATTCTCATCCCCAGTCACTCCACCTACCACTGGCCAGCCACGTCCACCAGGACAGGCACTTCCTCAACAGACATGGTCCCTCCCTGGTGTCTAGGATGGGGAAGCTGTCTGGGTGCTGCATCTGCAAGGCATTCAAAAATGACTGTTGAATGAATGAATGAATGAATGCCCAGCTGATCAAGTTTCCAGCTCCCCCTGTACCCCTCACAGCACCCAGACAGCCTCCCTACCCCAGATAGCAGGGAGAGTGTGTTTCATTCACTATAAAGCAAGCCACCAACTGACAACTGTCAGCAGAGCATGGAAGGAGACCATCAGCCCACTTGAGAATCAAAACACCCAGCTGCTGTCCACACCCAAGTCTTCGACAGCCTCAGTCCCCCACCACCTCCCCCTTTCTTTCCCGCAGTCTCACATGAAGCTATAGATTCCATTACTAGTCTGAAAATGGCTATCAAACCCACACGGCAGGGTAAAAATACTCTTCACACTTGGTAAGCCCTCCCCACCATTAAATCACCTCAAGGAATTTGATAGCTATAATGAGCAAAATACATAAACCCAGCCTTTTCACATAGAGGGTACTCATCTAAGTTAAGATGGCACAGAGCAAGCCAGAAAAGAGGGGATGAGGTTGTGTCATTTCTTCTTGCAAGACCTCAAAGTGATTGAAATCGGATGGTTCCAGCAACATGAGCCAGGCTTTTGTCAAGTGAAGAAGCTGAACTATTCCTAACAATCTATAACCAGTGTAGGTGTACAAAAGCAAGTAGAAACAACATATAAGACCAGCCAACCTCCCTGCATCCTACCCTATGGAATTGTGCTGTCAGCCATCTGAACATTTTAATACAGAATGCGCGGGTCTATGCAGTGTCAGCCTAATCCCAGCACACCTCCTCTGGGTCTTCAAGTGAAAATAGATTTGTGCAGCATGCAACTGTGGGTTAGTTTTTCCTGTTGAAAGCCTATCAGGGAAATCATGTTTGTCAAACTGGAAACTGCTTTCCTCACTTCACAGAGTCATCCTCCATCTGGAAGGAAAAGCTAGTGAATCCCAATCCTCACTTCAAGATGGTAGAGTAAGTAACCTTTGAAATAAGTTAAGAGCCTGAAAATTGCTGAGGTATAAGCTACCATGTGTGTCAATGGGAATTGTCAGCACTCACCTTATTTTCCTCTTTATCCTGACTATTAGAAGGATGAAGGAAGTAAGAGAAGGCCTTAGAAAAGTCCTAGGCAGAAAGTCAAATGGTGGCCAGCCAGCCAACATGAAACACACTAACACCACCCATGGGAATCGCAGTGGCTCATCATCCAGACAAGGGCAGTGACATTATTTAAGGGGCCTGAAGTGCTCTGACAGCCCCACCCTGTGACTAGCCACATCACCATCGTCAGGACAAGAAGGGGTCTGCTAGCCCATTTTTTTCCCCACTCTGAACTCAAGTGGGGAAGAGTCTTTGACCATAGCAACGCATCGATGTTTGCAATGACTATCATCCACACTTGCAAGAGAGAGGCCGGCCCATCCAAGACTCCCATAGAACAAGCATCAGCAAACAATGGCCCACAGACCAAACCCCTCCTGCTGCCTGCTTTGGTAAATATGTAGTTTTATTGGAAGACAGCCATGCCCATTCATTGACTTATCACCCATGGATGATTTCACTCTACAACTGCACAGCTGAGAAGCTGTGTCGGACAACATATGGCTTACAAAGCCTAAGAAGATGTTTACTACCTGACCCTTTAAGAAGTGTGCCAGATTCTGCTTTAGAAGAATTAGGCAATGCTCATAGCAGAGTGAAAGGACAAGGTATTTTCCATTCTCCTAAAAGAAAGGTCAAAATAGTTGGCTGATGACAGATTCCCCAGACGCTGATCCCTAACTTAAAGCAATTCTGCCTTTAGAACAACAGGATGGACCTACTGAAAGGATGCCAGCCAACCCAGGAAAAGCACCATAAATAACAAAGAATCAATACTGCTCCTTGACTGTGGTTATGGTTCTACCCTGGAAAAGCCCCAAAAGGCTGATAGCTCCACCAGTGTTGGCCTGGAACAAAGAGGTAAAGTAGGGATCAACTCTTGACTCCCAATCAACTCTGCAATCCTTTGAGAAATCACAGCTTCTATGAACCTCTGTTCTTCTAGATGTTTCTTCCAGTTAAAATGAGTCTTCATTGCAAAGCATGGCCTGGTCTTCCAGCCCTTCAGCATTCTCATGTTCAGTGGATACACAGCAGAGCCCAGGCTCATGAGTAGTCCTCTTGAGCAGACTCATTCATCTCCTCCTGTCTCTTCCCTCTCTGATTTTGCTTACCCTCTTGGGACTTCTAATAAGTTAGAACCAATAAATCACTTGTAATCTTTTGTTTTTTAAAGGAACTGACACCTGGATATAAAATCTGCAAAAATCCTGAAGATGATACAGGAATATCCCTTAGTTCCTGCCTTTCTCTGCCACCACCTCCCGCCCCCGCAAAAGTAACTCCAATGTTGGCAATTTCCTTTTATTTTCTACCTGCCAGAAGACAGTGACGACTCTGGATTCTGATGGGAGCAATCCACTGGGAGAATATGTAAAGGAGGAAGCTGATCCCCTACTGAAGAAATTTGCCTACAGGCACCCCATCACCTCATTCTCTCCACTTAACTCCAGCCATAGCTGGTCCCCACCCCACACCCATGCAGGACTTCAGTCCAAATTAAGTCCAGTAGAAGCACTTGTTTTTTCTTCTGGATCTGTCTTATTATAGTTGTATTTTGACGATCTGCACATATCTCCTTTCTTCCCACCTCATTTATCACTCGGGTTGAGATATGTTTGGTCGAGAAAACTAACTGTTCTACTGTGAAGGACAAGGTCAGTTTATGATGTCTGGAGTGGTATCCAGAGATGGAAGAAGGCAGGGGAGAACTTTATAATTTGATGATAAAGGGACTAATTCACTTTGCTGAAAAGGCAGCTCTGAATTTTGAGAAATAACTCACTCTGCTTGGAAAGTCTTGCCCTTTTGGATACTCCTGGCTGCCAATCCGAGAGCTATCCCTTATCACTGACAGATGGCTACCTGTGTTCAGAGAGGCACGGGACCTGGTTCTAGGGAATGACACAAAAATGGTCATTTACAGCATGCCCACTCCCCCATGTTCTCTCTTGTCTGCCTTTCCTGTAGCTGGAAAAGATCATGTGACCCCGTTCAGGACAAGGAGAAGAGAGAAGACCCCTGGGAGGCACTCAGAGCAGAACCTGGTACCATAAATCCTCAATCAATTTTAGGGGTTATTATTTTCATCAGTATTACTGTTATTAATTTTAATAAAACCTTTCCCTCCCTTTTCTCTCTCCCTCCTTTTTCCCTCTGTCCCTCCAGTAGTGAGCTGGGGCTGGTTTGTACCAGACCACAAGAGCTGATTATGTGTATCTCTGCCCATCACTGAGTTCAAGCTACACTGTAGCTTGAAATCGGCCACTTTAGGAATACTTACACTGTGGAAATTGACACAAGTTACAAATCAGGAACTTTTTCCCCAGAGAGCTAACAGTTAAACATTTACCAGCATATCACTTGAACCAACCTCTTTTTCCTCCTCTTTCCAACAATGTACTTCCTCATAAACCACTGGTACCTGCTGTATAGGGGGCATTATGTTAGGTTCTCCTTGAGAACTCAAAGGTAATTACATCATTGCCCTGCTTTCAATGAATTTAAAATTATACAATAAATTTTATGAATTAAGATACATTTGGCTACACACAGCAGAAATCTCAACCGGCAGTGGTTCATTCTTAAATGGAGGGAGTCTAGAGTCTGTGGGCACACACTGGTCTAGCTGACCAGCAGGGTCATTAATGACCCCAACATTACCAACTTTCCTGTCATGTTCATTGTCTCACGTGTACAGGAGAGCTGCTGCAGTTCCAGGTATCAAGCCTGAGTTAAAAAGCAAGAAACAGAGGCAAATGGCTTTTTTCTTTTTATCCAGGAATACAATCATTTAATCATCAAAACAACTTCATGAGGTAGTTACTAATCTCATTTTATAGACAGGCAAACTGAAGCCCCTAAAGAAGAATTAACTTGCTCAAAGCCACGCAGACTAAGCAGGCAGAACATAAACCCAAACGTTCTGACTCCTGGTACGCATTCACACGTACCACTAACTAGAGAAGCCAGCAGCTGGGAGCAGAGGCACACGCTCTACCGCTTAATTACCTGCTTTCGACGGTTCTCCACTGCTGCCTGCATTTCTCTTTCAATCCAATATTTTTCTGTTGCTCAGGAATGGAAATCCTGTTTGCTCATTCTTCTATGACCTCCACCTCCAATCACAGGCATAATATCAGGTGCTTCCATTTGTTAACTGATATGCACCCATCTCAGCTCTAACACTATCCAACCTGAACGGAAAAACTTGCTGTTCCAGGCACCAGCAGGCCTGCATTTGGCTCCTTTCTGTGCTAATTACCTACTTGAAAACCTGAAGACTCGGGCTCCCATCCACTTGGCAATCCGACCATCTCCCTGGCCCATCTGCCTGTAACTGCAACCCCTTTGCTGGAGCCGCACTCTTTTTTTTTTTACACTGTAACCGCTGCTTGGGAAGATTTTACAGTTTGTACTGTTTCAATTTATTCCCCATCACAGAAAATTCCAACTCCAATGGTATCCCCACCACAAACCATCTTCCTGAGATGCAGCAGGAGGAAAAGAAAAGATCAGTATTTGTGCTACAGTGGACAGAAGACTTCAGTCCTTCATTAGTAACAAAGTTTTCAGTAGAAAAAGTAAGTTCTCTACTTGGTTGCTCTGGTGTCTTTATGACATATGCCAGCTTCAGCAATCCTGATCTGCAGAGAAAGGCCTCTATCTGGTTTGGAAATCAAAGCACCAATTACCTAGCGCTTTAGAGGATGATGCTCTTAGTAAAGGTACCACCTGGGGCTGTATTTGTCATGGCAAGTTTGGCCTCCATGCCGGAACAAGTTCCAGCTATCCAAAGGGAACATAGCTGATCCGACCACCACTCCTCTCTGGACTTTTTGTTTTGCTTTGTTCTGGTTTTTTTCAGGAGAGAAAAGAAGCGGTTAGACCGAAGCAGCTGCAAGGACTTAACACGATGGAACTGTTCCCCGTCCTGGAAAGCAAGGTCTCCATGCGCTGTACCCACCTCTTTCCATGGTGGCCTTCCAATTCCTTTTTCAATATGCACTGAAGCAAAACCCAAGCTTTCTAAATGGGCACCCTAGGTGAGTCAGAGTATCTCCATTATTCTAGCCCAGAAGACCTGGCAAAGGAAGGCTAAAATTTTCACTTGATCGATCAGAACAAATAAGAAAATAAAACTGATCACATACAGTCCCACGACCTTGGGCAAATCACATGTGGCTTCTTCTCATGAAGAAAATGGGTAAGTGCAGGCTTGGGCTCTGGAGCCAGAATATCTGGGTTCCAATCCTGGCTCTGTCACTTACCAAATATAATCTTGAACTAGTTACTTAACCTTTCTGGGTTTCACCATCTTGAGTTCTTGCATCTACCCTCTGAACACTCTTGAAAAGAGTAAATCTGTAAATTTACACACAAAATATTCACAAGAGACCTGACACATAGTTTTGTTTGTAATTAAGGTTACTCATTATTATCTGCCTCCCTAGATTCTTGGGAGAACTATGAAAAAAATTCTACATAGAACACAGTTTCCATTCAATAAATAGTAGTTTCCCTCTTCTCCCCAAAAAAGAGTATATTAATATCTATTTGTTCTATATTTAAGCACAGGTTTCTAGATTTTCAATCAATCAACCAAGCGTGTGCCCAGCAGAGAGACAAGGACTGCTATTCTCCAAACCCTGACTCAAGGTGGTTTTTCTTCCTCCAGCCTTCATCAGAACACAGTCCGCATTCATTCAGCAAAGGAAGCCTGGACCAGCTCCTCAAAGGAACGCTGAGATGATGGATCTGTTCCAAAGGTCACAACACCAGAGCTCTGCAGAGTCGGGAGATGGCCCCCTTCCCTCAAAGGGCCAGTGGCTCACAGTCCGTAAACCTCTCATGCTCAACACGACAGAGAAGTTAAGGCAGCAATACGTTGATTTCTTTGTCCAGTCTGCAACAAAACTCACCTCGGTCCTTTTCCTCTTTCGCCCTGCAGGGTAACAGCAAGGATGCTCAGCCAGGATTTGGGTCCTGCACCAGGGAGTCCCAATTTCCCCAGAGAGCATCCAAACAAGAAGGACTGTGTACCACTGCCACCCCCTCCCACTTCTCAAAACAAGGACTCTTCGTCCAGATCTAAAAACCAGCACTTCCCCAGCCTCTGGCCACCAGGCAAAATGATGGCGCACTTCTATACGGCCTGGCTGCTATGAAAAGGCCAGCATCTACCCCGTATGAACTTACTGTGATGATTCAGGTAGGGTTGCAAAGGTCTGTATTATTATTTTGAGAAACCAAAACGAAGTACCTCATTTGTTATCTCCAGGGAAGGGCTCTGACCACCACAGTCCATCACTTCAGCTCAGACTCTTGATTTCTACAACAGCAGAACAAATTTTCTCCGCTCTCCCACCCTCCCCCTGACCCCAAACTGTCCATTCTCTATGGACACAGGGCACGTGCCCACCAGGTTACACTTCTCTCCAATACCTTTAACTCTGCTCATTACCATCTGAGAAACTAGCCCGGAGAGGCTAACTGGCCAGCATCCTCTTCAGAGTCAGGAGGGTTCTCTTCAGAAATCCTACATATGCACATGAATCGGTTCTTATCATACCTCTCAACTGGCACCCACAGTTGAACAAGATCAATTATCAGCCCAGGTGAGTGGAATATGATGGTCACTGGGGTTGGGGGGCGGGTGGAGTGAGGAAAGTTATCAGGTGACTTCACTGACGGTCACTGTGTTTCATGAGGCCACAGATAGAAAGGACATCAGGCAAGATGCAACCAGATGCATTAAATTTCCCTCAATTTATACTTCGGGACTCCTGCAAGACTAGACCAATTCCAAGGTCGGGAGGAGGTGGGTGGGGGGTAAAGACCACATTCTGCTACAGAAAAATTTTAAAGCCCTTGAAGGTGAGAAGCAAGCACCATGCCCCTGCCCCCATCCAGGAGCAAAGGAAAATACATGAGCTATGATGTACTGACAAGAACACCTGTCTGGCTCAGGTAAAAACTGGAAACACTCCTAGAGTTACCATTCCCTGCCCAGCCCACCCCCCACTTTGTCCCTGAGGGGCTTCCTCAGAGGCTGGGGGCTCTGGTCAACTGTTCTATAAGGCAACGACCCTTCTGCAAGCCCAAAACTTTCTCAGGAGAGCTTACATCGCCCCGGACCATTTTCACTGCCATTGGATTTGAGGAGTGAATTTATTTCTTGAATGAGTAACGAAGCTACACAGTACCTGAAAATCCCAAAAGGCGTGAAAGGATACAGATGATGAAAGTACGCCCTCCCTCCTCCCCTCCACCCACCCTCGGCTATACAAAAGTATTCAGAGAACATACACTGCGTGCTGGAACACTGTGCTTCCGGGCCCTGGACTGCTGTATATAATTTTATATAATTACTGGTACCAGTTTTCTGTGCATCCTCCTTCAAAAGGTCTGTGCTTCATTGGCGGGTGGGTCCACGTGCTAGTATGTGTGGGTTGTTTTTGTTTTTTTTTTTTTTTTAACATTCTGGTGAAGTTACTGTGCTTAGTCACTAAGTCATACCTCTTTTGCTGCCCCGTGGACTGTAGCCCGCCAGGCTCCTCTGTCCATCGGATTCTCCAGGCAAGAACACTGGAGAGGGTTGCCATGTCCTCCTATTCTGGCAAAGGAGACCTAATATAAAATTTACCATTTTAATCACTTTCAAAAACACAGTTCATGGCATCTAAGCACATCCACCTTGTCGTGCAACCTTCACCATGATCCATCTGCAGAATCTTCTCACCTTCCCAAGCTGAAACTTGGGAAGTCTCTTAGACACTAACTCCCAATTTCCTTCTCCTCCCCCTCACCAGCCCCTGGCAACCAACACTCTATGTACTGTCTATACGCATCTGACTACTCCAAGTACTTCATATCAGGGGAATTAAATAGTATCTATCCTTTTGTAGCCGACATTTCATTTACTGTAATGCCTTCAAGATTCATCCATGCTTAGCACGTGCCAGAATTTCCTTCCTCTGAAAAGGTAGGAAATGGCAACCCATTCCAGTATTCTTGCCTGGAGAATCCCAGGGACAGAGGAGCTTAGTGGGCTGCCGTCTGTGGGGTCGCACAGAGTCAGACACGACTGAAGCGACTTAGCAGCAGCAGCACTATTCCATTACACACAGATACACCACATTTTGCTTATCCATTCATTTGTCAATGGACCGTTGGGTTGTTTTCAAGATTTGGCTGTTATATATAATGCTGCTATAAATGTTGGTGTACAAATATCTGTTTGAGTCCCTGCTTTCAATTCTTTTGCGTATACACCCAGAAGTGAATCCCACTGATAATTCTACATCAAAAGGTTTCAGGCTCCGCCATACTATTTTTCTTCACAACCACATGCGGATTGCTTTCTTTAAATTGGGATATGATTACAACGTTGTGTTAGTTTCTGCTGTACAACAAAGTGAGTCAGCTACACGCACACGGTATCCCCTATCTCTTAGGCCCCTCTCCCATCCCCCACCCCCCCATCTAGGCCGTCAGAGCGCACCAGGCTGAGCTCCTATGTTGCACAGCAGGTTCACACGGGCTGTCTGCTTTGCACTTGGCAGTGTGTGTGTGTCAAGGCTACTCTCTCAATTTGTCCCGTCCCCCATTCCCCCACCCTGTGTCCACATTCTCTGCGTCTGCACCTCTATTCCTGACCTGTAAACAGGTTCATCTGTATGATTTTTCTAGATTCCACATACATAAATACACAATATTTGTTTTTCTCTTTCTGACTTACTTCACTCTGTATGACCATATCTCTACAGCTGACCCTTTTTCATTTCCCTTTTATGGCTGCCTGTGTATTATTTCTAAGACAAATGCTAGCATATTCTCCATAATGTTCTATACTACATTTTAAAATGCATTCCTCACTTTTCCCAGTTAAGGAAAAAATGAAATTACTTATGAATCACAACAGTGTGTCAAGGCTACTCTCTCAATTTGTCCCGTCCCCCATTCCCCCACCCTGTGTCCACATTCTCTGCGTCTGCACCTCTATTCCTGACCTGTAAACAGGTTCATCTGTATGATTTTTCTAGATTCCACATACATAAATACACAATATTTGTTTTTCTCTTTCTGACTTACTTCACTCTGTATGACCATATCTCTACAGCTGACCCTTTTTCATTTCCCTTTTATGGCTGCCTGTGTATTATTTCTAAGACAAATGCTAGCATATTCTCCATAATGTTCTATACTACATTTTAAAATGCATTCCTCACTTTTCCCAGTTAAGGAAAAAATGAAATTACTTATGAATCACAACTTGATCCTTCACATCTCGAATAAGAGGCATGAGAATTATTAGAAATGAAAATGCAATGGTGTTATTAGCCAATGATTACTTGTGCTCTAACAACAGGTTGTCTAATGGTCTTTACTCCTAAGATATGTCATTCCCTCCAGATTAGCTGTCCTGAAAGAAATTTCCCTGCCCTTTCCTCAGCTGTTTTCCCAGTTTTCGCAGGAAAATGAGCAAAGAGCAAGGTTGTCTCTAAAATGTTGAGCACATGCATTGTGAGTAAATATCTCACCCTCAACAGAGGGAGTGGAAAGGAAGAGGCAATGGCCAAAATTCTATTTCAAAAACATCCACTGGACCATCATGGAAATTTTCAAAATGTTAAAGAGGGACTTCCCTAGTGATCCAGTGGTTAGGAATTCACCTTCCAATGCAGGCAGCATGGGTTCAATCCCTGGTTGGGGAACTAGTCATGCCCCCACATGCTGCAGGGCAACTAGAGAGAAGCCCACATGCTACAACAAAGACCCAGTACAGCCAAAATTAAAAAAAAAAAAAGAAGAAGAAATGTTAAAGAGAATCGCTTCATAAACATCAGGCAAGGAGGTTTAAGAATCAAAAAGAGAACATTACCATTATTTTTGCTTCAGTGAAAAGAAGTGACCGCATAGAGTTCACATGCAAGCTGAAAAAAGTGACACTTTGAATGGAAAGGGTCTTGTGGACACGGAGAAACCCCCAAAAAGGATGTTAAGGCAAACTGTCATTTAAGATGTTAACTTTTCAACCTTGTGATACGTCACTCTGTAGGCTGACACCACTCCATGGAGTCACCTTCAAGGGCTCCGGCATCTATAGGGCAAAGCCAAGACTGCCAATTAATCATCAAAAGAGGACAGCATGACCAGGGCAGATGAAAACTGTTTTAACTCTGTGTGTGTGTGTGTTTGTTTAAAACAAAACAAAACCAAGCAGGGCTGCTAAGTGTGATCTCAGAGACTTTTCTTACTTTGAAAACATTCTGGGGAACAAAAATCTCATTTTGATCCTTGATCTTACAAGCTGGTGTGTTGGGTACTTCGGGGATGCTAGGTCATCTTCTAAAAATCGTTCAGAAGCTCTGCCACTGGCTCTTTGCTTTTGCTATCAAAACACGGCAGATGAAACAGTATTTTTCTGACCTGACTTCAACCTTAACTCAGGAAGCAAAATCTTAGAAGCAAAGTTCAATTGCCATTCCACTGCTTCAATCCAACACACCCAAGATTAGATAACACCATGTTTCCAGGATAAAAATATGTGCCATTTTAGGGCATCAAAATTCTTCCTGGCTCAGAGAGGCCATCTGCAGCCCTGCCTCCCATCTTCATTAGCTTTGTAATCAGAGAGGATGGAGCCTTGGCATTCCCAGACCAAACAGTGTCGTTTCACTCACCTGCAACTTTCCCCAACCTGACATGCTGATATGTGGTCAATTGTTTCCAATTTTGCTGAGGCATGAAATCTGAGTCAAGAGCATCCAGGTGACAGTGGAAAAGGCCAGGAGCCTGGCCTCGGGTCATCAGAGACCCGCCCTTATGGCCCAGTGGCATGGGGTTTCTCATCTCTTACACACTCTCTTTCCCTTTCATTCTTTCTTGCAAAAGTACAGCTCTCCCCAGAAAGCTGTCTGCCAGACCTACTGATAGAGGCAAAGTTGAAATTTAAAAGTCTAGGAACTGATGGTTCTTAAATATGGTTGTTGTTATTCAGTCACTCAGTTGTGTCCTATTCTTTGCAACCCCATGGACTGCAGTCCACCAGGCTCCCCTGTCCTTCTCTGTCTCCCAGAGCTTGCTCAAAGTCATGTCCATTTAGCAAATGATACCATCCAATCATCTCATCCTCTGTCCTTCCCTTCTCTTCATGCCCTCAATCTTCCCCAGCATCAGGGTCTTAAAGATGGTGACTTTCCCTAAATCTGACATGATTCCTCTCATGGATTTTAAACTGCAGTATATGCCCCAACCAGTAATCCTGAAGAAGCTGAAGTTGAACGGTTCTATGAAGACCTACAAGACCTTTTAGAACTAACACCCAAAAAAGATGTCCTTTTCATTATAGGGGACTGGAATGCAAAAGTAGGAAGTCAAGAAACACCTGGAGTAACAGGCAAATTTGGCCTTGGAATGCAGAATGAAGCAGGTCAAAGACTAATAGAGTTTTGCCAAGAAAATGCACTGGTCATAGCAAACACCCTCTTCCAACAACACAAGAGAAGACTCTACACATGGACATTGACAGATGGTCAACACCGAAATCAGATTGATTATATTCTTTGCAGCCAAAGATGGAGAAGCTCTATACAGTCAACAAAGACAAGACCAGGAGCTGACTGTGGCTCAGATCATGAACTCCTGATTGCCAAATTCAGACTTAAATTGAAGAAAGTGGGCAACACCACTAGACCATTCAGGTATGACCTAAATCAAATCCCTTATGATTATACAGTGGAAGTGAGAAATAGATTTAA
>SJXQ01008373.1:316385-406500 GCA_006408695.1 Aepyceros melampus | reverse complement strand
CTAGATAGTATATTCAAAAGCAGAGACATTACTTTGCCGACTAAGGTCCATCTAGTCAAGGCTATGGTTTTTCCTGTGGTCATGTGTGGATGTGAGAGTTAGACTGTAAAGAAGGCTGATCGCTGAAGAATTGATGCTTTTGAACTGTGGTGTTGGAGAAGACTCTTGAGAGTCCCTTGGACTGCAAGGAGATCCAACCAGTCCATTCTGAAGGAGATCAACCCTGGGATTTCTTTGGAAGGAATGATGCTAAAACTGAAGCTCCAGTACTTTGGCCACCTCATGCAAAGAGTTGACTCATTGGAAAAGACTCTGATGGTGGGAGGGATTGGGGGCAGGAGGAGAAAGGGATGACTGAGGATGAGATGGCTGGATGGCATCATGGACTCAATGACGTGAGTCTGAGGGAACTCCGGGAGTTGGTGATGGACAGGGAGGCCTGGCGTACTGCGATTCATGGGATCGCAAAGAGTCGGACACGACTGCGCGACTGAACTGAACTGAACAATTTTAAGACAGAGGTGGCTCTAACAGCAAGCTTTACTTATTAATATTTAACCTTTACTCCTATATTAAGATAACTACTAACAGTCTGAAAAGATAACTGACATTTTTCAGTTTATATTTTGTTAGGTATTATGCTATTATGGCTGACAATCTGAGGGTATATGAGAATGTCCTGAGATGCGCCCCTCCCAAACAACACAGGTCCTGACTGGCCCCAGCCTCTCCGTCTCTTCCATCATTGAGCTCCTCCACCTTCCTTGTGAGCATCTTATAATTCTTCTGGGCAGCTGTCCTACTTTTAGGAGATGATCCCTAGTTAAAATAGATCATCTGGGACTTCCCTGGAGATCCAGTGGTTAGGATTCCATGCTCCCAGTGCAGAGGCACCAGTACAATCCCTGGTCAGGGAACTAAGATCTCACATGCCAAATGGCACAGCCAAAATAAAGAAAGAAAATAAAGAGAAGTTATCCCAAATAACTGGATGAAGCATAAGCTGGAATCAAGATTGTCAGGAGACATATCAATAACCTCAGATATGCAGATAACATCACCCTTACAGCAGAAAGTGAAGAACTAAAAAGCCTCCTGATGAAAGTGAAAGAGGAGAGTGAAAAAGTTGGTTTAAAATTCAACAGTCAGGAAACTAAGATCATGCCATACAGACCTATCACTTCATGGCAAATAGATAGGGAAAAATGGAAACAGTGACAGACTTTATTTTTGGGAGTTCCAAAATCACTGCAGATGGTAACTGCAGCCATGAAAATTAAAAGATGCTTGCTCCTTGAAAGAAAAGTTTGACAGCATATTAAAAAGCAGAGACATTACTTTGCCAACAAAGGTCCATCTAGTCAAGGCTATGGTTTTTCCAGTAGTCATGTATGGATGTAAGAGTTGGACTATAAGAAAGCTGAGCACCAAAGAATTGATGCTTTTGAACTGTGGTGTTGGAGAAGACTCTTGAGAGTCCCTTGGACAGCGAGGAGATCCAACCAGTTCATCTTAAAGGAAATCAGTCCTAAATATTCATTGGAAGGACTGATGCTGAAGCTGAAACTCCAATATTTTGGCCACCTGATGCCAAGAACTGACTCACTTGAAAAGATCCTGATGATGGAAAAGATTGAAGGTGGGAGGAGAAGGGGACAACAGAGGATGAGATGGCTGGATGGCATCACTGACTCGATGGACATGAATTTGGGTGAACTCCGGGAGTTGATGACAGACAGGGAAGCCTGGTGTGCTGCAGTCCATGGGGTCGCAAAGAGTCGGACACGACTGAGTGACTGAACTGACTGATCCTAAATAAATAAATAGATAGTCCATTTTATTATCCCTAAACTGACAGTTTTTCATCTCTACTTTTCAGAAAACATGGCCATTGTATTTATAATCTACACTAGGTTTGGTGCTTTACTTGCATTATCTTATCAAAGCCTCTCAGGAATGTACCTATATTATTACTATCTGCATTTTATGGATACAGAGACAGAGAAGGGAAGTAACTTGTCCAAGGTGACATGCAGGTAGATGCTGGAGCTTTGAATCAATGCAGGGCCATCCTGCTCCAAAGCCTGGACTCTGTGTTCTCACAGGAGGAAGAGGATACTGGAGTTATCACCTAGTTTGGATAGCAAGGGAAAAGAGTGAGCAAACACACAGATAGCCCTTTTTGCTTCCCAAATCCCACTGCTCAGCTCTGCAGTTTACAAGCTGTGCAACCTTGGGCAATATTTCTCTGAGCACTACAATTCTCCATGCCTCAGTTTCTTCATCTGTAAAATGATAATGACAGTAGCTGCCTTACAGTGTTAAAAAAGTTAACAAGTGTTTAAGGCTAACACTGTGTCCAGCACACAAGAAGAGTCTGTGGGTGTGAACTTCCATTTTTAATACTGTGAACTTTGTAGGCCTCAACTACTCAAAATCAGCACACCCCAAAATACAGACAGTAATGTTTCCCAATGATGGACACTATAATACTGAGCCGGGGTATGGACTGGAAATCCGGTAGCTGATTCCAAATGTCAAGTAGTTTGACCAAATGATGTATAATGTTTATACAAATAAGCCATGGTTCTTTCCATAAAAGAAATAGGATGGATTTTAAAGAATTCGCCTGCAACACAGGAGATGAGGGTTCAGTCCCTGAGTCAAGAAGATCCCCTAGAGAAGGAAATGGTAACCCACTCCAGTATTTTTGCCTGGAGAATTCCATGGACAGAGGAGTCTGGCGGGCTACAGTCCATAGGTTTGCAAACAGTGAGACATGACTAAAGTGACTTAGCACGCACAGGATATAGAAAGTGATCTGGCTCCTAGAAAACAGGGCTAAGATTTTAACCTGGGTCATCAGACCTCAGGGCCAACCTAGTTAATATGTGACCTCATAACCCCCTAATATGACGGAAAGCCCTTATGACTATTGCAAGACCAATGCTAATTCAATGCTGACCATTCAGGAAGCCTGTGATTACAAGTCTCACCTAACTGGCTGTGTCCATGGTCAACCCGCCCACTGCCCTAGGATTTGTTGTTTTCAAGCTTCTGTATCTCAAAACCACTCCCCATCCAAGATGACATCTGCCCAAGCTGATGGGTAATTTAAGACAACTGAAAATTTTTTCAGGCTCTTCATTTTCCATCTCATTCCAAAGTGACATGATAATGGAAACTGTGAGCTGACCTTTGCTCAGCAACTACGCCTTCTCGTTCCATTCACCTGTGTGCAATGTGGTACACCCCAACCAACAGTCGTGGACTTGCCCGAACCTGCTAGCAAAGAAACTGTCCAGTAACAGGCTTCTAGAATGTTCCCTGTGGAGCTAAAGTTATCAGGACTGCTATCTCTGACTCAAATCAAGTTTTCCAAAGACCAAGGATTCTAATGCTAGTGCTAAACAACCACCCCATCACCCACCAAACAAGCTCCAGACACAGAGAAGGGGCTGGAAGATAACAAAGACGAAGCAGGCGGGAACCCTTTTTCAAAGGCAAGTCCTATTAGAAAGGGAAATATGACATGAGTATCACCATTACTGCACTAATAACCACTGTGTACAATCATCGGGCTCCTGGATGAGTATTTTACAAATATTCTCTTCTTCAGGCTTGAAAAATCCCTATGAGGGTATTGCTGTTCTCTCTACTTCATAGGTGAGGAAAATGAGGCAGAGACACAGACAACTTTTGAGCAGCAAAACCAAGATAAGAACTGTTGGCACAATCCAAAATCTGGACTCCTTGCCATCCAAGAAAGAAGGTGGTATACAGTGTCACAGGCTATCGTGGATAACAGGGAAGGACAGTGAAGCAACGTGCCGGCAGTTTATACAAGGACACACACGGGCAGGCAAGGCTGGAGGTCCTAGCATCTGACAAGAGTGATGCTGGTGCGGAGGGTCCTCAGACCACACATCTGAGTACAAGCCCTCACCCAGCAACGAAGGCCACAAACTCATGGACCGTTCTATATGAAGGAGAGACTGGCCTCGTTAGACTTACAGCTTGGGTTTATGGACACCAACACCAGACTTAAAGTAAATGGTCTTACCTGGCCCAAAAGGATGTTGAGAAAGCACCCAGTATCATTTCTCATGAGCCCCAAGGAATCGTTTCTCAGCCTTTGGAACCTAGGTCCCTAAGATGCCTTCTCAGTCCATCTGGCCCTTACTAGACCAGGAGACTGTCCAGCTTTACTGTGTGTGTCTGTAAAGTGAAGTGAAAGTGTTAGTTGCTGAGTCATGTCCAACTCTATGCAACCCTATGGGCTGTAGCCCCCCAGGCTCCTCTGTCCATGGGATTCTCCAAGCAAGAATACTGGAGTAGGTAACCATTTCCTTCTCCAGGGTATCTTCCCCACCTGGGGATCAAACCCAGATCTCCTGCATTGTAAGCAGATTCTTTCCTGTCTGAGCCACCAGGGAAACCCATGTGTGTGTGTATGCATACATACGCACACACACACATAACAAATAATTGAATTGATATGCTTTATCAAATTATAGTCTCTCCCATTTCTAATGCACATCCCTTCTAAATATTGCTGACCTGCCACTGAAAATAGCTGAACTATTACATGTCATAAAGGAAAGTTAATGTAATAAAATAAAAAGGATTGTCCTTCACCATCTAACTGTATGTGGAATTCGAGGATGAATCTGATTATTAACAATGAGTCCAGAGCTAGGATCTTTTTCATAGGAATACATGAAGTTTTCTAGAGCACCGTAAATGAGGACATGATCCTGTTTACGCAATACTGCCCTGGTTTATAACTCTGAGGTTCCCTCCGGGTGAGTGTCATCATAGTCACATAAGGCAGTGTACTTTCCAGCCCCCGCCAAAGCTCCCATCTGCTCCGTGCACACATATGGATTTAATTTTGGTGCACATTGAGCCACCTTGGCAATAGGAGAGGAGAAGATATTTTCAAATGCCTTCGCCCCACAATGTAAGGTTTATGTTCCTCGAGGTGAGCAACATTCCACACAGCTTCTGGAATGCAGCACGGTCAGAGGCAGTGTGAAAGCTGGCCCTGAGGTTTAAGGACACACAAACCTCGCTGGGATGGGCAGATCAGAACCCCCAGACATGGAGACCCCATGGTGCTGAGACAGTGTGCAGTTCAGACCTGGTGCCTGGTGCCCTGCGGAGCACCAAGGACAGACACACCCAGAGACACGCTGACACTCGACAGGAGACAGTGTCAGACTCTGCCGTCTCTGGACTCCTGTCATCCCACCCCCACTACCCTGAAGCCCAGGAGGATGAGAGCATCTCGACAGGGATGTCAAGCCCACAGACGCCAAAGGGCAGTGAAGCCTCTGCAAAGAGGCTCAGAAGGCATAATGTGCTGTCTTTCCACATTTACCAGTTTCCTTACAAGAAGAAATAGCTCCCACCAGGAGAGATTTTACAACTCAGTATGGTGTAGTCTTCTCGCCAGAATCTTTGCTGCAGAAAGATGTTTCACGGAAATGCAAATGTGTCGGTTGTACCCTAATTAGCTACTTTCTAAAACATGTATAATTCACATCTTAAATTGCCTAATGAAGATGGGGTGGTACAGCTTCATCACAAACTTGGCTTCCGCGAACAAAGAATAATTGAGCTCCTGATATAATAAAAAATTTTTAAAAATCTTAGCCCTTCTGTGCTGCCACTTAATAAACTAGTATGCAAATAATCAAAATGAAAGCTCCCACGAAATCAATCAACACATTCATTCTGTTCTTTAATCTGGCAGATTGGAGATGAGCTCAGCATAAACCACCCGGAGCCAATACGGGATTACCTCCTCCCTCTGAGCTTCCTTCCTTCCTGATGAAAGGAGACACAAAAATGACAAGTTTCTCTCTTGTCCTCTACACGATCAGCTGAAATCCATCCACCCGGCAACCCTCAGACATGTGTTTCTAATGGGATCAAAAGAAATTTAAAAGTCATTCCACACTCAGCAAAAAGTTCAGTGAAGTGGAAATTGCTGAAGAGGAGCCGTGAGCGGCAAGTGGCTAACTGCCGCTTGGAAAAATATTGTCGGAAATTGTGTTCCTGCTCGATTTCGCTGGCTCTGAGGGGAGAAGAGTTAGGAAGCTCAATCTTGAGACTCGCTAGGGAAACCACAGATGGCTTCAGGGCCAGCGTCTTCGTGTGTGGTGTCTGTTACACCACCAAAGAACACAGGAACGCGAGGAACAGCCCTGACACACGTTCTGCCGCTCTGCCTCCTTCATACTCTCAACTGAAAAACCAAACAGGTCAGTCGGCAGGCTAAGTTCATTTGCCCTTAAAATATTACACTCTGACAATAATTTTGAAGGAAAAAAAGAACTCAATTACTTCAAGCTGAACCCTGCCAAAAGCCAAGAAACCCATACTTTAGGGTTGGGGGGGGTGTATTTGTTTTGTTTTTTTAAAAAGCATCTCTATTAACCCAGGACATTCCTTTTGGTATGGGGTAACTTTAACCTCATTTAAAGAATTAGGGGGAGCGAACATCTTAGTTTCATTCTAAGAAATGTCTTCGAGGGGGATTAGAGGAAGGTGGTCAAAAGGTACAAACTTGCAGTTTTAAGTACCAAGGGCTGATACGATATCTATGGTTAACACTGCTGTAGGATATACATAGGAAAGGCATTAAGAGAATAAGAGAGTTCTCATCACAAGGAGAATTTTTATTTTCTTTTCCTATATCTTGATGAGATGATGGATATGAACTAAATCTGTCGTGGTAATCATCTCACAATATTTGTAAATCAAACCATCCTGCTGGACACTTTAAACATATATCAGTAATGGATATCAGCGATCTCTCAATAAAACCAGGGGGAAAATTGCTGCATAATTAAAATTTAAAAAATAAAAAAAGAAGGTAGAAAGAAATGTCTTCATATTGCTAGCCTTAGGGCAATCTAGGAGGCTTATATAAACAGGGCGCAAGCAAGACCCTAAAAAGACTGATTCTAGAAAAGCTGCACATGACTCGCAGGCCATTTCAGAGCGCTTCCTTTTCACAGCATATTGATCGGCATTTGCTGCCAGCTCCTGCATTTCCATTCTCCCCACCAAGCCTTACCGATCCACAAACCACCACTGTCTTAGGGGAGCACAGCTGGGAAAGAACCGTGTTGAGCAGAATCCTTTCATAATGCCAATAACCCTCCCCTCATTTATTTATTCTATTTATTCTGTTTTTGTTGGCAAACCAGATAAAGGAGGGGCCGGGACAGGCACAACTAGCAAAATAAGACTTGATGAAAAGTGCTCTAAATTTTAGCCATCCTCCTACCCAATGTATTTCCGATGGTTATTTTTATCCCTAAATCAGGGGAAATTAAACTCATGAGATCAACCCTGAGTATTTCACAAAATACCGACAGTTTTATACTGGATGCCAAGATAAAGTGCAATTAAGTACAAAACAATAAATCGACTCGTAACAATGGGAAAACGTGATCATGCTCACAGGTGAAACTTCTCCCAGTGCTGAACCCAGGGCTCCTCGGCTTCCTCGATTCATGCTCTGTGATGCACGCCAACTAGGGTGATGCAATGAGTACTGTAAAGGAAGCAGGTTCAAGAAACATGATGGAAACTCAGAAAACAGTGATCCAATCTGTGGGGCGTGTAGGGGTTCAAGTGATTTGGGGGCTGTTCAAGGGAAAAGATATGAGCCTGAGGCCCAAGGAAAGCTTTGTCGGGAAGGGACTTCCTTTGTAGCAAGAGACCACCCTGAGGCTTGGCTCAAGGTTCACCATGCAGAAGGGGAGAGGGATCAGGGAACTCCCTGGGGAGGGGAACCGGAGAGGAGACTTACTTGTCTAAGTGCCGTCACTCAGCGGCGGGGAGGGAGGTGGGGTCTTTGAGTCACAGAGCTCCAAGGGCAGTAGCAGCTTGGGGTTTAGAACCACAAGCCTCCATCTTATCAATGACCAACAGATTCCGGGTGCTATTTCACAGGGTATGCAAAGCAGACAGATCCTAAATGGCTAAAAATCTACTTGTTTGGGCTCTTTTTAAAGCAATTGCATGTGTAAAAATTTGCATTTGGTACCATTGGGTCTTTGAACTTGTGGGACTCACTCAGGCTGCAGTGCAAAAATACATACCTTGCAGCCAAAACACAGTGGCCACCTTCGGCTCATTCACATAACACAAGGGATGGGGCGATTTGCAAAGAGGAGGCTGGGAACTAGACCTTGAAGGAACGCTCTGCTAGTCAACAAGGCAAAGGAAGGTACTCTTGGCAGAAGGAATTGCAAAGGCACATACAGTGACATGCGCAGTGTCCAGGTCTTGATGTTCCAGACAATAAGGCATGAAAGGCAATCAGTGGGGCTAGAAGCATAAGGGAAGGTGGCCAGAGAAAGGCCAGAAAGAAATGAGCCTAACATATGATGTGACACTTGAGTGACAATTCAAAGATCAATTCTGATCTCACTACTTTTTACCAGGTGTCATGAGGTAGGTTACTTAATCTCCCAGCCTCCATTTCTTCAGCCATAAAAGCGGATTGTAAATGATACCTACCACCACGCTATCTATTCTGCCTTTTACGATGTGTTAGTAGGCAACCATAGCAATGGTCTGGCCTCAGACCTCATGTCAAGGAAAGCTGACTCCATACCACTGACTGCAACAGAAAGAAGTGACTATCTGTAACCAAAAATGTGTCCCGGCCAGACCTGTGCTGAGAGAACGTCCATTGGATGGGGGAGACACTAAAGGCAGGACAACTGGGAGACTACTGCAACAGTCCTAGCAAGGAATGCGGAAGGACTGGCTAGAACAATAAAGGAACAGAAGGAAGAGGAGCTGCCAAGAAATTTCTCAGAGAGCATCAAGAGGGAGGAGAAAAGGATGAAAAAGGGGGGAAAAATGACGATGACTTCAATGCTTCTGTCCATGGATTTCCCAGTTCTTTGTCTCCATGGCTTCATCTTTAAAGATAAGTGACTTGGTAGAAAGAAGGTTATAAACATGTCATAATTCTTCTAGGAGAAAAATGTCACTTTCTGACACAGTATTTTTCAAAGGAGAAAGGAGGAGACAAATGATGGAGGTGAGATGTGGCTGATGGAAACCATAAAGGCTAGCCAGAACTCCATTAAATTAGCCTCAGTGGGATTTGTAGCAGAAAAGTGGCATTTGTCTTCCTCAGGGTTTTAATGAGTCCAAAGTCCACGTGATTTCTCAATGAACCATCTCTATCAGAAAAGACTCCTGTAAAACATTTAAATCATGAAAAAAAGATCCACAGAACAAATCCCTTCATTTATTTCAACTGCTTCGGAATTAGAAGAAACTTGATTTTCACATTCTTCCAGGGACAAGAATTTTGAAAACCTCAAAGGACTGTCAGGAGAATTCTGTGGAGATTCAGGCGTCTTCAACACAGGCCCACAAACATGCAAGTAGAAGGGGTTAAAAATAAAAGTCTTAACCAGGGAGGCCTGGTGTGCTGCGATTCATGGGGTCGCAAAGTCAGACATGACTGAGCGACTGGACTGAACTGAACTGAACCTAACCTAGTTAGGCTTTTTGCTTCTTTTCATCAACTTTTCTTGCAATGTTTTAATAAGCTGCTAAATGGGTTATGACTTCATGCTCTAGTCTCCCCTATTTCTAAGTTGTCAATATCCCACCAGCTTTAATATCCATTTCTGTCACATGAGACATTGAGGGATATGGTTATGTTGACAACTTAAAGCTACAAAAAGGTGTCAGGAGGTACATGGATCTAGAACAAATTGTGCAGCGGAACAAAGTGCAAGCTAAGATGCTCTATAATGGAAGGCAAATAAGGGGCAAGTTTGGAAGCAAGTTCATGGAGGATGATCTCGCAGGCTGAGATCAGAAATGATGAGCGTTGGCTGCGGTAATGATGGTGGTGGTGGTAATAACATTTACTGAACACCTAACACTTGAACAGAAACCACCAGTTGTTCCCTAATAGCCAATCTCTCTTTACATAATAACAGATTTTTTAGTTGGGTGTCAGTTAAAGACCAAAATTTCCCTAACTTACTTTAGAATAACATGGTCATATGGCTAAGCTCTCACCAATGGGATGAGGTGGTGGGCAACTTTCAGGCCACACCCTCCATTTCCCTTTTCCCCTTCCTGGCTGGAATGTAGAAATGATGGCAGGAACTAAAGAAGCCATCTTGGACCATGAGATAGAAGGCACATATTAAGGACAGTAATGATGCAAGGTAAAAGAAGCTGAGTCCCTAGTCACTGTGGGGACTTTCAAGCTTTCTGGACCCTCAACCTATGGTATCCAAAGTAGGTACCATGGTTATTTTCATTTTACCATGGAGGATACTGGGGCCCAGCAAGGCAAGTCACTTGTTAAGCAAACAGTAGGGCCTGGTTGAGGGCCGCAGAGCCAGATTCTGGGCGTTAGACTATGAGATGTCCATAAAACTACATTCAATAGCTTATTGCTATAATAACCTATAAAGGAAAAGAATTTGAAAAAGAATATATATATATATATCTGAATCATTTTGCTATACACCTGAAACTAACACAACATTGTAAATCATGTGTATATATACATATACACACTCATTTTATATATACACTGTATATATCAGTGTGTGTATATATATGTATGTATATAGCACCTCCCCACCACACAGTCAACCTGACCAATTTCCAAAGACTGAGGCTAGGCTTAACAAGCTCTCTAGCCAAAGGTGAGTGGGCACGACCACTTGGCTGCCCTAGGCCATTCCAGTCTCTGGGGGATTAGCTTGCCCTTCCTCCCCTTTCTCTCAGATTCAGGGAAGCTCAGCTCGAGACTCTGCCACTTCTCCATCTAAATCTCTTGTCTTCCAAAGGGTAGATCTGAGCACTATGGTGAAACAGGCATGCTGCTGAAGCCTGCAGACACAGCTGCTTCTTGACATCAGTTGGGTCTCTCAACACTAGACTGAGATCCTCTAAGTCCGGCGAGGGGCTTATTGCATTTCTACACTTTTTTAATCTTCTCACTTCCCTTCCAAAAAGTACGCTGCCCCCCTTCATGGTACAATTCAGAAAGAATTGCAAAGTTAGTCCTGGGGACACAGTAGCACACGGAAATGCTGTCAAGAGCACTGACTCGAAAAACAGCCAAGTCGTCATTCTTCTTCCACAAGTTTTCAAAGTCAAGTACAACTAAAAAGTCCCAAGAGCACCGAGAGTGAGGAGTGAATTTAAAATTCTCTCTGTCTGGACACCAAAGAAAAAGCAGCATAGAGGCTGGTGCACTCACTAACTTATCTTAGGACCTGACAAAGTCTCAGAAATTTCCCAAAGCAGCCGAAAGAAGAGCCACTAGTGACCCAGCTCTCTAGCAGCAGGGCGCCCAGGGAATCCACAGCAGTTGTAGTGGATAGAGCTGTCACTGAAAGCAGCTCCCCTCTATGTTTTCAAAGGAAGAGTGAGTTACAGATGTATAGAACGGCCTTTTGGACTCTGTGGGAGAGGGAGAGGGTGGGATGAGTTGGCAGAGTGGCAATGTAACATGTATGATATCATAAGTGAAACGAATCGCCTGTCTAGGTTTGATGCAGGATGCAAGATGCTTGGGACGGGGATAATCCAGAGAGAAGGTGTAGGGCGGGAGGGGGGAGGTGGGGGTCGGGATTGGGAGTGCATGTACACTCGTGGCTGATTCATGTCAATGCATAGCAAAACGAATACAGTATTGTAAAGCAAAACAAACTAAAAAATAAAAATCAATTAAAAAAATAAAAAAAGGAAGAGTGAGTTAAAGGAGGTTTCATTTTTCTCGCCAGTTTCGCTGAAATTTTGCTATGCTAATGAATATTTTCAGAAGATTCTGCTTTGGGCAGCAAGACCTGCCAGAAAGGATGTGGAAGCCTTTAACATTCAGATCTTCCTGCTCACACCTAAGGACATACCACCCTCTAGGGAAAGCTGGCTCAAGCTTATCCAAAGATAACCTTTCTTGAAAAGGTATCGTAATGGTTAGATGAGATATATGCTCACTTGACACACAGAATGTGCTCGATCAACACTAGCTAAAATTACCAGTTGTATCACTGTCACCGGGGACACACCTGTGGGGAGCTAGCAACACCCCATAGAGAATCGAGGTTGATTCTGTCCTCTTCTAACGCAGCACAAAATGGGGGGGAAAGGGCATCCTAAGGCAACAGAACAGTAAACGGGATGCTTTCACTGATTCAGTAAATGTTGATTAATTACCAGACTCAGAGCTGCACGTTAGGGAGAAAAATAAACAAAATCCTTAGCCTCAACATTCTCAGAATCTAATGTAGGAAAGAGACAAAAGAACACACAAGTACTGAACGACTGATAAAGCTGTGGCTGAGGTCAGTACTGGTGCTTCAGGCGTATCAGTGAGAAGATCCAAGCCTGTGGGGACAAGGAGGGGTGGGCAAGGAGGGCCTCGGGGGCAGATGGCCCTTGAATTTAGCCAAATGGTGGCTCAGATGGTAAAAAATCTGCCTACAATGCAGGAAACCTGGGTTGACCCCTGGGTCAGGAAGATTCCCTGAAAAAGGAATGGCTACCCACTCCGATATTCTTGTCTGGAAAATCCCATGGGTAGAGGAGCCTGGCAGGCTGCAGTCGGACATGACTGAGGGACTGAGCATGCACACACACCATGAACACAGCTGCAAGAGGAGAGTGACATAATTTAGGTCTGCACTTTATGAAGAGCGCTCTGGTGGTGATGAGGAGAAGGGAACTGGGCAAGGGAGAACCTAGAGGCAGGCAGGCCACGGAGGAGACAACACAGGGGCCAGTCTTGGGCGTCTGTTTAGTTGGAACTTGGTTGTTTGGCTCAAGACACAATCTCTTGTTACCCAGGGTCCTAAGATAGGAGTCTTCCCGTCCACGTGGATTTGAGTCTCTTCTCGGACTCACTGTTCCTGCCTGTTCCCAGGCTGGTCTGATCCCTTACCACCAATACCTCCCATGGTCTAGGGGCCTCCTAAAGCTAAACAAATAGCGGCCTGGGGAACAGGAATAAAAACAACGCTGCAGTGTCTTCCAAACTTAAGTTGGGAGCCTGGGGGCCCAAGGCCCGAGAGTCAACCCTTCAGAAGAACAAGAACTCTGGTGTCCCCAGCTGCCCTTTGAGGCCCCTGTAACAAGCGCCCCTTACAAATAACGCCCCAGCAGGAAGCCCATTAACACCTCACAGGGGCAAACCTCAAGCCTTGTAGGAGAAACTTCAAAAGACATCCCAGCAGCACAAAACACCAGAAACTCATCAATCAAGTATACCATCCCAGGAAGTAGCCAGCTGAATTGGGGGAAGGAGTCGAGCACATAAATTAAGGGTCCCTGAGCCCCCATATGCCTCTCGATTTATTACCACAGAGGCCAACTGTGCTCCTTAAAGTTTAAAAAGGATCAAGGCTTCTATAAACAGTATATAGAACTACCTTCCATGGAAAAAAAAACATCAAGAGAAAGCCCCCTCCCCTCTCTCTTTTTAAGAAAACGATCCTTTTGTGAAATTTCCACTGCACCAAACCCACTGCTTCAAGTGTTACTGAAAAGCCCAACTGCTAGTCGGCCCTTTAAAAATATATAATGTCAGCTACAATTACCAATTGCCTTTTGATGTGTTGAAATTAATTTCAGAATTGGATTTTCTCCTGAGTAGGTCACTCTCCTGAATGATACGCTAACAGCTCAGGCCTGTTAGCTGAAAATCTATGACACTGCTCAGAGGCTTAAGGCAGTTTTTCTTCTCCCCGCTCTCTACACACACACAAACACCAATCCTTTAGTTGCAGAAAGAGCTAGGTCATCATTCATGCCCAGTGCAGCAAAGATGCAGAAAAGGGCTACAGGAGAAGCACTGTGTGCTTAGTCGCTCAGTTGTGTCTGATGCTTTGAGACCCCATGGACTGTAGCTCGCCAGGCTCCTCTGTCCATTGGGATTCTCCAGGCAAGTATAATGGAATGGGTTGCCATGCCCTCCTCCAGGGGATCTTCCCAATTCAGGGATCAAAACCCAAGTCTCCTGCACTGCAGGCAGATTCTTTGCTGTCTGAGCTACCAGGGAAGAGAAACATTGCATGAATATTTCTCAAGGGATTGTTAGTTGTATAAAACCAAAAGGCATCATGTGTCTCATTTCCACCACTAAAAACCTCTAGTCACCCAGATTTACATATACACATATTTGGAATAACCCCAATTCCTTTTCTAATAATCATCAAAATAGCTAGATTTTCCAGAGCACCTACTACAAACCAGGTCTGTGTTAAGCACTTGGCAAATCTTTGCCCTCACTTCAGCCTCATAATAATTCTCTCAGGTGAATAATACCGTCGCTACCCTCGTTTTACAAGAAGAGAAACTGACGTTCAGAGAGGTTAAGAAATTTACCCAAAGTCACACAGGTAAAAAGAGCAGTAAAACAGAAGACCAAATCCCAGTTGGTCCAGTCTCAAACCTATGCTCTGAATCACTCATTTTAATGGTATGTCCCTGTGCTAAGACGGAACTCTATGCCTTCTAACTGGCCTTCTAGTTTAATACATTTAGAAGACGTTTTCCACTTAAATTTACCCATGGCTAAAAAGCAATTTTGAACATTATACGCGATAAGGCTTTTCAAAAAGCTTTTAAGAATTCCATTGGGTACCTTAAGATTTTTTTGCTGTTCTAAGATTTGGCCTTTTTTTTCTGGATTACGATTTCTTCCCTCTTCTTCTGTTTAATAATACAAGCACTTATACTGTGCTTAGAGTTATGCAAAACACGAAATCCAACTCCACAATTTGGGTTTATAAAAACAAGTGAGAACGTCACAACGGTTACATGCTGTGCTTTGTTCAAAAGAGATGAGACCCAAAACAAAATAAAAATAGGTATGTGTCAAGTAAGAATTTGACTTGAAATTTAGGGAAACATCTTCTACCCTAGACTGCTGTTTCCTTAAGGACAGCAATCATGTCTTATTTTTATATCCCCAGAGCCTAGCATGAACTGGCACATGCTGCTGCTGCTGCTAAGTCGCTTCAGTCGTATCCAACTCTGTGGGACCCCATGGACGGCAGCCCACCAAGCTCCCCTGTCCCTGGGATTCTCCAGGCAAGAACACTGGAGTGGGTGAACTGGCACATAGTAGATGCTTAATAGACATGAGTTTCAGCAAACTAGGGGAGCTAGAGAAGGACAGGGAATCCCGGCATGCTGCAATCCATGGGGTCACAGACAGTCAGACACAACTGAGCGACTGAACTAAAGATGCTTAATAACCATTTCCCAGAATGGAAGGTGGATGGATGGCGACATAGATGGTTGGGTGAAGGGATACTTAAACCAATGCTTAAATACTAAAGTTATCTCTAAGGAACTTGTTCTTGCTCTATTTCTATGTTTAAGATTGTTTTCTGGCCAGATACGTAATTTTCAACAGTCCATCCTGGACTCAGATAAACAAATGACCCAGCTTCAGAGCCCACTAACTCAATGACAGTAGGGCCAAATGTTAGCTGCTTCTGATCCATGACCTTCCCCCAAGGACAGGCAGATGGATGCCAGCAACTGTACTCTATAACTGCCCATTTACTAAACACATACTGAATGCAAATAATCTTCCAAAAGGCAGCCCCATTTGTCGGCACCAAAGCATGCTTGTCATCTTCTCCCTGCGCCCTTCCCATTCATCAGTTACCACAGTGGGAAGCAATAATTAGTCACTTTGAGTTAGTAACCACTCTAGAAAACAAGTCCTGCAGAGCCACTCGATTCCAATAAGACGCAAAGAGAAGAAAACAGTTCTCCGGCTTCTGTGAGCGCTGCAGCTCCAAGGCCTCCGGCCAGAGCCACAACTCACATGCATCTATCTCCTTTCCCCAGCAACACAGCACAGGAGATGGACTTTTCAGGATAAACTCAGAGCTAAGGTGTGGGAAACCCACGTGAGATTCCCAGAACACCCTTCTTCCAAGTGCCTGTGTGCAGCAGGGTTCCCAAGGCATTCAGTTCAGTTACTCAGTCGTGTCTCTTTGAGACCCAGTGGACTACAGCACGCCAGGCTTCCCTGTCCATCACCAATTCCCAGAGCCTACTCAAACTCATGTTCATTGCATCAGTGATGCCATCCAACCATCTCATCCTCTGTTGTCCCCTTCTCCTCCCTCCTTCAATCTTTCCCAGCATCAGGGTCTTTTCCAAGGAGTCAATTCTTCCCATCAGGTGGCCAAAGTACTGGAGTTTCAGCTTCAGCATCAATCCTTCCAATGAATATTCAGGCCTGATTTTCCTTTAAGATGCACTGGTTGGATCTCCTTGCAGTCCAAGGGACTCTCAAAAGTCTTCTCCAACACCACAGTTCAAAAGCATCAATTCCT
The DNA here is from genome assembly GCA_006408695.1 of Aepyceros melampus. Taxonomy (NCBI): domain Eukaryota; kingdom Metazoa; phylum Chordata; class Mammalia; order Artiodactyla; family Bovidae; genus Aepyceros; species Aepyceros melampus. The sequence goes on along the minus strand of SJXQ01008373.1, from coordinate 390,127 downwards.
CAGTGCCCAAGGCATTAGAAAGCAAAAAAAGAAACTTACAAATCATTTGCCCTGTTGTAGTGTGGTGTGCTTGCATGCTCAGTCATGTTTGACTCTCTGCAATCCCATGGACTGTAGCTCACCAGGCTCCTCTGTCCATGTAATTTTCCAGGCAAGAATGTTGAAGTGGGTTGCCATTTCCTACTCCAGGGGATCTTTCAACCCAGGGATCAAATCTGTGTCTCCTGTATCTTCTGCATTGGTAGGCAGATTCTTTACCACTCACCACCTGGGAAGCCCCATAACGCAGAAATAACAGGCAAACAAATCACAAAGAATTCTGATCAAATGCCAGTGTCCTAACAAGCAATGAAACATTCCTCATATAAGAACTTGACACTGCTCTCTGGTATTACAAAGCATCTTAATATTTCATTTGGGAAAGCTAAGGAGAGGGATGTGAACAGTCCATTTAACCAGGAAGGGAAACACAGCTCACTTGACGAGATCAATTTCTTGTCTCAGGTCATAGAACCAGGAAAGGGAAAGAAGCACGTTTTACATCCCACTCTGATATATTTCTATTTGCTCAACAGAAACACTTCAAAGCTTCACAATGAGTGCCAGGCCATACTCAGGTAAGTTCCAAGCTGGGAACAGTTCCCATCTTTATGAGGTTTCCAGACATCTAACAGTTAGAGCCAAAATTTAAACTGGCTTCCCTGACTCCACAAGCACCAAGTCCTGCATGAGGTGATGAGAGTTCTCCCAGCACCAAGCCAGCCAGAGGAGGAGTGAGGGACGGAGTCGGGGGTGGGGGAGATGGAAGAGACTCAACCCACACATCTGAGCACAGAGAGGAAACTGCAGGCAACTGACTCCATCTTAAAGCTTTCATCTCACAGACAAACCTGTGTCTAGGAAATGAACATGGGGCCCCTGAATAGAGACAATCCAATTGGACTTTCATGCTATAAAAAAGGCCTTTTAAGGAGCAAATTATCCATTTCTAATTAGTCAAGCATCACACCTTCTCTTACTAGGCAATTTCTTATAATTTTCTTATTTCTCACCCAACCCATCCCAATACATGAAAATAATGTGCTATGAAAAACAGAGCCCAAATCTAACACCACTACACAGCCAGAATATTTAAACTCTTAATCATTTATACCACACCACCATATTGCCTTGATCAAAGAGGATTAGAATAAAACCTACCCGGCAGAGGTTCCCAAACATGGCTGGGGATCAAAAGAAGCACCAGGAAACTTCTTCATTTTATTATTATTACTATCATCATTATTTGGAAGCACCACTCGGCTTGTGAGATCTTAAGTTTCCTGACCAAGGATCAAACAGGGCCCTCGGCAACAGAAGTGGAGTCCTAACCACTGGACCGCCAGGGAATTCCCTAGGGAGTCTTTTTATGTGGTGGAATGCTGGGTCCACCTCTGGAGATTTGAATGAGTGGGTGGTCTAGAAGGGCCCAGACGTCTAGTGCAGGGGGTGCTAGTGTTGGAAAGCACCCAGACAATTCTGATGACCAGCCTGCTTGAAAACCCTTGCAAAAATGCACCTACACAGATCACTCTGGAGGAAGGCTGTCTGGACAGCACATACCTTAATATACAGATCCACCAGGCAACGAGGGAGACCTATTTCACACAAAGTATAACGTCAAGCCATCTTTACAACATCTTCAAGACTGGCACAATGACACCCATTTAGGGGAAGATCCCCTGGAGTAGGAAATGGGAACCCACGCCAGTATTCTTGCCTGGAAAATCACATAGACAGAGGGTCCTGGTGGGCTGCAGTTCATGGGGTAGCTAAAGAGTCGGACACAACTTATCAGCTAAAATAACAACAACAGAGAGGAAAACTGGGCCTCAGTGTAATACAGTCATCCTTCAGCTTCCATGGGAAACTGGCTCCAGAGCACCTCTCCTGCACCCGTAGATATCAAAGTCCCCAGTGTTCGGCAGCCTTAGAGTCAGCCCTGTTTATCTACAGGGCTGTGAATTCACCCATTTGCAGACTCAATCCTGAACCCATCAATATATACTGATTTGCACAGCATGTATGAATTCCCAGGCTTCCCCAAGAAAGACAGTCCTGTGCTCCTACAATGCTGAGAAAAATCTTCTAAGAAAAAGAGAGTGAGTATTAGGACACAGAGACCATAAAAGTACTGAAAAGGCCGGCACGGATTCAAGAATGTCTTGACTTCATTTCCTATTGTTGATTAATAAAACCGAGAAAGCAGTACCAGAGGAGACAGGCATCCCAACTTTATCAGCTCCAGCAGACTCCAGAATTTCCTGGTGTGGGGAGGGTGTGAGAGATCCGCTGGGATTTTACCACAAGCAGAGCTGGGCCTAACAAGTCCAAGTCCATTCATCTGGAGGGCAGTTCTGAGGGCCACAGCCCGGGCACTGCACTCAGCAGCCAGGAAAGGGACAAAGGCAGAAAACGCCCACTGGCAGGGAAGGAGGATACCATTTCCCAGGCTGGGGGAGGCACAGTCCCATCTTCAGACGGTAGAGAAGACCCAAGCCCATCTCTCCTTAGTGTCTAAAGAATCAGTCACCCACGGGCAGAGTGGGGTATCCTGAACACCCCCATGCAGGACACCTTCCTCCAGGACACCATCTCTGCTGGACTCTTCCGGCTGGAGTACGGTCTGCTCTCTGGGAACTGGGTCAGGGCTAGGAGGAGCCAGGTGCGCAAGGTTCATATCTGGCCGCCTCACTTACTCAGTGTGCTCTTGGCCACATCAGTTCCCCTTGGGCCTGCATTTCCAAACTGCAAGGGTAGTACAAGACCCTCTCCGAATTTCCCACCAGCTCTGGCAACACATGAAACCCAGACTACAGTAGCCCCTGGGCTGGCAGGATAGTCCATGCAGTGGCAGGGTGTGGGGGAGAAAATCACCCTGCCTGTGACTGTAATGGAGACTCATCTATGGGACACACACACGGCCATATGTAGGCAGATAAGAAGAAAGTGGTTACATAGGAGAAGCAAAGGGTAGGGACCCAGAGAAAAAGACTCTGAGTTGTGGTTATTCAGTCGCTCAGTCATGTCCGACTCTTTGTGACCGCATGGTTTTACAGCACGCCAGGCTTCCCTGTCCTTCACCATCTTCTGGAGTTTGCTCAAACTCATGTCCATTGAGTCGGTGATACCATCCAACCATCTCATCCTCTGTTGCCCCCTTCTCCTACCCTCAAATTTGTCTTACAGATGGCCAAAACATGAAAGACACTGAAATCAAAACTACAATAAAGTGCCACCTGACACTACTCAGAGTAGCCATCAGTAAAAAGTCTACAAATAACAGCTGAAAGGATGGGGAGAACAGGGAACCCTTTCACTGCTGGTGGGAATGTAAGTTGGTACAGTCACTGTGGAAAACAGTATGGAGGTTCCTCAAAAAAACAAAAAATAGAACTACCATATGATCCAGTAATCTCACTCTTAAGCATATATCCAGCAAAGCTAAAACTCAAAAAAGATACATACAACTCTATGTTCACAGCAGCACTATTCACAACAGCCAAGACATGGAAACATTCTAGACTTCCATCGACAGACGAATGGATAAAGAAGATGTGGTATATAATTATAAAATACACAATGGACTATTACTTGGCCATAAAAAAAGAATGGCATAATGCCACTCGCATCAACATGAACAGACCTAGAGATTATCGGACTAAGTGAAGAAGTCAGAAAAAGACAAATACCATATGACACTCACTTTCATGGGGAATCTAAAATATGATGCAAATGAACCTATCTACAAAACAGAAAGAGACTCAAGGATATAGAGAACATACTGTGGTTGCCAAGGGGGGGGAAGGTGGCGGAGGGACGGATTGGGAGTTTCGGATTAGCAGATGCACACTATTATGCTTAGGATGGATAAACGACAAAGTCCTGCTGTATAGCACAGGGAACTATATTCAATATCCTGTAATAAACCATAATGGAAAAGAATTTTAGAAAAGAACGCACCCATGTGTATAACTGAATCACTCTGCTGTACAGCAGAAATTAACACACCATTGTAAATCAACTATACCTCAATTAAAAAAGAAATGTTTGCCTTAACAGTCCCTAGACTTGAAGCTAATAATAAATCTCTAAATCTTCCTCTGTAGCTTTCAAAATCCAGCTACTCACTGAGTAAATATACATGAGCAACTAGTGGCACTGGAGGGCTTCCCTAGTGGCTCAGGTGGTAAAGAATTCACCCACAACGTAGGAGATCTGGGTTTGATCCCCAAGTTGGGAAGATCTCCTGGAGAAGGGAATGACAACCCACTCCAGTATTCTTGTCTGGGACATCCTGTGGACAGAGGACCTGGCAGACTACCGTCCATGAGTGACTAACACATACACGCAACTGCACTGGGGGTGAGATCAATTATGATTATTATGACTACTAATATTTAATCAAATCAACTGAAGGAAAAAAAGACATCTAATTAAGTGATCGTGAGATTCCTTTAGTAGATGAAAAAAGTTCATGAGTAAGACTGGGAACACATCCAATTCTTTCCTTCCCCCCTGACTCATATATTCCAAAGGAATATCAGACAGTTGACTTCAGAACAAAAGGCCCACAGCCTCCAAGGCCACAAAACACATGGGGAGATGCAGGCATCGGGGCGGTAGATTGTCTGACTTCCTGAGCAGAGTCATGCCAAGGTCACGGGCTCTCAAGGGAATTCAAAAGCTCCCCTCCGATGCTCAGAACAGACTCAGTTTAAGCCACAGAAGACATTTCACTGGTTCAGTTCAGAGTTTGTCCTGTCCACTGCCAGGGCCATGCCCCGGGTAAGAGATCCTATCTCAGAACAAAACTAGTACACCCTAAGAATCCCCTGCAACAAGTGCTTTGGAAAAAGAAAAAGCAAAGCAGATTAAAAAAGCAACCCCAACAACTGGCTCAGCAGGAGCAGTGGTTGTACTCCTCCTAACCACCACCCATGATCTAGCTAGCTCTTCTTACTACTAACGACTGCTATAACCACGCTGCTGGTGCATCCCTGCTAACTCTGAGGCCATACTGCCCCTCGCCGAACAGGCCCTCGTCTGTTCCTTCTCGGCTTATAAAGCGTTTACCTGTGGGGATCTTACAGCATGTGTGTGCTTAGCCATTCAGTCAGGTCCAGCTCTTTGGATTGTAGCATGCCAGGCTCCTCCGTCTGTGAGATTTTTCAGGCAAGAACACCAGCGTGGACTGCCACCTCCCTTCTCCAAGGGATCCTCCCAACTCAGGGATCAAACCGGCATCTCGTGTCTCCTGCATTGCAGGCAGATTCTTTACCTGCTAAGCCATCAGCGAAGCCCATCTTACAGCATATTTAAGACCATATGAGTAAGCAGAGCACATATTATTAGACCCATTTAACAGATTTTAAAAATTGATGCTAAGCAGTTTTAGAAACTCCTTTAAAGGCTTACAGCTGATAAAGCAGTAAGTTTTTGCTGTTATTTTAGCTGCTACATCCCGCTCACTGCCTGCAGCACGGCTGTGAAAAAAGACAAGTGACTGATAACAGCTCTGTGCCCTTGTCCTCTGCTGATGCCAGCAGGTAGGAAGGCCAGCAGAAGGGGCTCCTATGCTCCAACAGAGTCTCCTTCTCTTCTACAGCTGGGCCTCTTACACTAGACACACACACATGTGTACACACACACACACACACGCACATATACACACGTGTACACATGCTGCCAGCAGTCCCCAGGAAAGCCAGACCATCATCCTCCAGAGTTCAATCCCACACTCTCAGAAGAACCTTCACGGAACCAGCTGGGAAAGTTTTGCTGAAACAGTTCTCAGGACAGCTGTCCTGGTCCAGCTACCACACAGAAAATCTTCACGTTTTGGCAAATCCCATTGCAAGCATGCTTCCACGCTGCAGCCTCTCATGAATGGAAATACTAACTTGAGCCAGGCAAGTCCAACACTATCACACAAAGCGCTGGTGTCAACTCAGACCTCATAACCAGTGATTATCCATCAAGTCAGGACTGTAATAACCGGCTCCTTGGGGGTCACCTCACTGGAGGGCAGGGGGATGGTCACTAAAGATAGAGTAGGAATTGGACAAGGATGATGACAGCCTTAAGAGTAAGGCAATCCACTCACTGTTCCACAGATATCTCCAGCCGGATCTCCAAAAAACAAACCTCTCCTCCAAGGTCAAAAATACATCACATGAGTGCCCCAAGGCACACGTGCTTTTCAGCATGCCAGGGCAGATTTCCATCTATATTATGCTGTGCCCTCTTCTAATTTCAGAGGAAGCTGGCTTTAGATAATTGTGTGAAAGGTGCTTCCTTTCTAAACTGCCATAATTAAACTAGAAAAACATCAATTTGTAACTTCATGGTAAGAGGTTTCCTGAAAACTCCTTAAAGGAAGTCTGTAATTGATAGACTGGATAAGCGTCATACACAGGCATGACAATCCACACGGAGTACAACTGTGAAGGCACAGATCCCCTGATAGAGAAACAGCACTTTTGTCCACAAAAGTATACCATGCTTCTATGTACAGCTGGTACTGTTATGAAGAACAGATTTGTAGTTCTGAGTCTCAAAGCTCTCTATACAGTAGGGGTCCCAGCCCCTAGGATCTAATGCCTGATTCTCTGAGGCAGAGCTGATGCAATAATAATAGAAATAAAGTGCAGAGTAAATGTAATGTGCTTAAATCATCCTGAAATCACCCTCCTCCCCTAGTCCATGGAAAAATTCGTCTTCCATGAAACCAGCTCCTGGTGCCAAAAAGGCTGGGGACCGCTGCTCTACAGTATTAGCTCTATGGTTTGATTGAAGAGAGAAGAAAGCATTTTTAAAAAGAAAGCTATTGTTTCTATTAAAATGCATAACACCACCTTTTGCTGCAAGATAAAAGGACTTCCGAGAAACACCATAAGCCTCAGAGGTACGCCGTAAATTACTTCTTTTGTTTAAGGCAAATTAATAACAGGTCATGGATTACAAAGAAATATAAACCCTCCCAAAATCCCTAGCTGGATGTTAGTTACATTCATGATGCAGCTCAGGAGATGGCATGTTGACTGTTTTGGAGCGAAGGAAGGAAGGGTTGGTTATAATCACCTGCCCACTCAGATCCTCAAGTCCTCAAATCCTGTCTCATTACTGGAAGTGTTTTCCTGCAAGTGACACGAGTGATTTTCTAGTCAACCTGTCCTTCACGTAAGCCACCGTACGCAGAGTGAGGGGCAACCCAGGGCACGGCGACTGTGACAGTGTATCTGCCCAGGCTCACCAGGCACAGATATTCCGGGGTCTGAGAGTGAAGGCCTTTCCAGGAGCTCTACAAGAGTCTAAGTGAGCCTGGCACAGAGGCAGTCGACAAAACTCCCTAACATCCCTTACCAGACCTCCAAGAGCCAGCTGCCTCAGAACCTGTATAACTAATAACGGAAATACGGCATGACAATGTGTGTAAAATCTGAATCTCACCTCTTACCCACGGGCTCCTGGCATGCAAATTGACGGCAGGCTTGCTGACTCAAAACTGGAGCTTATTAGAAATGAACTGCATTTCTCACTGCCGGAGCGATCTTAGATCCAAAGTGATCCAGTGTGCTACTACTCAGTGGGAAAATGTAAATGCACACAGTAGGTATGCAGAAAATGGAAGGGACCAATCATAAAATATCTGGCTTAAGTTCACCAGGCTCATCAGCAGTCAGTTTAGGTAACACCACTTCACTGTGAGTGACCCCATGTGCTGCTAAAAGATAGAATTCTTCCTGGAACCTAATATTTGGTTCAGTCTCTGAAGTGAGGGCAAGAGAATCATCAGCTATTGATATATCTGGCTACCCAGTGTGATCAGTGGACAGCAGCCTCAGCATCACCCTGGAGCTTTTCTGAAATGCAGACTCAAGGCCCAGGCCAGATCTACAGAGGAATCACAATCTGCTTTTTAATCAGATCTAGGGGCTTGTGGGGTTGGGGGCAGAGGGGCTGCTTCCCAGTGGCTCAGTGGTAAAGAATCCACCTGCCAATGCAGGAACCAAAGGTTTGATCCCTCGGTAAGGAAGATCCTCTGGAGGAAGAAATGGCAACCTATTCAGTATTCTTGCCTAGAAAATCCCATGGACAGAAGAGCCTGGCGGGCTACAGTCCATGGGATCACAAAGAGCCAGATACAACGGAGCATGCATAAGCACGTTCATTGTAGGCGGTTCCCCACTTCAGGATATGCTCTATAAAGGATGACTGCAGGGACAGGGGGTCAGGAGGGCTCCCTCATACACCCCGGTTCTCCAAAATAACCCTAACTCTGACAAGCTTTAGAAGAGGATGGGCAGAAGGAAGACGACACTATATTAAAAATAATCCCCCAGAAAGATGTCAATCCATTGTGGGTGCATTACTAAGACAGACTTCAAGGGACTCATCACATTCATACTGAAAAGTGGATTCAGTGACAGGTAAAAGGCCTTGAGGGTCGAGCCCAGGAATCCCACCAGGCAGTGAGCTTTGGAGTACAATTTTAACTTCTTTGGAGAGTCATCAGCCTCCTCTGGAGAAGACAATGGCACCCCACTCCAGTACTCTTGCCTGGAAAATCCCATGGATGGAGGAGCCTGGTGGGCTGTAGTCCATGGGGTCACGACTCAGCGATATCACTTTCACTTTTCACTTTCATGCACTGGAGAAGGAATTGGCAACCCACTCCAGTGTTCTTGCCTGGAGAATCCCAGGGACAGTGGAGCCTGGTGGGCTGCCGCCTGTGGGGTTGCAGAGTCGGACACGACTGAAGCAACTTAGCAGCAGCAGCAGCAGCAGCCTCCTCTTCTGCTGCATCCAAGATTTTATGAAAGAAAAAAACTGTAAGGATCAAGTTCCACTTTCTCCAAATTACTTAACTGCTGAGCCTAGGAAAGTTACTTAACCTTCTGGAACTCTCTTTTCAGTCTTTGAGTGGAGATAACAGCCCTGACGTGGAGAAGGAAGAGGGCGAAAGAAGATGACACAAGAGAGTACTTTCCAGGATACCCTAAGGGCTCAAAACATGGCCATCCAACAGTCTAGAAGGAAGTGCCAATAGGAACTCTGTCCCGCAACCAGTTCAGGCACGGGTGAGGGGATACAGGGGAGGAAATGAGTCCAAATGAGTCCACCATGACACAGACCCACAGAGATACTTCCCCCAGGCTCTCCCCATGTGCTCCTTCCAAGTGCCCCGAGCAGACTGGGAGATGAAAATGCTAGTTTGCCAAGTGTCTGCAATTCCTTCCAGTTGCCATTCCTCTTTACAGCAGGCATCCCTTTCATTCTACAGGGCCAGGGGTGAACATTAGTCAGCCAGGGTGTCCTGGGGGCTCCCTGGGGTAAAGAAGTCCTTTTATTTTTATTTTTTAAAATCTTTTATTTTATATTGGAGTACAGCTGATTAACAATGTAGTGACCATTCAAGGGACAGCAGAGACTCAGCCATACATATACCTGTATCCATTCTCCCCCAGGCTCCTCCCATCTGAGCTGCCACACAGCATTGAGCAGAGCTGCATGTGCTACACAGTAGTACCTTGCTGGTTACCCATTTTAAATATAGCAGTGTGTACCTGTCCATCGCAAACTCCCTAACTATCCTTGCCTCATTCTTCCCCCAACCCAACCACAAATTCATTACCTAAATCAGTGAGTCCATTTTTGTTTTGTAAATAAGTTCATCTGTATCACTAAAGAAGCCAGTTTTAAACAAATGTGTTACCAGCAAAGCCACAAAGAAAAGGTACAAAGACTTCTCCCTCTTCCTTAACGGTACAGCCCTCCTCCCCTTCCACACCCCATCAGCCGGGCTGCCCAGAGCCAAACCACCGGGAGCTAGAGCCTCCACCCTTCAACTCAGGGAGGCCTCAGGCATGTTCCTTCTCTCAGAGGCCCTGCATTTCCCACCCCCCTGAAAGTGGAAGAAATGATGTCCACCTCTGTGCATCGCAGGTCAATTTGGAAGCTGTCAAACAGCAGCCACACATGAAGGATGGTGATCATTAAATGGGAAAATAAAACCAAAAAATGACATTTTGGTGGCTTGTACTTTAACAAAAGGATCTGAGCCAATCTCATGAACACAATTCCCTCACCAAGACAAGAAGAGACACTGTGCTCTCAGCTGCAGAATAAGGTAAATGAGGGGAAAACGAGAGCTGAGGTCTCTGCTCCCCCAGCTAACGCCCGGCAAGGGCCTGGGCCACACCAAGCACCATGCTCCCCTGGGTGCACTCTCCCTGTAAACTTCTCAACAGCCCTGGGATGCCAGGTGGAGGTAATGCTTTCACTCTACAGATAATACAACGGAGGCCCAGAGAAGGTAAGTAACTCGTTGAAAGTCACACAGCCAGCAAGCAACCTAACCCCAAAGCAGTGGTTCTCAGTGGGGGTGATTTTGCCCCCAGTGGATGTGTAACATCGCTGTGAGACACTTTTGGTTGCCACACTGGGGGATAACTACCGGGATCCAGTGGGAAGAGGCCTGGAATACCACCCAATCCCACACTGCAAAGGACAGCAAAGAATTGTTCAGACCTCAATGTCAATAGCAGTCATTGAAAAGTCCCACTCTGGAACTTCCTCTTTTATCCACTGCACTATATCAGCCCCCTTCTCGCTTTCTAATGTGTCCGAAGAGGACAACAGATACTATTTGAACAAAACCGTAAATCAGATGACCAGGCTCTGTGATCAGTGCTGAAAATAAATAACCCCCACTGTGCACACCTTGCTGAGTTCCACCTTCTCCAATGCTTCCTTCCCAAGGTCTTGCAACTAGCTTTTCCCTCTGCCGGGCAGTTCTGCCTCATTGCCTCCACCCCATTGTGTGTGCTCAGGGCTCACAGATCACCTCCTCCGCATTTCCCACCACCCCCACCTCTCCTCAGAGCGCTGCTCACGCCCTGACATGACAAGTACCTTGACCTGTGTAGTGTATGTCTAATTTCTCCCATCAGATTGGAAGCTCCCTGAGGGCAGGGATCTTTTTTCTGCGTCCCTTAACTGTTTTCTCCGCACCACCCATCGGTGTGTCTGGTACATGTCGGGAACTCAAGATATTTGGTGAAAAAATGAATGGATGAACAAATGAACTAGCTTAGGGTTCTTCCTGAGGAAGCTGTAGCCACATCAGGCCAAGGACCTCTGTGCAGAACCTGCTTCATCTTGCTACAACAATCACCGCTCTAGACTGGGGTTGGCACACCTCTTCCTATAAAGGGTCAGGCTAACGTTTTCAGCCCTGCTGTCTCTGGATCAACGATTCGACTCGGCCACAGTCACACAGAAGCAGCCACAGAAGATCCATGCACGAACGCGCAGGGCTAGGTTCCAACGATACCTTAAGAACACTGGTAATTTGAATTGCATGGAATTTTCATGTGTCAGGAAATATTATTCTTCTATGATTTTCCCCCCAACTATTTTTTAAAATGTGGAATGATTCTTGGCTCGAGAGGCCAAGGGAAAGAGGAGATGGGCTAGATGTGGCATGTGGGCCATTGTTTGCTCTTCCTTGTTCTAGATCTTTGTGAATTTGGGTAATTCATTAAAAAAACAAACAAACAAACACTGCACCCTGGGGGTGGCCCAGAGTCCTTTCATGATTGCCACCTCATTCATCCTCAGGGCAATGCTGGAAGGGGGATTCTTCACTCTTTCTCTTTCTCAGGTTACCTCTGAGGCCTGGCATGACGTATCTGAAGTCATTGAGCTTGGCCTTTTCACTCCACTGCCAGAATTCTTTCTGCACCTAACAGACTGTCACAAATCTTCGCCAGTATGGATACAAAGACCTCGATTAATCCATTATTGGTTTTTATTTTTAAAAACTGAAGTACAGGTTGATTCACAATGTTGTGTTAGTTTCAGGTACAGAGCAAAGTGATTCCATTATACACTATAGATAGAGATTCTTTTTCAGATTCTTTCCCATTACAGGTTATTAAAGATATTGAATATAGTTCCCTGTGCTATACAGTAGGTCCTTGCTGTTTATTTTATATATAGTATCTGTTAATTCCAAACTCCTAATTTATCCCTCCCTCCCCACCCTTTCCCCTTGTGGTAACCATAAGTTTGTTCCATGTCTATAAGTCTGTTTCTGGCATTATTTCACTCTCCTTTATGCCTGAGTAATATTTCAAAGCATATATATACACCACATCTTTGTCCATTCATCTGTCGATGGACATTTAGGTTGCTTCCATGTTTTGACTACTGAACGTTGTATTGCTATGAACATTGGTGTGCATATATCTTTTTGAATTATAGTTTTCATCTTTTCCAGATATATACCTAGTAATGGGATTGCTGGCTCATATGGTCACTCTATTTTTAGTTTTCAAGGAATCTCCATACTGTTTTCCATACTGGCTGCCATTTTTGGTTTCAGAGAATTAGCAGGGAACATTCTGGTGAAGGGAGCATCAGCAAAGATTTGTGTATTAGAACACAAATACCAGGGACTTCTCTGGCTGTCCAGTAGTTAGACTCCGCGCTTCCACTGCAGGGGGCACAGGTTCAATCCCTGATCAGGAAACTAAGATCCCACGTGCCCTGTAGTGCAGCCAAAAAAAAACAAAAAACCCACCCCACACACAAATGCCAAAACAAGAGGGCAACTGTACATCATCCACTTCACAGCACAGATGGTTGGTCAACTCGCTTCGGAGAAAGAAAATGTGGATACCAGCAGCCTCCTGCCGGCCCTTTGGCATTACAGGAAAAAGTTAACGACACAGAAAATTGGCTGTGCTGCGCAGGACTGCAAATAGGAATTCTAAAGGTGAAGCCTCCACAATAAACACTTAGTATTATATTTTAATACCTAAGCCAGGCGTGACTTTTTCCACCTTAATTTCCTAAAGGTTCCCTGAATGGTAATTAAGACACTCAATCCAAAGGCAAACACTCAGGGTAAAAAATTCACATCTAAAAAGTCTGAACTGTATTCTGCATTATTTCTAAGGTTATTACCTTTGGACATATGGACATATCATTTTATAATACTTCTAAATCTACTGTAACCAATGTTCTCTCTATGTATGTGAGATGTCACGCACACACACACAAAAAGCCCTCCAATTTCAAATACTCTGTCAAGGAAGAGTGAACTACCCTGCCCCACCTCCACTCAGGAATCAGGTCATTTTGAACCCCGTGGAAATGCAAAAGTAAGCCTGAGCTTCACACCTGAGGACCTGAGCACCCAGAGTTACGAAGGAAAAAGGAAATGGCCATAAAAACCAGGCAATAACTCGGCATGTGGGCAGTAGGCGTCCTTCCCTCATCTTGCTAGGGAATTCTTTAGGCAAAAGCTGAACCTAATAGTTAGGGCCTCCACAGAAATGTGGGGACCAACTGATGGATGAAACCTAAACCAAAAAAGCCTGGGTACCTGAGTCTGGTTCTTCATACTCTGGAATTCAACACGGCATTTCAGATTGGGTTTCTATCGATCCCATGGAAGCACTTATTCTGGCTCCAAAATGCCTTCCCCTCTACCTCCTCCTGTGGTCCTAACTCTAGCCTGGACTCAACTCACTGAAGAATCGCTTTCATCTTGCTCCTTCCTGTTCAGTCAGTGCTTCAGCAGTCCTCCTCTCTGTGAACTCCCTCTGTCTCAATAACAGATTATTAGATAGTTCAGTTGCTCAGTCATGTCCAACTCCTTGCGACCCCATGCACTGCAGCACGCCAGGTCTCCCTGTCTACCACCAACCACGGGGCTTGCTCAAACTCATGTCCATCGAGTCAGTGACGCCTTCCTACCATCTTGTTTTCTGTCACCCCCTTCTCTTCCTACCTTCAATATTTCCCAGTATTGGGGTCTTTTGCAATGAGTCAGTTCTTCGCATCAAGTGGCAAAGTATTTCAGCATCAGTCTTTCTGATGAATATTCAGGACTGATTTCCTTTAGGATGGACTGGTTGGATCTCCTTCCAGTCCAAGGGACTCTCAAGAGTCTTCTCCAACATCACAGTTCAAAAGCATCAATTCTTCGGCACTCAGCTTTCTTTGCAGTCCAACTCCCACATCCATACATGACCACTGGAAAAACCATACCTTTGACTAGACAGGCCTTTGTCAACAAAATAATGTATCTGCTTTTTAATATGCTGTCTAGGTTTGTCATTAGTGACCATACAATTGGTTTCCCCAAACAGGACACTTTTGAAATGAAAGGGGCACTATAAAACATTATTCTTAAACAACCACAACAAACCAGGACTATCCCAAACTGGGGCACAGGTCACTCCAATAAGGTCTTAGAGGGAGAGCACTTGTCTTACCTTGTTAACTCCGTCCCACCTTTTCAACCAAACGGTCCCACAGAACACTGAAACACCACAGGTGCTAAGTAAACATTTGTGGAATTGAAACAATAGGCACTTAAAAATGATATCACAAGTACCAGTTACTACAGACTTGTCTCCATAAAGGATGCTGTAGATCATTATAAAATATAATCATACCAGAAAAATTCCTGCTTCTGATATTCTATTGCATTTTATTTCCACTATGGCTATTTTTCATCTCTCACTGATTGTGATTTTATATTAATAATAATAGGTACCACTTACTGAATCCTGTGAACATTAATCACAGTTGCTGCTGCTGCTGCTGCTAAGTCATGTCAGTCGTGTCTGACTCTGTGTGACCCCATAGACGGCAGCCCACCAGGCTCCCCGGTCCCTGGGATTCTCCAGGCAAGAACACTGGAGTGGTTACCATTTCTTTCTCCAATGCATGAAAATGAAAAGTGAAAGTGAAGTCGCTCAGTTGTGTCCGACTCTTAGCGACCCCATGGACTGCAGCCCACCAGGCTCCTCCATCCATGGGATTTTCCAGGCAAGAGTACTGGAGTGGGTCGCCAGTGCCTTCTCTGAATCACAGTTGAAGAACCTTAGATACATTCTCCCAACAACCCCAACAAGGAATGTATATTAGACTTAAGTCTCTAAGTGAAGAAACAGAAGCTCAGCAAGGATAACTAATCCCCATAAGATAACAGACTCTGGCCAAACTCATTCCCTTCCATTGACTAGGAAACTTACCAACCTTAATATCTCAGTTCCACGGTGTTAATTTTTCAAAACCATGTTACCACTGAGACAAGGTGGCATAACATTCTGCAAACTATACAAAGTCATGAAATTTACAATGTGTGGTCCAACTATACCACTGTCTACTGTACTGATACTTATTCTAACATGATGTGGATTCAGACTCACCGAAAAAGAGGAGACCTGGAGGAACACTGGCAAAATTCTGCGACAACAGATAGCACAGCCTCTCTCTGAGAAAAAGCAAAAATTGGTAGGAAAAAAGCCAGAAGCAGAAACTGGCATCTTGCTGTCTAAGTACCAAATAAGCTTTCCTGACCAGATGGAACTCACAAACAGAATTTCTTAATCGATGAAAAGAAGTGAGCACCTGCTTTTCTGAAGGGAGGTGAGGGAAAGTGGGAGAAGGGGAAAGAGATTCTATTCCTAAATAGAACCTGCGAAAATTGGGTTTTTTTGTTTTTTTTTTTTTTATTGAGAGAAGGGAATTAAGCTGCAAACTCCATGAGAGTAGAGGGTTCTGAATCAAGGGTTCTCTGGCACTTGGTCCAACTTTTTTTAATTTTCAATATTTATTCATGTATTTATTTGGCTGCATCAGATCTTAGTTCTTAGTTGAAGCACGCAGGATCTTTCCTTGCAGTGCACAGA
Organism: Aepyceros melampus; assembly: GCA_006408695.1. Classification (NCBI taxonomy): domain Eukaryota; kingdom Metazoa; phylum Chordata; class Mammalia; order Artiodactyla; family Bovidae; genus Aepyceros; species Aepyceros melampus. The sequence goes on along the minus strand of SJXQ01008373.1, from coordinate 374,372 downwards.
TGCTAGTTGTGGCACGCATACTCAAGAGCACCAGGACTCAGTAGCTGCAACACCTAGGTTTTAACTCTTCCGTGACATGTGAGAACTTAGCTTTCTGACCAAGGTTTGAACCCACATCCCCTGCATTGCAGGCAGCTTTCTTAAGCACTGGACCACCAGGGAAGTTCCTGTCCAACTTCTTGGCCATGAAATTCCACACAGAAAGCCTGGAAAATCCATATCCCATAACGCTTTGATTGATGGCGGCAGCACATCTAACACAAGAGGTTTTCTTTAAAGTGAGACGCTTGTGTGTCCAGCCTCCACCCCACCTATTTTAATGTACCAATTTCCGAAAACCATAAAACTAGGGACTCTCGTGGGTACATTCCTCAAATGACAAGCTTCCAAAATACTTTCCACGAACTCAATGGGTTGTTGACTTCTCCATTAAAAAAAAAAAAAAAAAAATTCAGGAACCTTACATATACACTTGCAGGAATCACAAACTTGCCTTCTCATAAACACTCCCAGGAAATAGGCTGAGCATTTCAATCCCAACAAAGAGAAAGTTTTGTTGCCAACCAAGAGTCTCTTCATTAACGCCTCATTTGTATTGATTATGGAAGACACGCTGTACAATGTTTCCACGATTAGGAAAAAGAAAGTTTTGCTGCAGTCACTAAATTCAGTAGTCACCAGCTCCCTGCAGGTTAAAACCTGCTCCCAAAAGCACACGTCACCATCCTTGATCTCAAAGGCTTTAAACCAAGCAAAATGAGCACTGGGTCCCTGTAGCTGACAGCCAGCATCACCACATATGCAAACATGTACCCTAAAAATTCACTGTGTTCTACGAAAGAGTAGAGTAAAAAGCATAATCACAAACAGCAGCTCACATTCTCCAGTCCCTCCTTCCCGGTCCAAGATGCTCATTTTGTCACACAGCTTGCAGATCAAGACTAAGTGTTGCATGAAATGAAGTAGGATTTGGTTAAGATTGGCTTCACAACAGAAAATCAGATAAAGGTATTAAAAAAAAAAAGATGCTGCATAAAAACTATCATGGGAGGTCTTGCTAAATAGACAATGAACATATAGCTAACTACATTTCTCTCCCCCCATGGAGACTAAGCTCTGGCCAGCAGAATGAGAGCAGAAGTGATGGGTGCCAATTCCAGGCCTGGTTCAGTCAACTCAATGTCCTTATTCTCTGGCTGGCTGGCTGTCTTAAAAGAAAAAAAGGAGATGACCTTCAGAGTGACCTTGGGTGCCTTGTGTTGAAAAATGGCCAATCAACAAGACGGAAGGAGCCTGGGTCCCTGAAACACCAAATGGAAGAGGGCTGCCCCAGCAGGAACTCCTCCTCTAGACTGGTGCATAAGTTAAGAAGCTCTTCTTGCTTTCATTTACTGTGACCTGGAGATTTCTGTTATAGAAGCTAGGGTTACCTTATGTAATACAATAAGTCATGAAGAATTCATTTATAAGCCTCTAAGAGCCCCTACTGGCTGTGGGGCTTCCTCTAATGTGCCTATCCCTGGAGCCCATTGTCCTGCGTCAGTTGTGAACACTACTATTAGTATTTGCCACAACCACTGAAGCCCAAAACTAAAAATCCGTGCACAGACACGAAGACCCAGTACAGCCAAAAATAAATTAAAAAAAAAAAAAAAGATTTCACAGCTTATACATGGCAAAGTTGGAATTTGAAAGCAGGCAGTGACTCTATAATCTCTGCCCCTATCCATTCCGTTCACCATAACTTCTTGCCATAAAGCAGCAAGAGTTGACTCTTTATCTAAAAAGGCAAAGTGTTCTGCCTGGGCTCCAGGTGGGGCCTCCAGGCTGGGAGAAGGGATCCTGGGTATCCTATCCTGCTAACTTGTGCCATTCACCTTCTCTAGTCATGATTTAGTGCTGGGGACCATCTGCTCTCCACCTGAGCTCTCCCTACCTCTCCCTGCACTGCCTTGTCACAACTCACATCCCGGTCCTCCAAAGAGGCCTCCTTGGAGCCAGTGAAACCAAGTCCCCCTAAAACCGAATTCCCCTGCTGAGTTTATGATTAACCCCTCTATCCAAAACTTTATTCCCTTTCCTTTCCGTCCCTGTTACCCTCTGGATTAAGGAGGATTAAAAAAAGGTGGAGATGAAACCAAGCAAGACCCTGCTGGGCCTTCCTGGGTACAACAGTCCCTCCATGTCCCCTCCTCTTTGTTTTGGCCTGAGTTCCAAAAAGTAGACAAGCAGTTAACAGAGTCCCAGGACTCCCAGTTTCACTGAAGGGCTACAGATAATAATCTGATGCATATCTTTGAGTTCTGCATAAACTAAGACCTCCCCACAAGCCAGGGGAAGATGATGACTACATGCTGACCACAAGCACGAGACCCCAAATAGGCTGGAACCAGCAGGTTGATGACGGAGATTTCAAAAGACATCATCCTGTTACCACACCACCCATCAATCAAAAGAAAATCCAGGAGCCACAATCCTCAGCTTACATGTTGCCTTTAAAAACCCTTCCCTGAAACCCATCGGGGAGTTCGAGTCTTCAGAGCACGAGCTGCCCGTTCTTGCTTGGCACCAGCCCTGCCATAAACGCTGCATTCCTTCTCCACCACGGGCATCAGTAGACTGGCTTTGCTGTGTGTTAGGCAAGGAGACTCTGGTTTGGTAACAACTGCACCTGGAGCCAAGAGGCGCTTCCTGTCCACCCACCCTCCCCCCAGGCTCACCCACTGCCAAGCTTTCCATCATCTTTCCACGTTTACCAGGCAACCTGCAGACATGCCTCCAGCACGCGCCTCTGCTCTCACCTCCCTCACCTCCACTTCTTGCTTCCAGATTGCTAGAGCCTGACTTCGAGGTTATCCCATTTGGAGGTCAACTGTTCTGACAGCCAGCTGTATTTGTCCCCTTCCCCTCCCCATTCTCCCTCCTCTTTCCAAGTAATGAATGATGGCTTGGCAAAGAAAGCAGAGGCCTCTGCCAAAACAAAAGGTCTGTCAGAACAGCTCTCCGGAGTTACTGTGTCCTCTTACCCCTCTGCCTGGCTAGGCTTCCTGTGTGTTTTCCATCTCTGCTGGGCACCGTGGTACTCAATGTGACCACTCTAACGTCAGCACCAGGACTGCGTTTCTCAAAGTGGCACACAGTACAGAATCCCCTGCTTTGCCAGGGGATTTGCTGCTTTGCCATGCAGGTTCCTGAGCCTGGCCCTAATGAATCAGACTACCTAAGGAAGCCTTCGAAGCTTAGTTTTAAGTTCATCACAGTAAGTTTCCCACATGGTTCTAACGCACTCACTCTTGAAAGCAGTCTTCCAAGAGACGACCTTCCAAGGCAGGCCTAGAACAATCTGGTCTACAGTCAGCAGGCAATTTATGCATCATCTCACATCAGCCTCATTTCAACTCGAGAAGTGGGTACAATTTTTCTTCCATTTCAGTGATAAGGAAACTGAGCCTTTGAGATCCTAAATAATTCGGTCACATGGCTAATACCTGGCAATGTAGGGCTTTGAACAAAGATCAACCCCAAGCTCTAAACCTGCTCTGAAATTCTCATAAGCTAGATGAACTTCAATATTTTCAAAAGCTGATAAAACTGAGTACCTATGTTCACTTGTCATGTTTCTCTATTACCCATAAAGCCACTGTTAGAATGAAGACTCAGAAAACAGGCACCTTATCTTTAGGAAGTTCTCACCATACTTATTTTTGATGAGTAAGTGTAATAAAAATGTGTTCCATGGAAGTGAAAACACTGTGATTTTACATCTATTCTAGCCTCAGTTCTCACCAGTGCCAGAGGTAGGGCGACTTGCAAGGGAAATTGACATTAGTTGTCTTTATAGTTCATCACAATCTTTTGTATCTCCTTCCCACTAATCCTATTTTAGCAAAGCATTAAGCATAAAGTAGGTAAATAATGAGACACTTACAAACAGAGCTGAATTGCTAAGCAAATGATAATAATCAAAATAACAGCTACATTTATTGACTGTTTGCCACAGCCAAGCTCTTTACAGATATTATCTCATTTGAGCCTAAGTAATATTATCCCCAATTTATAGACTGTGTATGTTGCGCTCAGACGCTAAGTCATGTCCAGCTCTTTGTGACCCCATGGATTGTAGCCTGCCAGGCTCCTCTGTCCAAGGGATTCTCCAAGTAAGAACACTGGAGTGGGTTGTCATTTCCTCGTCCAGGAGATCTTTCCAATCCAGGGAGATGGAACCTGCGTCTCCCACACTTGCAGGCAGATCCTTTACCACTGAGCTAGCTAGGAAGCAATTTACAGATAAAAACACTTAATGTAGAGAGGTTAATTTGCCCAAAGTCAAACATCTAACTAAGTAGCAGAGCTGTGAGTCCAACCCACACTGGAGTCACGCTGAAGTCAACTGCAGTAAAAACACCTACTATACAGAGTGGTCCCCAGAAGGGCAGCACCAGGAGCGTGTTAGAAATGCAGCCTCTCAGGCCGCACCCAAGATCTATGAAACCAAGACCAAGTGCACAGTTAAGTCTGAGAAGCATTCATCTAAACCAGGGTTTCTCAGCCCAAGCACTACTGACGTTTGGGGCTGGATAATTCTTCTCAGTCCTGTGCAATATAAGGTGTTTAGCAGCACCTTTCACCCCAGAATACCTACTAGATGCCAGCAGTAACTGCTCTTTCCCCACCCAAGTCATGATGACTGAGAAGCTCTACAGTCAGTTCAGTTGCGCAGTTGTGTCCGACTCTTTGCGACCCCATGAATCGCAGCATGCCAGGCCTCCCTGTCCATCACCAACTCCCAGAGTTCACTCAGACTCACGTCCATTGAGTCCATGATGCCATCCAGCCATCTCATCCTCGGTCGTCCCCTTCTCCTCCTGCCCCCAATCCCTCCCAGCATCAGGGTCTTTTCCAATGAGTCAACTCTTCGCATGAGGTGGCCAAAGTACTGGAGCTTCAGTTTTAGCATCATTCCTTCCAAAGAAATCCCAGGGTTGATCTCCCTCAGAATGGACTGGTTGGATCTCCTTGCAGTCCAAGGGACTCTCAAGAGTCTTCTCCAACACCACAGTTCAAAAGCATCAATTCTTCAGCACTCAGCCTTCTTCACAGTCCAACTCTCACATCCATACATGACCACAGGAAAAACCATAGCCTTGACTAGACGGACCTTAGTCGGCAAAGTAATGTCTCTGCTTTTGAATATACTATCTAGGTTGGTCATAACTTTTCTTCCAAGGAGTAAGCGCCTTTTAATTTCATGGCTGCAGTCACCATCTGCAGTGATTTTGGAGCCCAAAAAAACAAAGTCTGACACTGTTTCTACTGTTTCCCCATCTATTTCCCATGAAGTGATGGGGCCAGATGCCATGATCTTCGTTTTCTGAATGTTGAGCTTTAAGCCAACTTTTTCACTCTCCTCTTTCACTTTCAACAAGAGGCTTTTTAGCTCCTCCTCACTTTCTGCCATAAGGGTGGTGTCATCTGCATATCTGAGATTATTGATATTTCTCCCAGCAATCTTGATTCCAGCTTGTGTTTCTTCCAGTCCAGCATTTCTCATGATGTACTCTGCATATAAGTTAAATAAGCAGGGTGACAATATACAGCCTTGACGTACTCCTTTTCCTATTTGGAACCAGTCTGTTGTTCCATGTCCAGTTCTAACTGTTGCTTCCTGACCTGCATACAGATTTCTCAAGAGGCAGGTCAGGTGGTCTGGTATTCCCATCTCTTTCAGAATTTTCCACAGTTTACTGTGATCCACACAGTCAAAGGCTTTGGCATAGTCAATAAAGCAGAAATAGATGTTTTTCTGGAACTCTCTTGCTTTTTCCATGATCCAGCGGATGTTGGCAATTTGATCTCTGGTTCCTCTGCCTTTTCTAAAACCAGCTTGAACATCAGGGAGTTCACGGTTCACATATTGCTGAAGTCTGGCTTGGAGAATTTTGAGCATTACTTTACTAGCATGTGAGATGAGTGCAATTGTGCGGTAGTTGGAGCATTCTTTGGCATTGCCTTTCTTTGGAATTGGGATGAAAACTGACCTTTTCCAGTCCTGTGGCCACTGCTGAGTTTTCCAGATTTGCTGGCAAATTGAGTGCAGCACTTTCACAGCATCATCTTTCAGGATTTGAAACAGCTCAACGGGAATTCCATCACCTCCACTAGCTTTGTTCGTAGTGATGCTTTCTAAGGCCCACTTGACTTCACATTCCAAGATGTCTGGCTCTAGATTAGTCAACACATCATCATGATTATCTGGGTCATGAAGATCTTTTTTGTACAGTTCTTCCGTGTATTCTTGCCACCTCTTCTTAATATCTTCTGCTTCTGTTAGGTCCAGACCATTTCTGTCCTTTATCGAGCCCATCCTTGCATGAAATGTTCTCTTGGTATCTCTAATTTTCTTGAAGAGATCTCTAGTCTTTCCCATTCTGTTCTTTTCCTCTATTTCTTTACATTGATTGCTGAAGAAGGCTTTCTTATCTTTTCTTGCTATTCTTTGGAACTCTGCATTCAGATGCTTATATCTTTCCTTTTCTCCTTTGCTTTTTGCTTCTCTTCTTTTCACAGCTATTTGTAAGGCCTCCCCAGACAGCCATTTTGCCTTTTTGCATTTCTTTTCCATGGGAAAAAAGAGAAGCTCTACAGCCGTATCCAGTGTTCCCTCCGAGACTGAAACAGCCCCCAGCTGAGACCCCCTGGCCGGATGAGAGTGCTTTTCTGCTGGGCTGAATTTCTGGCATGGAGCAGAGGCTTGTGTGCACGAGGTGGAGGCCTGGGTCCCAGGGATGTGTTAGCCAAAGAGGAACCTCTCAGTTCTGGGGACTGGGTTCCAGGTCTGTCACCGCCTGGCCGGTGGAGCTGGGCCTGGCAGAATCAGATCTGTGCCCCTGAATCCAGCCTCACCACCAATAAAGCAGGGATCCTAGGGCAGGGTTCCTCCAAACCTCACTGCATACCAGAATCACCCAGGAGTTGTTTTTTAAACATACAGATTACAGGACTTCCCTTGTGGTCCAGTGGCTAAGACCTTGAGCTTCCCACGGAGGGGGCCTGGCCAGGGAACTGGATCTCACATGCGCTAATTAAAGATCCAACATGCTACAACACCTGGCAGAGCCAAATAATATTTTTTAAAATACAGATTAAGGGGTGCCCTCCCCACCCCACCCCACCCCATGGGATTTGCCTTTCTAACAAGTTCCTCAAGATGCTCTAACGCACCCCATCCCTGAACTGGTTTTTAGGAAGCGTTAGACCAGAACATTTCAAGAGGCCCCAAATTCTAAGATTTTACCTTCATGGTCAATGACTCAGGCCTCCTCCCCACCCACTCATGTCACCTACCAGGAGTCCGGGAATCCTCAGGTTGCCCCAACTGAGATCCGACCAGCAGGAACCACACTGCGGGCCCCATCAGGCACTGTGGGCGCACCTCGGCAGCCTCCCACCTCCAGCAGGGCGCTTGGCAGGACTGAAGGCAGCCTGCGGGGCTGGACTATCTTGAGCGCAGCGGAATCTGCCGCTAATTTCATTAACACAGTCAGAGGGACTCAGGTGAGGCGGGGCTGCTCCAGCCACGGGCAATCTTGGGAAAGGAGACACACGTGTGAGACTATTTCCCAGCGTAGCACTTGGTGCTAATGCAGGCCCGGAGGAGCGGGTCCTTCCTAGTTACTGACTCTCTCTAGTAACTTCTCTCTACTAACTCTTCCTAGGTGCTGACATCTTACACTGCACAGGACAGCAAAGATTATCCAGGCAGGGAGACGCTGATTGCAGAGGATGCCCCTGGGTATATGGGGCAGCCCAGGGAAGACGCCAAGGAGCCAGAAACACATCCTAAGCAAGAGCAGGCTCGGTCAAAGATTCTCGGCAGAGTCAAAAAGACACAGCTGACATTTACGGAGGACATCCAACACACATGCACAGTCTCCTTCACCCCAGCTCAGCCAGGCTCCAAGGCAGCCTGAGCACCTCTATCCTACAGGTGAGGGAACTGGGCTTCAGAACCCTGGACACTCAGCACTTACAGAGGAATGGGAACTGGGTTCATTTCTAAAAAACCTAGAGGCCCCATCTTGTTGCTTTTTTATTTCCTGGATCTGAAGGGAGGCCTTCCCAGGTGTCTTGGCAGTAAAGAATCCACTGCCAATGAAGGAGACTTGGGTTCAATCCCTGAGTCAGGAAGATCCCCTGGAGAAGGAAATGTCAACCCACTCCAGTATTTTTACCTGGAAAATCCCATGGACAGAGGAGTCTGGCAGGCTACAGTCCATGGGGTGGCAAATAATTGGACATGACTTAGCAACTAAATAACAACAGCCCTCTGAAGGGAACCTTCGTGAACCAACTTTAATATTCAGTCAACAGCCCCAAGGTTGTAAACAGAAGCTGGGACCGCCATGCCACCTGGTCCCAGAAACAGACCTGCAATTTCCTAGAGTTAAACACCAAGTTACCGGATGCAGACTGTCCTACAGAAAAGCAATTCGTGGGCTTTCTGAGCTCAAAAACAGTAGGTTGAGCCCAAAAGTGTTTTACCACTTTTAATTCATGTATCTACCCAACCGTGTTTTCTTTCTTTACAAAGACTTTCTTTTTCTTCCCATAAATCCTCATCCATTCAGTCACTGCCCTTCCTTTTGACTTTTGCTACCAGTTCCTGAAACAGAGAAAGGGGTTAGAGGTCTAAGTAGGTCCCAGGTGCCAGAATTCTGGGGGAGGATCAAGGCAGCCCTGCCATGAACCAGGTGAGAGGAGACCAGCTTTGAAGTTCGTGCTGGGGACAGAGGGCCACAGGACGAGAGTCTCCCTGGTCAAGTCTGATTAAGCAGAGGCTCTCCCAGACAAGATGATGGAAGAACCTAGTTGGTTGCTTCATGTGGGCCAGGAGCTGTTGTAAGTATTTAATTTGTCTTTTTACTCCTAATCCCATACACACTTCTAAAGATGGGTATTAATTAATACTCCCAATTTGCAGGTGGGCAATGAATGAGACTCTGAGGGCTTTCCTGGTGACTTAGTGGTAAAGAATCTGCCTGCCAATGCAGGAGACGCAGGTTCAATCCCTAGGTTGAGAAGATCCCCTGGAGAAGGAAATGACAACCTATTCCAGTATTCTTGCCTGAAGAATCCCATGGACAGAGGAGCCTGGCGGGCTACAGTCCTGGGGTTGCAAGAGAGTCTGACATGACTTAGCGACTAAAAAACAACAATGAAGTTCTGAGAGGGTTAAAGATTTGTCCAGGTTGTATAGTCTGAAGGTCTGTGTCCCTCCAAAATTCATAGGCTGAAATTGTAACTCCTACAAATAATGGCACTAGGAGCCAGGGCCTTGAAGAGATGCTTAGATTAGAACAGTGGAATTCTTAGGAATAAGATTAGTGCCCTCATAAAAGAGGCTCCAGAAAGATCCCCAGTCCCTTCTGCCAGAGGAGGACACAGATAGGACGCACCAGCTATGAACCAAGGAGATGGCCCTCACCTGACCATGCTGATACCCTGATCTCAGATTTCCAGACTCCAGAACTGGGAGAGATCCATTGGTTGTATATAAGCCACCCAGTTTGTGGTGTTTTGTGAGAGCAGCAGGAACAGAATAAGACACCAAAGTTCCACACCTAGGAAGTGACAGAGGTGGAGTCCGTGCCCTGCTACTCACCACCGCGGGGTGTTTGGCAAACATTTGTATTAATCTCATGTGCCAATGGTTCCTTTTCCCTTGTGTACCTATACCTCTAATCACATGATACAGACCTGCAGGTAATGCCCAATCTACCCTCTAAGACAGTGGTCCCCAACCTTTTTGGCACCGGTTGTGGAAAGCAATTTTTCCATGGGCCAGGATTGGGGGAGATGATTTCAGGATGATTCAAGCACATTACATCCACTGTGCACTCTATTTCTATTATTATTACATCAGCTCCACCTCGGATCATCAGGCATCAGATACTGGAGGTTGGGGACCCCAATCTAAGACCTGACTACACCAAGGGTGGTCCTCAGATCGGGAGCATCACCAGGGAGCTTGTCAGAAATGCAGAATCCTCGGTCCTGCCCCAACCTCTTGCATCCCGTTTGAGAAGTGCTGATAAGATCCTTACTTTCCTGATTTGATACAAGGAGCTGCCTCGCACTTCCCCCTTCCTGGGGTCTGGGCCTCAGGAGGCTGGGGAGTCTAACGTAAGATTTTCCATTTCCATTGTTGTACTCCCTTCATGAACTCTTTCCTGATGAGCACCCTTGCTCTCTCCTTTCTCCACCTCATCTCACAGGCACGTGACAGTCTGAACTGTACAGTCTGCCAGCTGCCTGATTTAGCACCATGCTGCCTCCCAGGGAGCTCCCATGTTAATTGTCTCGCACATGCAGAGGGTGGAGCTCAAAAGTTCAAAGACTGATTGCAGGGCAGATGGAAATTATCACTCACTAATCAAATGATCTCCATTCAACTGAATGACACAGCAATCGGAGGAGAAGACAGGAGTTCTGTTTGGGGGGTATTTTTGCCCCATGGCAACCGACAGGTACTCTGACAAGTGTATCTCCATCGGTTGAGTCACCCGGTCATTCCAGTGTATTGTAAAAACCATGCACTTAGAAGAAGAGGGAAGAGCAGCTGAGGTCCTAGAAGTGTTGTCGGGGCAGAGGGGCAGGCTGGGAGTCTGGCAGGAGCCAGGGGTCTGGAATGCTTTCCCCAGGACGGACCCCAGAGTTTGGCGTGCTGCCATTGCTCAGTCTCTAAGTCGTGTCTGGCTCTCTGCGACTCCGCGGACTGTAGGCCACCAGCTTCCTCTGTCCATGGGGTTTCCCAGGCAAGAAAACTGCAGTGGATTACCATTTCCTTCTCCAGGGGATCTTCCCGACCCAGGGTTTGGTAGAAGGCACTTAAGACTCGGCCTGTGTCCCAAGGGGGAGGCTGGCTCCTTCCTCCCGCATCTGGGGGCCCCTGAAGGACCTCAACAAGTGCAGACTGTAACTACAAGTTCACTCCCTCCAGGCCAGCATGACTGGCCAATCCTGGGACTGAGCACTTTTCCTGTCTGAGATGATTTGAATTCTCAAAAATACCCAGGAGGGCACTTCCTGTCCCAACCTGAGCCCATTTTACAGGTCAGCTGAGTACCTGTACGCTTAAGTGACTCACTCAATGTCAAGAACTAGTTGTGGTCAGGCGAAGACTGGAACTGAGGATGTGACCATCCAACGCTCACCACATTCCCCAAGGAGAAAAGCACTTGAGTCCAGTACCTTCCGCTCGGTGTCTCCACAAGACCACCCAGCAAAGTTATTGCCTCCAGGGACTTGGAAGTGCCCTCCTGCTACTTCCTGGGTCCCAGGCCCCCCCAAGGTGCATGCTAAAACCTGTCCTTCCCTGGTAACTCCTAGGTGCTGGCTTTACGATCAAGGCCAGGAAACCTGCAGAAGGCAGACGGTCCAGCTATGAAGGCAAGAAGGGAGAGAAGTATCTCGAGCATCTTTCTACTCCATCTCCAGACCATGGTCTCATCTCTTCTTCCAGAATGCTCTGAAAAGCTGCTCCACTTTTCTGCCCCTCTCTCCCTAAGTCTGAGAAGCTCAGAGTCTTTCTGATCCTCAAGGAATCAGAGAGGAATGAAGCATCCTGATCAACAGTCCCTGTCTACACTGAATGTAAGCCCTGCACTAGGGATAGAATCAAAGGACTCTATTCAACCCCTCAATCAAATCTACCTTCCCGCCTGGGACCCTCCAGAGACCAGAACCTGAAGAACCTCCCCGCATTTTTTAATTTTTAGATTTACTTATTTGGCTGTACCAGGTTGCAGCATGCAGAATCTTTAGTTGCAGCATGCAGACACTTAGTTGCAGCATTTAGGATCTAGTTTCTTGCTGCTGCTGCTGCTGCTAAGTTGCTTCAGTCGTGTCCGACTCTGTGCAACCCCCATAGATGGCAGTCCACCAGGCTCCCCCATCCCTGGGATTCTCCAGGCAAGAACACTGGAGTGGGTTGCCATTTCCTTTTCCAATGGATGAAAGTGAAAAGTGAGAGTGAAGTCACTCAGTCGTGTCTGACTCTTCGCGACCCCATGGACTGCAGCTTATCAGGCTCCTCCACCCCTGGGATTTTCCAGCTAAGAGTACTGGAGTGGGTTGCCATTGGACCAGGGATCAAATCCAGGCTCCCTGCATTGGGAGCTCAGAGTCTTAGCCACTGAACCACAAGGGAATTCATTCTCCCCCCATTTCATTTCTAACATCCTAGACTAACTGGCCAGCCTACTGCAACAGTTCAGTTCCTCTCCTTCCTTACCACAGGGAATCAGATGCACTGAAAGCTAAAACCCTTTGGATGAATGAGTCCCCCACCAGCCCAGCACAAAAAAATGACTGTTCAGCTTTGTCACCCAACTGAAAACTGGCAATGCAAAGGATCTATAATTCTTCTACCAAAATATGTTTTGTGGGGGAAAATGTATCTCTAACTTCAATAGATCCAGCACCATAATCATCATGGCATTTTATTCCTCTACCCCTTTCCTGTTGAATGCTCCTCTCTCAGCTCACATAATCCCTTCTACTGCTTCACGGAGAAACATTGAGTCAAACACAAATCAGTTTTATATCTGTAAGACACCAAAGAGCAGAAGACACCAGAAGGTCATTCGCCTTCTCCCTTTTTCATCCATTTCTGGACCCTCATTTCATTTTGCCTCTGCTAATCATGTGGCTTAAAACCAACATTTCAAATTCTCTGTGCTGCTTATCACTAAGCTGGGACTGATCAAGGCAAATCCTTACCTACCAACATAAAAAATGAGAGGCCGACAAACTCTTAGCAAGCACCAGGCCCTCTGAAAGAGAGGCAATATTATATGCGAAGGAAATAAGAGGAGAGCTGAACTATAAACTGCCAGGTATTAATGCAAAGTAATAAACCAGGGAAAGGCCCAATAGCAACGTTTTATGGAGACAAAGCAAGAACTTCTCCCAAGGGCAGGGGAGGCCAAGAACAGAGCTTCTAATCTAATAAATCAAAGCAGAAAAAACGAACTATTAACAAGGCCTGGCAAGTGTATCTCAGAAGACAGCTCCAGGGAAGAACAGACAGAGCTTAAGGGTCACCAGGGGTGCTGGATTAAAAGTCCACAATCAAATCCTACAATGCCATATGAATCTTATTTAGTTCTATCGAAAGATACTGATGAGGAGGCTTCCCTGGCAGTCCAGTGGTTAAGACTTCACCTTCCAGGGCTTCCCTGGTGGCTCAGTGGTAAGAATCTTCCTGCCAATGCAGGAGACATGGGTTCAATCCCTGGTCTGAGAAAGACCCCAAATATAAATAAATAAAATTACATTAAAAAAAAAAGTCACCTTCCAACACAGGGGTACAGTTCAATCCCTGATCAGGGAGCTAAGCTCCCACATGCCTTGCAGCCAAAACACCACAACATAAAAATATCCAATAAAGACTTTAAAATGGTCCACATCCAAAAATAATAAATCTAAAAAAAAAAGTTCCAAAAAATGTCGATAGAGCACGGGCTGCCTGTATCAGACACATGGGGCTCAGAGAATGCCCTAGACTCTACTGTGGCAGTCTCGTGGCCAGCTGGGATGGCTAGAGGAGGACAACAAGGGAAAGGTGGGTCACAACGAGAGGGGGATGCTGAGGAACTAGACCCCGGCAGGAGGCAGTCTGAGGCCCCAAAGAACCAACGCCTGTTTTTGATGATTTCTCTTTCTGTCTTTTGTTTTTGGGGCAAGGGCGGTTCCTGAACTGTTCAGTCTTGAGCTACCTGCTGTCCAGACTTAAGCATCTATTTAATTTATATAATGATGACTATACTCACAAAGCTTTCATGACTCGCTAGCATGGCTCGGGGCACATTTTCTCCAAGTCTTCGCTCTTAATGCTTTCTTGCTGAAGCCAAGGTTAAAGAATGCAGAGTCTGACCCAGAAGAGCATAAAATCGATGATCCAGTAACCAACTGCTGTTCCAGGCTTGGGTGGGAAGGTCAAAGGACAGTCTAGCCAACCTGGACATGGGAGTCCCCCAAGTCCTCCCTTCCCCCCACATCCAGGTGAGAAACCAGAAGGAGGCTACAGGCATTCCTACCTCAGCTGTTGCAGCTCCAATGGCTGGTTACAGACTTCACCCCAATTTCAATCCAGGCTCAAAGATACCCACCCTACCCATCACTTTCATTCCTACCCGCAATGGCCTCTACAGAAAGCCCAGGTACAGAGAAGTAAATCAAAACTGTCTGCTTCTCCATAGGAAACAAACTTAAGGTACCAAAAGAGGAAAGGAGGGGGGAAGGATTAAAATTTTAAATTTGGGAAAAATTGGTAAAGACTACTGTACATGAAATAGATAAGCAAATACTTTATGGTTTCATCCACACACAAAGAACAGATAAGCAAGAAGGACTTACTATAGCACAGGGAATTATATTAAACATCTTGCAATGACCCATAATGAAAAATAATCCGAAAAAATATATATAACAGGACCACTTCACTGTACATATGAAACTAACACAAAATAGTAAATCAATTGCACTTCAATTAAAAAAAAAATGAGGAAAAAAACTTGCTTCTCTAACAGGCTTTAAGAAAAGGATAAAAAACCAAACACTTCCTTCCCCACAAAAAAGATTCACCAATAAATATTTGCTAAGTGACTGCTCTATTTTTCGGAATCCATGTGAACTGAAAAACAAGAACCATGGACCAGACAGAGAGACCTAAATGAAACTAATCCTGGGGAGAAAAAGAGAATGAGGACTGGCCATAGTGAGTCATTGAATGTTGTGAAACAATACAGTGGTGGCCCTGCTGAAAAAGAGTTAAAAAGATAGGACACAATGAAAAGAAATTCACAACCAAATCACTTCTTTCTCCCCTCTTACTGCTGGAAAAGAACACTAACAGAAATAATTCCTTCCTCCGGTCACCTAAAAACTATTCGAAGTTTTCTCAAAGAAACCTTGCATGCACAATGTTATCAGCTGCAAAAGACTATTAAAATCAATAGCTAACTCAAGCATCCCAGCTCTTTGAACTGAATCCTCCCCACTTCTACTTGAATGGGCTCTCGGAAATCATTAAGACCTGCACAAATAACCAAGACCCCTTTCCGACAAGTCAGATAACCCAGAAGTGAAACTTGCTGAAATCATCAATGAAAAGAATCTCTAAGGGCAGTTTCCAACAAAAGCATCTTTGAAGGCCTGACCCTCCTGTGACTGCATGGTGGATTATGTGGTCACGAGACATTAACACTATCCCTACTCTTCGTGTGCATATCCCTTTGTCTTCTAGCTTTTTAGTGGGTTGAAGTGAAGCTCACCCTGGCAGCTGAAGATTCCCCTAAAATCTAGTCACTCCTTATTCTATCTGCCCAACTCCCAGTAATGGCTGGCAGTAAAGCCTTTGAAATAAAATGGACCCATCTGCTTAGGGAAGCATCTTACATCTGACTCACTCACAGCCCCAGAGGGAGAGAAGAGCTCCCTCAAAGATGGTG
Organism: Aepyceros melampus; assembly: GCA_006408695.1. Classification (NCBI taxonomy): domain Eukaryota; kingdom Metazoa; phylum Chordata; class Mammalia; order Artiodactyla; family Bovidae; genus Aepyceros; species Aepyceros melampus. The sequence continues at coordinate 358,860 of SJXQ01008373.1, read as the reverse complement.
ACATTATTAAGGTGAAACGTGATATCCAACATCCCTGAAGCTACAGGATGGAACAAAGTAGGGGGCAGAAAGAAGTACTTAGGAAATGCCCACCAGCAGCTCTTGCAGGGCAGAGTGGCCTTGTCAAGGAACAGGTACCTTCAGCAGGCTTGCTATCACATGGCCCTCCTCCTCTCCACCCAATCTCTCACCCCCATCACTGGGGGTGAGACCCAGTGACCTCAGAAAGGATGGGACAAAGATGTCATACAGACTGTTAATTTTTTATTTTTTTCATTCACAAGGTACTCAAGAAGTTGCGACAACATCAGAGGAATGTAATCATGTATAAGTTTGCTAGGGCTGCCATAAAAAAAAAACCACCAACTGGGGGGCTGAAGAAATAGTCATTTACTGTCTCACTGTTCTGGAGGCCTGAAGTCCAAGATCAAGGAGGCAGGGAAGGGCTGATTTCTTCTGCAGGCTCCCTCTTCGGCTTGCAGATGGCCACCTTCTCCCCAGGTCCACACGGTCTTTCCTCTGTGAGCATGGACCTCTGCCAACCCTTTGTATGTCCAAATTTCCTCTCACAAAGACACTAGTCAGACTGGATTAGGGTCCACTCATGTGACTTCATTTTAACTCAGTCACCTCTTTAATGACCCTATCTCCAGTCACATTCTGAGGTCACAGAGGTTAAGACTTCAATGTATGAAAGTAAAAGGGGAAGCAATTCAGCCCAAAACAAATGACAATGACAGTAACTGTCCTTTAAAGCAGGGCTCTCCAACCTCCGGGATCTAATACCTGATGATCTGAGGTGGAGCTGAGTAATAATAATAGAAATAAAGGGCACAACAAATATAATGTCCTTGAATCACCCTGAAACCATCCCCGCCATCCCCTGGTCTGTGGAAAAATTGTCTTCTGCAAAACCAGTTCCAGGTACCAAAAAGGTTGGGAATCACTGCACTTAAGGGATCTGATAATCAGATTATGCCAGGTCCTTGATGCCCCGAGGTTTGTTAAATCTTTGCAGAGTTCCCATGAGGCAGACATTCTCCTTTACAAGTCACACAGTTAGAAGGTGGCTAAATAACCCACAAGCTTAAGAATAGAGGTAGGTCTGAGCCCAGGATGCGGAAGAGCAAGGCCTCCCTTCCCCAGCTCCAGTGGAAAGACTGTTTCTAGGTAGCAAATTCTTTCAGACTCCTCAGTTCAATGATCCTCAGAACACCAGAAAACTCATCCTTCAAACTCTGTCCAGGATGTTGTGACAGGAAATGACACATCATGGGGGTTTTCTGATCTTGTTTTTTTTTTTAAAGAAAAAGTTTCAGGGGATTAATCTGTGAGTTGAGTTCTTAATGGAAATTTGATTTTACAGTGTCAAAATAAGACAACTGTAAACAGGGCATCTCCAAGAGTGAGGAGGGGGCCTGCAGATTTCATGGGCTCTGGGCCATTATTTACTAATAGGATTAGCAGATGTGAGTGTGGAATTGCTCCCCTGGCTTGAAATAATGCAATGTATTTTTCCTAATGTAATTTGAAGAGTCTGTTAATACAATAAGCCAACACAAACTTTAGAAGTGATACAGGGAATTGCGGGCAGCAGTCACTTCGGTAACATCCTAAAGGAAACTTGCCTAATATTAGGCCTAATCAAAAACAATTAGGGCGCTTCCCTGGTGGTCCACTGGTAAAAACTCCCTGCTTCCACTGTAGCATGCACAGGTTCAATCCCTTGTCTGGGAACTAAGATTCCACATGACGTGCAGTGAAGCACAAACAATATTTTTAGAGTGTTATTTAAAACACACACACACAATCAGATAAGATAAAGATTAACAAAAATAAACCAACTATAGTCAGCCGTATCTGCAGGTTCCACATCTGTGGGTTCAACCAAACAAGGAACAAAAATATACTTTTTTAATTTTTAAGGCTCTCACCTTCTGAGAGGGACATAAATTTGCTTCCACTTAAAAAAACATGTCCAGAAAGTTCCATAACAAAAACTTGAATTTAACATGCATGGGCACAGCATTTACACTGTATTTACTATTTACACATGATTTACATTGTATTGGGTATCACAAGTCATCTAGAGGTGATCTTAAAGTACAGAGGAGGGTAGGCATAGATTATATGCAAAGACTATATCATTTCATATAAGGAATTTGAGCACCCGAGGATTCTGGTATCTTCAGGAGGTTCTAGAATCAAGCCCCTGAGAATATCAAGGGAAAGCTGTACTTGACAGCTATTTTTAAACTGGCAGGCATTTCAGTGCTCCCACAGCTTTCGAGAAAATCCAGGGACTCTAAGAAATAAATCTTCTAATGCAATAATAACTCATTAATGCAACATCCCCCACCCCCTAACACATACACATACAGCATACAAACCAAATTCAGGAGCTGAACAGTGCCAAGAAAAAATATTCAAAATTACGTGTCTCTTTCCTCACTTTTTTCTATTATTTACTCAAGATTTAGGGGAACTCAGGCCAAAAAAAAACAGTCTTTTACAAGCCAAGGGCTTAAGCGACTTGGCCACTATTTGTGAAGTCCATGTGCTACAGGATGTTTCTATGATAACTGTGGCATGGGCCTTATTCTGGAATCTTCCACTCCTAAGCCCATGAAGGCAGTCTATTCTCGAGAAAGGATCTCATTGTCCATTAAACCTTCCATGATATGGGTCAGTTTGGGATATGAATTTTAAACAGCTTAGTTAGTTAGGAAGAAGGAGGCAGAGGATTCTCTGGGAGCCAGACAGCCAGGTTCAAATCCAGATGTAGGCCTCTGCTAGTTGCATGATCTTGGGTAAGTTACTCAAAGTCTCTGAGCCTCAATTTCCTCATCTGTAAATGGAGTAAAAACTGGAACCTTCCTCATAGAGTCACAGTGAGAGTTAAGTCACACAAGCTATTTGGAAGATTTAGTGAGCACTCAATAAACAGCTGCTATTAGTTTGGGTTGCGTGCTCAGTCGCTCAGTCACGTCTGACTCCTCGCAACCCCATGGACTGTAGCCCACGAGGCTCCTCTGTCCACGGGGATTCTCCAGGCAAGAACACTGGAGTGGCTGCCATTTCCTGCTGTGGGGGGTCCTCCCGACCCGGGGGTCACCTGCATCTCTTGCGTCTCCTGCACTGACAGGCAGGTCCTTTGCCACAGAGCCACCTGGGGAGCCCATCAGTTTGGATTAATACCAATGTATATATTGATTACAATATGAAGTAATAAGACTGCATTGTTTAACCACAATGAGATACTGCTTCATACCGACAAGGATGGCTACTATCAAGAAAACAGAAAATAACAAGTGCCAGTGAGGATGTAATGAAATCAAAACCTGCATACACTGTTTGTAAGACTATTAAATGGTGTGGCTGCAACAGAAAACAGTACAAAGATTCCTCGAAAAATTAAAAACAATTTTTATATGACACAGCAATCCCACTTCTGGACATATGTCTGAAAGAAGTGAAAGTAGGATCTCAAATAGACATTTGCAAACCCATCTTCACAACCCCACTGTTCACAATAGCCAAGAGGTGGAGGCAATCCACACATCCACTGATGGATAAATGGATAAAGCAAATGTGGTACACGCAGGCAGTGGAATATTATTCAGCCTTTAAAGGGAAGGAAATTCTGACACATTCTGCAGCACGGATGAACCTGGAGGACACTGTGCTAAGTGAAATAAGTCAGTCACAAGACACATACCAAGAGTCAGAATTCAAAGAAACAGGAAGGAGAATGGTGCTCCAGAGGCTGGGAGTAGGGAGGAATGGGGAATTGTTCAATGGATACAGTTTTGCAAGCAAGCAGAGAGTCCTGGAGATGTGTTGCATAAGGATGGGACTATACCTACCATTACTGACTGTACACTTAAAAATGTTTAAAATGGTAAATTTGGGGATTTTTTTATCCCCTGGAGAAGCAAATAGCCACCCACTCTAGTATTCTCGCCTGGAGAATTCTTTGGACAGAGAAGCCTGGTGGGCTATACCATGGGGTTGCCAAGAGCCAGACACGACTAAAGCGACTAACACACACACACCGTGTTTACCTAAAGATTGCTCAAGAAGCTGTGGAGCTCACCACCAGAAGTCCTCCCCTTAGGGAGAGGGTCAGGATTGGATGGGTTTTTAGGAAGTTAAAAGAAAACTTCTGACTGAGAATGGATTCTATTTCAGAGCTTGGAGACAAAATCCTTCCCCTGGGAAACTGCCTCCAACTCACTCATCACATCCTCAGAAGTGGAGACCCTACTTTTCATTTCAGAGATGTTATCACCGAGCTTTTCAAATAAGAGCCTTGATAAGGAACATTTAACATGTGATGCGATGGCTCCAAGGCAGTGAGGGCTTAGAGATACCAGTGAGGCCAGAGGGGCCCACCAGCAAGCTGCCAAGTCCCAGGCTCTGCTGAGAGGTGCAGGCTCTATCTTTCACCTCCAGGGCATCCCTTTAGAGAGGATCCTGTGGAGTGTTCGGGGAATGAGCCCGATTCTATCCATCAGCCCCTGGACTCCAGTCCTTATAGAGCGACTGGGTCACAGATAACGAAAAGCATGTTTCTGTGCATGTCAGACCTCAGGGAGCATCACACCAAGTGATGAGATGCTCCCAAAGGGACTGCCCTCCACAGACCTTAAACCTGTGTTCTTATATACAAGTTCCTCTCCTCCTTCCCTTGCTCTCAGGGTGAGTCACTGCCAGCATGAGTCTGAGCCAGAGTTGGGGTAGGGAAAAGATGGAGGGAGGGAAGCTTTGCTGGCTGCTCTCATCCTCAGGCTTTCAAACAGTCCCTCCACTGCCAACCTGAAGTTCACTTCCACAGCACACCTCCCACATACGTAAGAAATGCAGTTGCCATTTATGAAGCATTTGACATATTTGCTATATTATTTCCAGCTCTCTCACATAGGTCAGGGACTTCCTGGTGGCTCAGAAGCTAAGGAAGCTGCCTGCAATGCAGGAGACCTGGGTTCGATCCTTGAGTTGGGAAGATCCCCTGGAGAAGAAAATGGCAACCTACTCCAGTATTCTTGCCTGGAGAATCCCCTCGACAGAGGAGCCTGGCAGCTACAGTCCTTCGGGTTGCAAAGAGCTGGACACGACTGAGGGACTAGCACACACCCAGGACAGGTCCAATCCACTAGCTTTACAAACCAGCATGTCCAGATTACTTATCAGTGTACACACAGCCCCTCACACCTGAAAGGAGGTACTCAGTATCTGTTGAGGGAATACCCGGGTCCTCCTGAAAACACCTGTGTCTATTAAAACAAAGTCAATTAAATGCCCTAAGGAAGCCTACCTGGTTCCAGGTAAAAATGTTATTTTCCACATCCATCATTTAATGAGAACGCAATAAAGCCCTTGTGCTATCGATAGACAACGGTTCCCAAGTACACACAGATCAGAGGTTCCCCTGTGCCTGCGAGTAAGTGAGGCTACCCTGCTGCCAGCAAACTGCTGAGCTGTAACACACCACTTGATTACTGTCTTGTTTCACTTTCTGAGCTTTTTCTTTCGATTCAAGAAAATCCAGCTCGGCTGAAAGCAGGAAGGAGAGTGATAGGGAAGTGTGGCACAGGATTTCGACACCACAATATTTCTCAGCTACATCCTGGATGCTTGTTAATAAAACCTTCATCAGCACAACTGATGTCATACCCCATGGTGGTATCTCCAAGCTGAATCTTGTTCCAGAAGGACCGTTCAACAGCCAAAAGTATAATTTCAAACAGGAATTTCATTCTTTATTCATAACTTCCAAAGTGCATTAACAGGAATTTATTCATTCAGTGAGTCAACAATAATATTTATTGAGTTCCTTCTTTGGAGCTGGCAGTCAGGTACATGCCAGGGATACCCAGGGAGGGATGAACAGACAAAGGTTCTGCCCACAGGCAGCCTTATGATGATTGGGGGGTGGAGGGGAAGTAAAAAGGAAAAAGAAGAAATGAATTTCAAAGAGTGATATGTGCTTTGAAGAAAATAAAAGAGAGTGCTGTAATAAGAGGGAATTCTTTAGAACAGGTGGTCAGGGATGGTGTCTCCAAGTGGGGGTAACATGTAAGCAGAGACTAATTCATGGACATCAGGCAGTCTTTAGGAACAACAGCATTTTCTGCAGAGAGGCTAGCAAGTGCAAAGTCCCTGGGGTCATTTTTGAGACAGAAAGAAGATCCACGTGACTGAAGCATTGCCAGTGAGGCCAAGGGCGGGAGAAAACAGAAAGGGGAGCAAAGGCCTGGTCTTGAAGCATCTTACAGACCTTAGGAAGTAATGGTCAGAAGTCCATCATAAGCACAGTGGGAATCTCTGGATTTTTGTCTTTAAAAATCTCTTTCAAACTATTGCATAAAGAACAGATCATGGGAATGAGCAGCAACTCTTCATAATGTGGATTCTATCACCTGTTTATTTATTTGGACTTAAAACAGCATAAAATTGTTTATGTCTTGTTGTTTAAAAAAAAATAACATAAAAGTTATTCTGTCACAGTTCTAGGAACCAGAAGTCTGAAAGCAAGCTGCTCTATGGGAGAACTCTCCTTGCCACCTCCAGCTGGTGGCTACAGTCCTTGAGGTTACAAAGAGCTGGACACAACTGAGCGACTAGCACACACCCAGGACAGGTCCAATCCACTAGCTTTACAAACCAGCATGTCCAGATTACTTATCATTGTACACACAGCCCCTCACACAAGAAAGGAGGTACTCAGTATCTGTTGAGGGAATACCCGGGACCCCCTGAAAACACCTGCGTCTATTAAAATAGAGTCAATTGAATGTCCTAAGGAAGCCTACCTGGCTCCAGGTAAAAGTGTTATTTTCCACATCCATCATTTAATGAGAACGCAATAAAGACCGTGTGCTGTCGATAGACACTGGTTCCCAAGTACACACAGATTAGAGTACGTCAAGGTTGTATACTGTCACCCTGCTTATTTAACTTCTATGCAGAATACATCATGAGAAATGTTGGGCTGGAAGAAGCACAAGCTGGAATCAAGATTGCCAGGAGAAATATCAATAACCTGAGATATGCAGATGACACCATCCTTGTGGCAGAAAGTGAAGAGGAACTAAAAAGCCTCTTGATGAAAGTGAAAGAGGAGAGTGAAAAAGTTGGCTTAAAGCTCAACATTCAGAAAACGAAGATCATGGCATCTGGTCCCATCACTNGCAGATGATACCACCCTTATGGCAGAAAGTGAAGAAGAACTAAAAAGCCTCTTGATGAAAGTGAAAGAGGAGAGTGAAAAAGTTGGCTTAAAGCTCAACATTCAGAAAACGAAGATCATGGCATCTGGTCCCATCACTTCATGGGAAATAGATGGGGAAAGAGTGGAAACAGTGTCAGACTTTATTTTGGGGGGCTCCAAAATCATTGCAGATGGTGATTGCAGCCATGAAATTAAAAGACTCTTACTCCTTGGAAGGAAAGTTATGACCAACCTAGAGAGCATATTCAAAAGCAGAGATATTACTTTGCCAACAAAGATCCGTCTAGCCAAGAGTGAACATGATGATTGGGGCTCTCATGATTCATGATTAACGGCTCTGCGTAATCAGGACCTGCAACACCCTGATTGCTCCTATCTGATTCTTACTGACGATCCATGATATTAATGTACTTTATGATTAGGTTGAGGTTTTTGTTGCTGTCCCGTTAGTTGTATTTGAAGTAGCGTCGGACACGACTGAGCGACTTCACTTCACTTTTCACTTTTATGCATTGGAGAAGGAAATGGCAACCCACTCCAGTGTTCTTGCCTGGAGAATCCCAGGGACGGGGGAGCCTGCTGGGCTGCCATCTATGGGGTCGCACAGAGTCGGACATAGCTGAAGCAACTTAGTAAGCAGCAGCAGCAGTCAAAGGTATGATTTTTCCAGTGGTCATGTATGGATGTGAGAGTTGGACCGTGAAGAAAGCTGAGTGCTGAAGAATTGAGGCTTTTGAACTGTGGTGTTGGAGAAGACTCTTGAGAGTCCCTTGGACTGCAAGGAGATCCAATCAGTCCATTCTGAAGGAGATCAGCCCTGGGTGTTCTTTGGAAGGAATGATGCTGAAGCTGAAACTCCAGTACTTTGGCCACCTCATGCAAAGAGTTGACTCATTGGAAAAGACTCTGATGCTGGGAGGAACTGGGGGCAGGAGGAGAAGGGGACGACAGAGGATGAGATGGCCGGATGACATCACTGATTCGATGGATATGAGTCTGAGTGCACTCCGGGAGTTGGTGATGGACAGGGAGGCCTGGCATGCTGCGATTCATGGGGTCGCAAAGAGTCAGACACGACTGAGCCACTGAACTGAACTATCTATTTTAAAGATTTTTTGATGTGAAGCAGTTTTAAAGTCTTTATTGAATTTATTCACAATATTTCTTCTGTTTTATGTTTTGGTTTTTTGGCAGCAAGGCAGGTGGGATCTTAACTCCCCAACCAGGGATCAAACCCATGACCCCTGCATTGGAAAGCAAAGTCTTAACCACTGGACTGCCATGGAAGTCCTTGTGGATTTTACTTAGATGCTCTGGCTAAACTCTCCTGTCTGTCCTACCCCAGATCACTCCCAGAAAAGTGAGTGATTTCACTCTGGATCAAATGAAGTGGGCATAGTCGATGGGACTGGCAATGACAGGATTCTCTCCAATGGTCATGAAAGGAGATATCCGGAGACAATCTAACAGGATGTGCGTTTGCTATGCACACAATGAGAGAATACTTGAAAGCCTGAACCATGCCTGAACACACCAGGCTCTCAGAAATGCTTGTTGGATAAATGATTCAATATACCATTTCCACTAAACTTGATGCGAAGACAGAGATCAAAAAAGTCAGAGCCTGCCCCTGGCATGCAACAGAGGACCTGGTCCACAGCAGGGACTCCCAACAAGTCAGAGAACTGAGTAAAATGTAAGCAAAATGACAAGCTTTGCCAAAGACCATCCTGTATGTTTCTCTTTGAACGATGGTCAATATTTTATTATTTTCTCAAATCTGGTTCTAGAATTTTGGAAACAGTTCAAAAATAGGCACTCCTGAGATGTAACTGTTATCTCTTCAGACATATCACACACACTAAAGCTTTTTTTTTTTTTTTGAGATGTCAGTTCTTGAGATGAATCTATTCTCTTTTTTCAAAGGCTGAGACAAGGCCCCTTTTTACTTGTCAATTCCCCTAACCAATGTTCAGCAAAAACATTTTCAAGACCTAACATATAATAAAAATGCAGCTTCAAATCCAATCTCCCTCTTGATTTTTGTTGAACTTTTCAAAAAAGAAATAAATCACTGTGGTTCTATCTTGATCTGGGAACAGTACAGGCTCAAGACACAATGTTGATATGGTGAAGTTTTCTGACAAACTCTTACGTTGTCTGCAATTTACAGGTCGGCACCAGCTGCGTGATACAGTGTACGTCTGTCTTAAGCTGAGGCAGTCAGGTAACCTCGAAAGTCCCTAAACAGGAAACACACACTGCTGGGGGTGGTCAGTATTTGAGCGATGACCATCAGAAGCCCACTCCTCGGTGGCCATCTAATAGCGCGTTCACAATCTTTATCTCCCACAGGGACCAGAAGGTGGGAAATTCAGCTTAGCGAATGTTAAAAATAATCTTGCATCCGTGAAGTGAGTGGTGTTCAAGATGCCTAGGCTAAACTTCTCCACTTTTCCTCAACAAACTGTAGGCCAAGACCCTCATCTTTCAGAGCACATTCTGACCCAGAGCATTGCTTGCTCTGTGAGCCGATTTCTGCAGAGGATGCTGATGCCTGCTTCAATTAAAAAGTGAGCTGAATTGGCGCCAGAACTTTCTCTTCTACTGTGAGGCAAACCTCTATGCACGATGCAGTCAGAGAGCCTGAAAGTATAGACAACTACACTTGGCCAGGTTTCAAGGACGAGCTGCACAGGAACATTTATGTGGCTGCCTTCTGGAAAGGCACGTGAGGCAGAACCTGGTCGAAGACTTGCTTTCACCCTCACACTCCTGAGATAGACTACAAGGGAGGCCCAGTGGCCCTTGGCTGCCTTGAAATGCTGGAGGCACAGGGCTCTGCCCAGATAAGCCAATGATGGTTGTGAAGGGCTGAACTACATCTCTCCAAAATTCCGATGCTGAAGTCCTAACCCCTAGGACCTCAGAATGTGACTGTATTTAGAGACCGGGTCTTTCAAGAGGTAACTGAACTTTTAGGAAGGTCATTAGGGTGGGTACTGGGTTTCCCTGGTGGTTCAGATGGTAAAGAATCCACCTGCAATGCAGGAGACCCAGTTCGATCCCTGGGTCAGGAAGATCCCCTGGAGGAGGGCATGGCAACCCAGTCCAATATTCTTGCCTAGAGCATTCCATGGACAGAGGAGCCTGGTGAGCTACAAACAGTCCATGGGGTTGCAAAGAGTTGGACATGACTGAATGACCAAACACCGACTCAGGGTAGGTACTAATCCAATCAGACTGGTGTCTCTATGAGAAGAGGAAACCTGGACACAAAAAGAGGGATGCATGCACAAAAAGGAATGATGGTGCAAAAATACAGGGCAAGACAGCCACCTACACACACCAAGGAGAGAGGCCTCAGAGGAAATCAAACCTGCCCACCCCTTGATCTTGGGCTTCCAGCCTCCAGAATGGTGAGAAAACTTCTGTTGTTAAAGCCACCTGGTCTGAGGTTGTTTATTTTAGTGAAAGCCCAAGCAGATACAACAGTGAAAACCAAGCAGGCTTAAGTGTGTATACACACTCACACACACACACTGCCCCACTCTGAGGCGCTCTAGCTGATGGAGCAAATCCTCAGTCTCCCTGGGGCCTTGACCTGAACTTCCCTCTTGGGGCAGAGGAGCCTCTTCTTCCTCCTCTTCTCAAACACTAGTCCCATGCGCATAGTCTGACTCCCAGAAGTAGCCCTCACCAGCTACTCTAACAAAAGAAAAAAGTCCCCATCCACATCAAAAGTTTAGCTGTCAGATAATACCCCCCTGAAAAGTTTCCCAGTATGCAAAGAATACACACAAGGAAATAGCAACAATAAAATGGCCTATAACTCTACCTCCCACCCAGGAAGATTCACTTTTTTTCTTTTTAAACAAAAAACAGATACATACTGTTCCAAGTGCCTTTTTAACTGGTTTCTCAAGGCAAAACGAACCAGTGAATTAAGTTCCAGTGATCCTGAAAGAAATGTCCCTGCCTCCCCAAGCCCAACTTCCTCATCTATAAAATAAGGACAATGAGAACCCCTCTAAAGTTGAATTAATATAAAACACGGCATTGCTTCTGAAGTTGACTGGGCAGCGCAAGAAGAGGTGCCACTGGGAGAAGTCTATAGCAATTCTTGGGAACAATGGGTCATTACATGCAAGAATTTTTGACAGTCATGGGAGGGGAAGAAGGCTATTTTTAGGCAAAGAGAAATGAAAATCACCCGAGGCTGGGTTCTTCGTTTACCCAGCATCCACCAATGGATGCACCAAAAAACAAGGTGAGACTTAAAAATAGCTCAGACCGGAAATGTGGTTGGCTGTTTAGTCTTAACTCTTATCTGGGTCTGTCTCTGTATAAAAACCTAGCTCTCCCAGACTGCTACATTGGACCACTACTAATTTGTGTAACAAAAGTAGAAAGCTGGCAAGTCCAGTGCTTTTAAACAGGCTTCTCCATCAGAAGTCCCTGTTTTGGAACTGGAACCCCAAGTTGGGGGTCTCCCTCATCCCAGGGAAGGTCTCCTCCCTCAGATTTGCCCAGGGGCTCTTTCCAGCTCTAAGATTCCATGATTAGGGCTGTCCTAGGGATGGCCCTGGCATTCAAGCCTTTCGTGTGTGGTCATTAAATACACACCACAGTGAAGCCTGACTACAAAGTTCCAGGAACACACCCTCGAGACAATCTCACCATCCAGAGGAATGAAGCGGAACAGGCAGCCCCAGAACTCGGCGTGGCTCTCTCCGATTCCCCAGCACATACGCCTGCGAGGCCCAGGATCAGACTCTGGCTAATCCACCCCACTGTCCAGCCACAACACATGGCCCCAGGCCAAAAAGTCAGACCCCCAGAAGCTGAAGTCATCATTTCCAAAAGCAAGGACGCCCACCTGAACAGCCGATGGCCATACAGCAGGTCCTCTGACCTGACACTCATTTCTGTAACTTTGCTCAGTATTCCGTAATAACCTAAACGGGAAAAGAATTTGAAAAAGAATAGATACATGTAGCTGTATAACTAAATCCCTTTGCCGTACACCTGAAACTAACACATTATTCATCAACAATATTTCAATATAAAATAAAAATTAAGAAGATATGTACATGGATTTTAAAAACCCTTTTCTTCCATGGATGTGAAGTGAGGTGGGAAGGTGGCCTGTGAGTCAAATATATCTGCTCGAGAATACAGACTAACGATCATATTTTCCCTAAAGAGAAAAATCTAAAGGTCAAGCAGGAATGACTAGCTGCAGTCTCACAGGATGGAAGCCATCCAGCAAAGTGAGGCTCACGGGGCAGGAAGCACTGAATCCCCAGCAGAGAAGAGAAGGAGGTGAGAGGTAGGGGAAGACACGCAGACACACAGGGACACACACACGGACACACACACACGGACACACACACACAGACACACATACATAGACACACACGGACACACACATACAGACACACACACACGGATATACACATGGACACACACATACACAGACACACACACACGGACACACACACAGACACACACATACATGGACACACACACATATGGAACTGTGTGATGATTTATGCTCCAGCTTCAAACCAAGCCAAGACGTGCAAAGCCCCAATTCACCTAGATCGCCCTGCCTCCTAAAAATGGCGTGTAGGTAATTACAACCAGAGGTGTACCCCGAGTGGAGGAGGAAGGCGGGCCAGCAGGAAGTCTGTGGTCAGAGGCCTTTTCATTTTCCCACTGCTTCCATTTCCAGCTCAAGTGCTACGATGAGCCCCACTGATTAGGAAAGCACTATGAACAAGACCACGCTCTGAATCTGAAGTTAAGGCTCCCCACAACCCAGCTCCCAAGTCTGACAACAGACAGGATTTTACTGCTGACACAACTGGTCAGGAACCAATCGGGCCCGAGTCAGGACTGGATGTCAGAGGGGCTGCGTCCACCCTCTGGGGTGAGGTGGAGGCCTGGGACAGGTCCCAGTGTCCATGGACCCTTCCTGCGACCTGCCATCCCAGGCTCCCCCCTGCTGCTGCATGTCTGACCCGCCCCCTCCCAACTTTCTAACATCAAACACAGGCGTTCCTGCGGTGACCCCTTTTATTCTCCACTGGAATCATTTGCTGTTGCAAAGATCAACTGCAGATTTTTCAGAGTCACCCAGCCTTCCAGGGATGTGTTTCTCAAAATGAGGTCAGGGAACTCCTCTATCAGAACCACCAGGGGAGGCGGGCTGGTAGGGTTTGTTTGGTAAATAGATTCCTAACTGAAAGTGAAAGTGTTAGTTACTCAGTCATGTCCGACTCTCTGCGACCCCAAGGACTGTAGCTCGCCAGGCTCCTCTGTCCTTTTAATTCCCCAGGCAAGAATTCTGGAGTGGGTTGCCATTCCCTTCTCCAGGGGATCTTCCTGACCCAGGGATTGAAGCCAGGTCTCCTGCATTGCAAGCAGATTATTTACCCTCTAAGCCACCAAGGAAGCCCAGATTCCTAAATTCCACCTCAAATCTACTGAATCCAACCCCAAGTCTGCACTTTGAGCAAGCTCTGCAGGTGATGCACAAGGACATGAATGTTTGAGTCCAACTGCCCCAGTGCAACAATCCCTGCCCCCACAATGTCCAAGTGCAAGTTAAAAGAAACACCACTTTTGGACCCCACAGTCTCAGAGAGCGCCCTCCCCACAGCTCGACAGAGGTCTGGGGTGGGGCCTGGAAATGTAACTCCCCAAAGAGCACCCATGTTTGTGAGCTCCTGACATCCAAGCCACGTTTCCCAAAGAAAGTGCTCCCCACTCCCTTCCCATCTTTGCCCTAACTCTCACTCATCCATGTCTTAGCTCCAGTGCAGCTTTCTTAGGAGAGAAAACCTTCAGTGACCAGCACCACTGGCCCCAACCCCATCAGCCAACACAAGACTAGGTTTCCTTGCTATGGCCTTTCTTGATACCTTTTCCTTCTGTATAACAAAAGAGATATCCTTTTCTTTTGTATGAAAATTAATTGCTATTAAATATACCCCTGGTGGCTCAGACAATAAAGGATCTTGCCTGCAATGCAGGAGACCTGGGTTCCATCCCTGCGGCAGGAAGAACCCCTGCAGGAGGAAATGGCTACCAACTCCAGGATTCTTGCCAAGAGAATTCCGTGGACAGAGGAACCTGGCGGGCTACGTTCCATGGGGTTGCAAAGCAACTAACACCTTCACCTTTGCATATGTCTGTTTAACGTCTGATCTTCCATCAGACTGACAATTATCATAGCTATACGTCATTGACAACCTACAATGTCCCTGGACTGTGACCTCAGTTGAGTCACAGCTGGACACAGGGCAAAGCTGAGAAGCCACCACTGACTCCAGCTGGAAACAATTCCCACTGGGTCAAGGCCAGAAATGCATTCTTCCTGACTGTATTCAATTCCTCAGGCTACTGTAACAAAGCACACAAGCTCCACAGTCTGAAACAACAGAAATTTACCCCCTCACAGTTTTGGAGGCTAGACGTCCAAAATCAGGGTGCTGGCAGGGCTATGCACCCTCCAAGGCCTCTAAGGGAGGATCCTTCTTTGTCCTTCCAGCTTCTGGTGGCTCTTGGCATTCCTTGGCTTGTGGCAGCATCACTCCAATCTTTACCTCTGTTGTCACACGACCTTCCTCCCATGAGTACCCTGTCTCTCTGCATCTCTTCTAAGTTCACCAGTCATATTGAATCAGGGATCCCCCACTCCGTCACGCTTCTTCCAGTATGACCTCTTAACTAATAACATCTGCAACAACTCTATTTCCAAATCAAGTCACAATCTGAGGTTCAAAGAAGGACATGAATTTTGGAGGGGCACCATTTCCAGCATAGCACACTGACCAGGCAGAAGGTTATGAAATATACTTGCCTTTGACAAAGGTTGAGCACTTAACAGTCTGAAGTGTAGAACCATCCCTCAATATACTTTCTCTCTGTCTGTCTCCCTCTCTCTCTCACTCTCTCTCTCTCTTTCTTTACTCTTTAAAGCTAAAAGGTCAACATTTTAGCTGAGCACATGACCACACACAATAAAGACTACCTTGCTCAGCCTTCCTTGCAATTATCTCACAATAACCTAAAACAAGAAAAGAATCTAAAAAGAATACACACACACACACACACACATATATGGGGCTTCCCAGGTGGCACAGTGGTAAAGAATCCACCTGCCAATGCAGGAGATGCAAAAGATGTGGGTTTAATCCCTGAGTGGGGAAGATCCCCTGGAAGAGGAAGTGACAACCCACTCCAGTATTCTTGGTTGCAAAATTCCATGGACAGAGGAGCCTGGCAGGCTACAGTCCATGGAGCCACAAAGAGGAGAACATGACTGAGCAACTGAGCACATATAATATATAACTGAATCGCTTTGCTATATACTTGAAACTAACACAACACTGCAAATTAATTATATTTCAATATAATTAACAACAACAACAACAAAGACTTCTGAGAATTCCCTGGCAGTCCATGGTTAAGACTCAGTGTTTTCACTTGGGGACAGGTTCAATCTCTGATCAGGGAACTAAGATCCTGCAAGCGATGCAACATGGTCCAAAAAAAAAAAAAAAAAATTTTGACCAATATGTTAAGACTTCCTCAGACATCTGGGGCACATCTAGAAATGCTGCAAAGATAGGTAACTTCTCTAAAACTGGCCCTTGAACTTTCCTCACCCCCAGGCACTTACCCTCCACCCTCCATGTTTGTCCTTTCTAGTTTGAAAAGAATCCTCCCTCCAAGAAATTCCTGGAAAGGAGGGACCAGGTCAGAGCTGCTCCCACCGTGCATTAGGAACCAAACCACTGTGCACTAGCCCGCGAACAAGAGACTGGGTGATGCCAGCCACGGCCTGGACCTGGAGCTCGTGAGACTGCCTGTCACCACGGAGGGCTACAGGGAACATCACCCTATTTCCCAAAGGGCGAAGTCACTGGCTTTCCTCAAGGCGGCTGCTGGGTCCCTGTGCTTCTTAAACTGCTTTCAGCCCAGGCAGAGACCACCACGCTCTGGGGTCCTCTGCACACCCACTGTTGCAAGAGGGCCTGAAGTAGGCCCACAGATAACCGAAATTAACTGACCACATCCTACTTAACAGGAAACCCAATAGCCAGCTATTTTAGATTCATCTCACTTCCCCCTCATCCACTTCTACCACAACACTAGGCTGATGGAAAGCCAGAGTGTGTATTACGAAAATATGGGGAGGGGGACAGTGACAACTCCAGAGTTCAGAGATGAAAAGGCTTTGAGGAGACTATCTGGAAGAAGAGAGGTGCTAAGCACCACATCTGCAGAGCAGATGTTGCATTTTTTCCTTCACGTGTATTTTGGGGTGATCCAGTGCAGACTAGTGGAAATTATGATGGGGCTACAGTTTGCCCCAAGACACCTGTTCGTGCCGCCAGTAGAGTGGCTTATACCCAGTTTCACTCTAATGTCAAGAATAAGTTAAAAAAAAAAAAGAAAAGAATAAGTTAACTTTCCATTCTTGTTTCAAAGGAAGAATATAAAGCTCAAAGATACATGTATAAAAATGTTTATCGTGGTTTTTCTTAAAATGGAAAATCTCATCATAAAATATCCAAGAAAAGAGGGATTAAATACATCCAGGCCTCCCCCCTGAAGGCAGAGGCAATGCAGAGAATGCACAGGAAACCCCCATCTGGAGGGGTAGAGGCTGGGGTGAAGGTATGTGTGGGTGTGTGTATGTGTCCAACAGCAACGTCTTTCACTTTTGCAAAAGGAAAGACATAGTCATGAGTCAGGTTTGGTTTTGGTTTTCTCTCCCCACCGCCTCCACTCCTGCTTCCTGTTTAGGGGGAGGCCTGTTCCCATAACACTGAGAGCATGATCAAGGCACAACTTCCCAGGAAATGGCTTCCCTCTCTAGGTGCTGCAAACCATCTCCCTCCTGGGAATGGTGCAGGTGTGTAGAGAATCACTCACGGTGCCGCAGTATCCCAGGCCTGGTCACTGCCCAAACATCCTCATATCTGAATTCCCTCCTCACATTGGTTAGGACCCCTGAGCGCACAGTGCCTCCCAGGCCTATATATTATGTCTTATCAATGTTCAGCAGCTGTCCATTTTCCTTCCAGTTCAGGAATCACCCTGCTGTCCATTTCTTCTGCTCAGTCACAGAAAGGAGGTTTTCATACAGACACTAACCCCTGCTTGGCACCCAGAAGTTAGGTCCTTAGTAGGAATCCCAGCTGTACCACTAGCCAGCTGTGTGTCTTCAGGCTCCTACAACAAAACCCCACAGGGTGGGTGGCTTATAAATGGCAGAAATCAGGGTCTCCCAGTTCTGAAGCCTGGGAATCCAAGATCAGGGTGCCAGCATGGTCTTCCCTGCCTCATAGCTGGCACCTTCACTCTATGCCCTCACATGGTGGAAGGGGCTGGAGCTCCCTGGACTCTCATTTATTAGGGCACTAATCCCATTCATGAGAGCTACATCCTCAAGACCAAAGCACCTCCCAAATTCCCTCCTCCTGATACCACCATCTTTGGAAGTTAGGATTTCAACACATGAATTTTGAGAGGACACAAGTATTCAGACCACAGTGCTCGGTTACCTTAGGTTAGTTACAGGACTTCCCTGGTGGCTCAATGGTAAAGAACCCACTTGCCAACGCAGGAGTCACAGGTTCAATCCCTGGTCCAGGAAGATCCCACATGCCGCAGGGCAACTAAACCCATGTGCCAAACTACTGAGCCTGTGCTCCAGAGCCCAGGAGCCCCAGTTACTGAAGCCGGCAAACCCTTAAGTCCATGCTCGGAAACAAGAAAAGTCACAGCAATGATAAGTCCCCTGCTCGCCACAACTAGAGAAAAAGCCCACACAGCAATGAAGACCCAGCACAGCCAAAAAATAAATAAATAAAAAATTTAAAAAATTAGCTATAGAACTTTCTCTGAGTCCCACCTAAAGATGAGTGCCTCCTTTGCCAGGCTGTTGAGACACAGATAAAGGTCGCCAGGGAGTCAGTAGCCAAGACTTATTTTTAAGTGAATTTCAGCCCTGCGGATGCTCTACAAGCTCTCAGGCTCACATGGAGACTGTGGAGCTGGCTTTCAGACAAGCACTTGTGTATTGTTGGGTCTCCCTCTTCCTGAAAGTACAGTGATAAGGTGCTTTGGGACACTGACAGGAGGTCTACTCTCTTCCCAGTTGTCAAGGGAGACTTCCCTCCTACCCTTTGTGGCTCATGTATTGAGACACACAAGCGTGTATTCAACAAACCTGCATTTTATTGCAAGTCTACGATAGGGCAGGCATTGGGGACTTACTCCATGCTCTCCGGAAGCCTGTTATCTAGTGTGGCCTGGAAACTAAACAAGAGCATCCACACTGAGTCTGAGAAAGTCTCCGTTAGGAATCTGGATAGCAGCCAAATCATACTGGCTGCTTTTGGTACAACTAACACTCTCATAGGCTGCAGCTGGAGCATAAATAGATGCAACATTCTAGAAAACGCTCTGGCCACACCTATCAAGAGCCTTCAATAGTTTATGACCTGTGCATTCCCCTTCTGAAAATTTGTTTCAGAGAGACATTAAAACGCAATGGTTTATGTACAAAAAGGTGTATTGTGTCATTTTTTTAAGGGAAAATCACTTTCAAAGATGTTCTACAAAAGAGCACAACTCAATTACATTCATATGATGACATATCCATATGATGGAATATTATGACATACGCATGACTGAATATTACAGTGTTTTCAAGAAAATTGTATGAAATGAGAAAAATGCCTATGGTTCAGTATAAAGCAAAGAAAGCAGGACACACTATAATAATATGAATGATAATTCACCTTTGTAAAAAAGAAATTTTATATATATATATATATGGGATTTTTATTTTTAGTCACTAACTCATGTCCAACTCTTTTGTGACCCCACGGACTATAGCCAGCAAGGCTCCTCTGTCCATGGGATTTTCCAGATAAGAATACTGGAGTGAGTAGCCATTTCCTTCTCCAGGGGATCTTCTCAACCCAGGGATCGAACCCAAGTCTCCTGAATTGGCAGGTGGATTCTTTACCACCAAGCCACCCGGGAAGCCCATAGATGCATAGAAAGACAGACTAGAGGTTAACAGAGATTCCTCCTGGATGGTAGGATAAGGGGTCACATTTTTGGAAGTGGGTTTCATTCTTTCAAAAGTCTCTGTAACATGCCTGAATTAAATTAATAATCTTTAAAAAAGGAAAAAAATATACATATATACACAAACCATTGCTTTACTTTGATACTGAAGGGCAGGTGATGGGGCAATGGTGGAACAAGGCCAGGGGTGTCACCACCCTTGCCATTTGATAAATCATATGCCAAGAAATGTCAGCTCCGTTGAGACAAAGATCTTGTCTGTTTTGTCCCCTGCTGTTTCCTTAGCTCTCAGAAAGGTCCTGGCACACACAGAAGGTATTCAGTAAATGCATGTTGAGTAACTGAATAAATGACTGCAGTCCAGCTCAAACGTTCTTCCTCTCTGTGAAGTCCCTTGACCTCCCCTAAACTAATTACTCTTCTTTTTCTAGAGACCCAGAGCCATTATTACAAAGCTTTACAGCTCACAATTATGGGTCTGCTGCCACTCGCTAAATTGCAAGTTATTTGAATGCAGGAACTAAGTCTTATTTAGATTTGTCTCTGTAGTCAGATGAATGTTTGGTCAATAAACGTTTGAGTGATGGATGGAGAGGTGGAGAGATGTCAGCCTGTTCACACTGGATTCACAGTGATTTTCACTTCAACTGAGATTTAACTCTAACTGTAAATGTGCATCAATTTTGCAAACTGCTAACAGAATAAGACCTGAGTTGGGTAAAAGTTTTAGATATCATCTCAGCAGTCAGCTAACTACAAAGTTGTTCGTGGTTTTAGCCCTGAGACACTTTGTCCTAAGAAAATTTTACTCAGAACCCCAAAATATAAAATAGGCACAGAGCCACTCTGAGGAGGGTGGGGTGCCAGAACTCTCCTGGACATTAAGTTATCTGCTCTGGACCCTTCGGGATTGGAGGAACAGCTTGAAAACTACCAACAAACATTGACATTCGTTAGTAACAGGTGAAGCGAAAAGTGAAAGTGTTAGTCGCTCAGTTGTGTCCAGCTTTTTGGGACCGCATGACCTATACCCTACCATGCTCTTTGCAACCCCACAGACTGTAGTCCACCAGGCTCCTCTGTCCATGGAATTCTCCAGGCAAGAATACTAGAGTGGGTTGCCATTCCCTTCTCCGGGGGATCTTCCCAACTTGGGGATCGAACCTGAGTCTCCTGCACTGCAGGTGGATTCTTTGCCATCTGAGCCATATGAAAGGGTTTCCAAAAGGCAGCAAAAAGAACCTGGACCAGAACGCTCACTTCCTGACCTCCCCACCCAATGCCCTTTCTACTTAACTGTACCTCCTCTTCTGGTAGGGGCTACCCATGTTTTAGAACAAACCAAACACTCAGTTCTGGCAGCCAAGGTTTACAAGGCTGAGAACTCATTGCTCTGAATCCATGACTCTTATATCCTATGAAAATAAAGGAGGAATGTCACTGTGACTTTCCAATGACAACATCCTTCACATTGCTAGAATCCCATTTGCAGGAAGGTACTTGCTATCAGACCTATATTTATTTTTAAATTCTCAATTTGCTTTTACAGACACAGGAAACAAAGTCTGCACAAGCCTCAAAAGAATTCTCTGCGGAATCCTATAGGAAAAAGCCCCGAGCCACTCCCCTCCTGAAGTAAACGGACTATCCTAAAAGGACAAAGCTACTGTTAATGTTTTTAAGCACATAATTGTCTTTCACAGAATGGCTCGCACTCTCCCAATAAAAGTTGTTTTATTACAAGTGACTAAAAAATTGCCCCGTTCAGTTTCTGATTTCAAACCTGTACTTCCATTTTTGAATAGCAAAATTATACAGAGAGCCCTACATACCTTAAAAAACTGGCTCCTAAAGGATTCATGACCTAACTTTTGCATTTTCAGAACAATCTCCATTCCCAATAACAAGCATTGTCTTAATTAGGCCTTCCAATCTCTAATCCCTAGATCCATACACGTTGGCAAGCGTAAATCCCAAAACCGCTGTAGCCTGTACAGCCACATGCCCCTGAAAAAATGCTGCACATCTGTGATGACATTGCTTTCTCTTTTTTTTTTTAAAGTTAAGACTTTGAGAGAGTTCTCCTTGTGTATTGTTATTTTAATGAGTAAAAAAAACAGAGATCAAGGATGGTGAGATATCCCATGAGGAAACCAGCTCCAGATGACTTTCATTTATCAATGAACGTCAAGTGCCACAGGCCACCAGAGAAAATGAAGGGGGCCCTCAGTTTTGAATCAAGCCCAATGCCCCCCAGAAGTGATTCTGAAAGCCAGAGATGGCTTTCTCTATGGCATAAGAGCTCTACAATTAACCCATCCTCTCTCCCACAGCCCAGGAGTGGGGACTCAAAAGAGGCAGCCTTTTGATATGAAGATTACACAGGGCAGCATCTTTCAGGGGCACAATGAGATCAGACCCCACACACAGTACACAGGGTGATTGGGGTGAGTTGTGGGGTGAGGGGAGTGGAATGAAAGCCTGGGGTCTCAGTTCCCAGGAGGAAGAGGCTGACTTTTCATCCAGCCTACACCGCTCATCTCCAGGGCAGTCCACTGCCTCAACCTGACCCCAGACAGACCCAAGAGTTTACACTGAAGCAAGAATTCTCCACCGGGCAACTATTTACATACTTTCCCTTTCTCCTGCCACTTCTCCCAGGGCCCCAGGGTGAACGGAGGCACCATTAGCAACTGAGAGCCTGAAAGGCGACCTCCATGGCCTCAGATGTTGGCAGGAGCAATGCAAACAGCAGAGTTTTCAATCTCATCCCAGAGTGCTTTCAAGCTGTTTCTTAGTTTGCACTTTAGACATTCATGAATAACCTTCTCCCACCATTAAATGATCATAATAGAAACTATTTCAAAATGACTCCAAGTTCATTTTGAAGAAAGTGAGTTGAAAACCTTTACCCTTCTAAAGAAACATGAGTGTTTCATTCAACTGAACCTACATTTCATCATCTGAAAAACAGAAGACCTACCCTAAATCTTCTATGGCTCCTGGGCCCCCAGAATAAAATTCAAACTTCAAAGCTTTCCGAGCTCTCCAAGTTGGTGGCTGATCCACTTCTCCGCCCTGGAATTTCTTCTGCCCCCCAGGCATCACTCTCCTTCCTGCCTCACCCTTGTCCTGGCAGGTACCCTCACCTGGAGTGCCTGTCCTCTCCTTTTAAATCCCCCCAGCAAATCTCTACTCACCCTTCAGGGCCCAGTGCAAACACCACCTTTCCTGTGAAGTCTTCCTCGACACCCCTCTCTGAATCAATCACCCCGCTTCCTGAGTTCTTTATCTCCCTTTGTAACCCCAATTACACCTAGCCCCACAGACAGTGCTTCTGACCACCTTGATAGAACAAATCTTTCTTGGACCAGTCTTTGCATGTAAACTTTTACTTTAGAACCCCCTTTTTTTAAATTTGGCCATGCCAGCTCTTAGTTGCACCCAGGTCCCATAAATTGAGAGTAAGAACCACCACTGAACCACCAGGGAAGGCCCTAGAACTCACTTTAAACCAAATTTAAGCAGCTCCCTAAGCCTCCTTGAGTTTCCACTGCCTCGTCTGTAGAATGAAGTTGATAAGTCTCTCTCTACATTACAGAGTTTGTTAGGCTGTATGAGAATTAGGAGGGTCACCTGATGCTGGGAAAGACTGAGGGCAGGAGGAGAAGGAGTGACAGAGGACGAGATGGTTGGATCTCACGACTCACTGGACATGAGTTGAGCAAACTCTGGGAGATAGTGAAAGATAGGGAAGCCTGGCGAGCAGCAGTCCATGGGGTCACAAAGAGTCAGACACGACTGAGCGACTGAACAAAAACAAAAAGGGTTAAGTTTCAGATGGCCTTGATTCACCAGAAGACTGTGAAGATGCCTCAGAGGACTGACATTACTTTAGCTATACATAGTTGACTCCACTACCAATAACTGTTATTTAATACCTAGAGTCCTAAGAGAGTCAACAGTCTTTCCAAAGGGCATTGCTTAAAGCCAGGAAGGAAAACATCCCCTTAAAAAGGAGAAGGGGATGACAAAGGATGAGATGGTTGGATGGCTTCACCAACTCGACGGACATGAATTTGACCAAGCTCTGAGAGTTGGTGATGGACAGGAAAGCCTGGCATGCTGCAGTCCATGGGGTCACAAAGAGTCGGACACGACTGAGCGACTGAACTGAACTGAAAAAAGGGGAAGGGGAAAAAAAAGAGAAAGATTGAAAAGTAAACAAAAAAGCTATAACCCATTGCACAGACACTTCTCCAACACTTCTGAGCTGTATTCTCCAGCAAGGTAGCCCTGAGCCACATGCAGTTATGGGGCACTTGAAATGTGGCAAGTCTGAATTAAGATGTGCTTAAATGTAAACTATACACTGAATTTCTGAAGATTTAGTATAAAAAATAAATTCAAAATATCTCAATAATTGTTCATATCTATTTCCTCTTCGGAGAAGGCAATGGCACCCCACTCCAGTACTCTTGCCTGGAAAATCCCATGGACGGAGGAGCCTGGTAGGCTGCAGTCCATGGATCGCTAAGAGTCGGACACGACTGAGCGACTTCACTTTCACTTTTCACTTTCATGCATTGGAGAAGGAAATGGCAACCCACTCCAGTGTTCTTGCCTGGAGAATCCCAGGGACGGTGGGCTGCCGTCTTTGGGGTCGCACAGAGTCGGAGACGACTGAAGCGACTTAACAGTATTTCCTCTTGGGTCTAGCAATCCATGGTTAAGATTCTGTATTTCCAATGCAGGGGGTAAGGGTTTGATCCCTGGTAGGGAAAACTATGGAGAAGGCGATGGCACCCCACTCCAGTACTCTTGCCTGGAAAATCCTATGGGCACAGGAGCCTGGTAGGCTGCAGTCCATGGGGTTGCTAAGAGTTGGACACAACTGAGCGAGTTCACTTTCACTTTTCACTTTCATGCACTAGAGAAGGAAATGGCAACCCACTCCAGTGTTCTTGTCTGGAGAATCCCAGGGACGGGGGAGCCTGGTGGGCTGCCGTCTCTCGGGTTGCACAGAGTTGGACACGATTGAAGCGACTTAGCGGCAGCAGCAGCAACAGGGGAAACTAAGATCCCCCCCAAAAAAAGTATTGCCTCTTAAAATGATACTACTGTAATTATTAATTTCACCTGTTGGTTTATACCTTTTTAATGTGGCTACTAGAAAGTTTAGAGTGCCATGCGCAGCTGGGGCTTCCCTGGTGGTTCAGTGGTAAAGAATCCACCTGCAATGCAGGAATCGCAGGAAACGAAGGTTTGATCCCTGGGCCAGGAAGATCCTCTGGAGGAAAGCACAGCAACCCACTCCAGTAATCACGCCTGGAGAATCCCGTGGACAGAGGAGGCTTGCAGGCTACAGTCCATGGGGTCGCGAAGAGTCAGATACAACTGAAGCGACTTAGCACACACGCACTGTTGACAGCATCTTCTCTCAGGTGGCACTGCCCTAGCAGGGCACCCGGAGCTGGATCTGCAGACCCCTTCCTGACACACACTGGTTACAGCAGAATACGGCGCTATCTTTGAGAGATGCTCACTTTTTTTGTTGCGTCTGCATCTAGTCATGGCGTTAAATGAATTGCTCTTTGCTCTCTTACATGCAGCTCACCGCAGAATCATTCGTTACCATCTGAGCCACCAAGGAAGCCCAGGGAAGAATGTACTCGTTCTTTCCTTTAAAAAAAAAAAGAACAAATTTATTCTTTATTTATTTGGCTGCACCAAGTCTCAGTCGTGGCTGTGGGATCTTCGAGCTTCGTTTTGGCATGCAGGATGCTTAGTTGCAGCATACTACTAACTCTTAGTCATGGCATGTGGGATCTTCGAGCTTCGTTTCGGCATGCAGGATGCTTAGTTGCAGCATACTAACTCCTAGTCGTGGCATGTGGGATCTTTGAGCTTCGTTTCAGCATGCAGGATGCTTAGTTGCAGCATACTAACTCCTAGTTGTGGCATGTGGCATCTTCAAGCTTCGTTTCAGCATGCAGGATGCTTAGTTGCAGCATTTTAACTCCTAGTCATGGCATGTGGGATCTTCGAGCTTCGTTTCAGCATGCAGGATCTTTAGTTGCAGCATACTAACTCTTAGTTGCGGCATGTGGGATCTAGTTCCCTGACCAGGGATCGAACCCAAGCCCCCTGCATTGGGAGGTCAGAGTCTTAGCCAACAGACCACCAGAGAAGTCCCAATGTACTCATTCTTTCACTCAATATTTCCTGACTGCCGCCATGATCTATACATTTCTGTCCCCCCTAAAATTCATATGCTGAAAATCTAATGCCCAAAGTGGTAGTATCAGGAGGCAGGGCCATCAGGAGGCAGTTAGGGCATGAGGGCAGAGCTCTCATGAATAGGATGAGTGCTCTTGAAAAAGAGGCCCCAGAGAGGTCCCTCAGCCTTTCTACCCTGTGGAGATACAATGAGACGTCAAATATCTGCCCTTTATAATCCACCCAGTCGGTGGGGTTTTGTTGCAGCAGCTTGGACAAGGTAAGCCACTACTACCACCAGAACTGGCCTGCTCCTGATGAGCCAGGGCACCAACACGCAGTAACCGAGCTGTGCGCATGCAGAGCAGCACGGCACATGCCCCTCCTCTGACCAGAAGCAGATGGGTCTCGGCTTTGCACAG
Organism: Aepyceros melampus; assembly: GCA_006408695.1. Classification (NCBI taxonomy): domain Eukaryota; kingdom Metazoa; phylum Chordata; class Mammalia; order Artiodactyla; family Bovidae; genus Aepyceros; species Aepyceros melampus. The sequence continues at coordinate 332,865 of SJXQ01008373.1, read as the reverse complement.
AGGTAACATATAAACTGGACTCTTACCTTAAGACAAATCCAAGCTGAAGAGAGGTGAGTGTCATCCAAACACAGGTGATAGCACGGGCCCCAAGAGGGGACGAGCTCACCCAGGCTGGTGTGCACGGCGGAAGAGAAGGTACTGCCTGCCACTCATGCCCCACACAAAGCCCACAGCTCCGCTGAAGGCCCTTATAAAATAATTACCTCTTGACCTAATTAGCTAAAACCAAGCACACGTAGGTGGGATACACCAGTGAGATGAAGAGTACAGTCTCTGGTGTCAGACCTGAGCAGGAATCCTGTTCCAACTTTTCAGCTCTGTGACCTCAGGCAAGCTCCTCAGCCTCCCAAAGCCTCAGTTTCCTCATCTGTACAATGGGATTGGTAAATGCCCACCTCACCAGGCTGTGGTAAAGAGTCAATGTTATTATCTAAGTACAGCAGCCGGCATGCTGTCTAATATATAGTATCACTAACTGATCATCTCATTACTGCTATTTTCAGTAAAGTACAGGGAATCTAAGTAAGGATTTCCTAGCTACTGATGTTCTGGGCTGGAGTATTCTTCATTGCAGGAGGCTGTTCCATGTATTGTAGGATGTTTACCAGCATCCCTGACCTCTGCTCATTAGAGGCCAGTAGGACCCACCTGCCCAGCTGAGCCAACCAACTTGTCTCCAGACATTGACACAGGTCCCCTGCCATGTGGAAGAGAAGGGAGCAAAACTGTCACCCATTGAGAACCCCAGCTCTAAATCAATTAGATGAGGCAGAAAGTTCATCCAGAGGACCACATGCTTAAAGATACTTTTTCAACTTGGACACCGACCCTCACCCCACATAAGGAACAAACTTGCCCCAACCTTGGGGAGTAAGCAAGCAAGGGGACTTGTTTGTTGCTGGTTTCCACCTGCTGCAACAGGGGCACCAATAAAGCCCTGCCTGAAAAAAAAGAACTCCAAGCACTGACAGACTTTTCCATCCTCTGTTAAGTATCAAGCCCAGCAGGGACTGTCTGAGGGGCCAGAGGTGGAGCAGAAGAGCATCAGACAGGCCCTTGGTCTCAGGCCAAAGAACCCTGTGTGTGTGTGCATGCATCGACTCTTCGCAACCCCATGGACCATACCCTGACAGGCTCCTCTGGTCCAGGGATTTTCCAGGCAAGAATACTGGAGTAGGTTGCCACTTCCTTCTCTAGGGGATCTTCCTGACCCAGGGATCAAACCCAAGTCTTCTACATTGGCAGGTGCATTCTTCACCACTGAGCCACCTAGGAATCCTAAAGAACCCAGGGCCTCGCCCAACTCAGAATCACAGTCTTTCAACTGCATCTCAATACCCGCTCTGGTGATGGTGGGCAGAAATGGGCCTCTGCCTGTGCTCTGAGTGCCAGCCTGCCAAGGAGGCTCCACCCCTGCAGATAAGAGTTGGGAGGACTGGCCCCTGTGCGAGAAGAACCCAGGAAGTCCTCCTGTGCACACTTCGGGCTTGAATGTGGAGACCAAGGATAACCAGTTCTGTCCCGTGTAAAGCACCCTGACATTCCACAACGTCTCCTCTTCCGAAATGACTTCCATCCTCCTCAGAGTTCAGCTGCAGAAATGGCACTGACGAGTGGCTTGTATTTTTCAAGTGTCACTTTTTTAAAGTTTGTGGGAACCTGAGAGGTAACTGTGTGCATAATGGGGTAGGGGAGAGCTATGGTCTCTGCATTTGGTGTGAAACCACAAAGCTGATTTTTTACCAGATAAACCAGCTGATTTTTTTACCAGATAAACCAGCTTTTGCAAAACACTCCAAGCTCCGCGGAGGCAGTGCTAAGTGTTGGCCTTGGCAGGGGAGGTGTGACAGCACAGCAGATGGAAGGTCAGAACATCCAGAAGGATGGTGTCACTGGGGCCGAAAAGCAGGACCCTTTCGGCAAACCTTACAGGGTAGGTCACACCTACGAAACAGATAAACCATTTGCTCAAGATTCCAGCAGGATGCATTACAAGAGCACTGTCATCAACATGAAGAATAAAAGCTTAGAACGAGGAACCATGGTATACCTATTTTTTAAATATATGTATACTGTTTTTGCACCCATCTTCAATGTTTTTTCACATCTCATTTCTCATTTAATCTTCCCCACTACCAAGGAAAAGAAGTAATACTACTACCTTCCCTTGCAAATGAGGAGACCAAATCTCTGAGTTGGCGACTTGTAATCAATCAATTATTAAGCCCCTACAATGCGCCGGGCACTTTCCCAAGTCATTGAGTGTGGCCAGGTACTATGCCAGACACCACTGAAGCGTGGAGAGTCTTAAGGGATTTCTCCAAAGAAGAGTCATTGGCCCATGGCTAGGATGACGATCTGATGGGAGGAAAGATCCCACCCCGTGTGGGCTGTCTAGCATCCCTGGCCCTGCCCAAAAAACTGATGTCCTCAATCTTTGGGACAAACAAGCACATCATGACACATTTCCAAATGTGGAGGCCAGGGAGAGCCCCCAAGCTGAGAGCCCCAACTAGACATTTAGAGAAAGAGTCAGACAGCCATGGTTTGATTCTAGAGTCATCAGTTCTTGTGTGACCTCAGACAAGTCACATTCTCTATGTCCTAGTCTCCTGTGTGCTGCTGTGTTAAGTCACTTCAGTCATGCCTGACTCTCTGCAAGCCTATGGACTGTATCCTGCCAGGTTCCTCTATGAGATTCTCCAGGCAAGAATACTGGACTGGACTGCCATGCCCTCCTTCCCTCCAGGGGATCTTCCCAACCCAGGGGTCAAACCCACGTCTCTTGTGTCTCCCGCATTGACAGGCAGGTTCTTTACTACTAACGCCACCTGGCAAGTCCACCCTAGTCTCCTACCCTCCTTGTAAAATGGTGATTACAAGAGATGAACCCTGTAAGATCCCTATAAGGAATATGTAATATGTATCAAACACCTGACCTATGTCAGCCTCCAGGAAATAACACCCAATAAATAGCTGTATGCACAAATGTGCATTTGTCAATGCACCCCCTTGAACCCTCACCTCCTTTGATCCTAAAGCCCTCTTCTCAGGGAACCTTTCCTGATCACGCTATTTAGAAGTGATCACTCACTGCTTCCATTTAACATCTTCCTTCCTGGCTTTATTTTTTTTTCACTGCAGCACTTGTCACCATCCAACAGACTCAATGGTTCAAACATGCATTTGTTATATTATGTCTCCCCGCCTCAAGTCTTGTCCACTTGGGTCCCTGCTATGTCTCCAGCACCCAGCACAGAGTCTAACTCTCAACAGCATTCAACCAAACCATCCCGAGTGATGTCGAATGGACACAGTAGACAGTCAGAGCCTGAAACCTGATCCTGGGCTGCAAATTCTGTGCTTTTTTTTTCACCATAGTGAACGACCATGAACAACGGCCCTGAAGGTAAGATATGTCAACCGTTAAGAAATGTAAAGTGTTACAACACTACCTTAGAGGATCCTTTGTGTTTTCCCTCTTCTGGGATTCTTTGAAATGAGCAGTTTCTAGCAGAAACCCAACTACCAGCCTGTTGAACTGGCGTTGCCTTTGTGGGTCTTTTTCACAAGGCCTTTAAGATAACCACTTAAGCTGAAGATTGATATGGATTTCAACATTTACATTGCTGGGCTTGAAACTCGCTCAGTCATGTCCAGCTCTTTGCAACCTCATGAACTATAGCCTGCCAGGCTCCCCTGTCCATAGAATTCTCCAGGCAAGAATACTGGAGTGGGTTGCCATTTCCTTGTCCAAGGAATCTTCTCGACTCAGGGATTGAATCTGGGTCTCCTGCACTGCAGGTGGATTCTTTACCGTCTGAGCCACCAGGAAAGCCCTCTTTATTTCTATCCATACCTATCTGAGTGAGACCTGAACTCCAGTGATACTGGAAATATCAGTCCTAGCCACACCACATGTCTAATGCTAAACTCTGACTCACCACTGTCAGAACTATCTTTAGAACTAAGCAGCACTAACTGTGTGTACATGCTTAGTCACTCAGTTATGTTTGGCTCTTTGTGACCCCATGGACTGTAGTCAGCCAGGCTCCCCTGTTCATGGGATTCTCCAGGCAAGGATACCACGCAGCAGGTTGTCATTTCCTACTCCAGGGGATCTTCCCAACCCAAGAATCAAACCCATGTCTCCTACATCTCCTGCATGGGCAGGTAGATTCTTTACCACTGAGCCACCTGGGTGGCAAACTATCTTTTACCCCTTGACTGTGGTAGGTCTGACAATCACCAACTACATTCAAGACCAGTCTCCACCTTGGGTTCCAAAGTCTAGCCGACACACTCCAACTATTACAAAGGGGCCTGGAAAGGAAACATCAGGCCTTCCATTTTCATTGAATCTATAAAAAGAAATTTAATGTTAAAAACATGAATTAATATAAAATACGAATTGGAACAAACACCCTCATCTAACCCAGGGTATCAAGTTATATGCATTTACGAAATTCAGGCATCCTGAGGAAGGAGACAGAGAGGGACCAAGGAAATCAGTCAAACCACTGCTCTCAGATCACCATTTACAACTGAATCCCAAGAAGATTTACAGATTACATCATCAACTTTTACCTGAACTAGTCCGCACAAAGTGGAATAGAGGCTTAAAGAGATTCCAGTCAAGAAACTACAGCTTGGAGGGAATTCCCAGGTGGTCCAATGGATAGGTCTCAGCCCTTTCACTGCTGAAGCCTTGGTTGGGCCTCCCTGGTGGTTCAGTCGGTAAAGAAATCTGTCTGCAATGTGGGAGACCTGGGTTCTACCCCTGGATTGGGAAGATCCCCTGGAGGAGGGCATGGCAACCCACTCCAGTATTCTTGCCTGGAGAATCCCCATGGACAGAGGAGTCTGGCAGGCTACAGTCCATGGGGTCGCAAAGAGTTGGACATGACTGAGCGACTAAGCACACACACACAGAGGAACTAAGACCCCACAAGCTGCAAAAATTTAAAAAAAACACTGCAGCTTGGAGATAATACTCATAATGCATGCACATATTATGTGCACAAAAAAATGCACAGAAGAAAATTCCTCTCTCTTCCTGAGTCTTGCATGCCATGTGCTGCAAGCTAAGTCACTCTTTGTGACCCTGTGGACTGCAAATCTCCAGGCTCCTCTATCCATGAGATCCTCTAGGCACGAGGACTGGAGTCGGGTGGCGTGCCCTCCTCCAGGGGATCTTCCTGACCCGAGGATGGAACCTGTGTCTCCTACGTTTCCGCATTAGCAAGTGGGAACCTGGGAGCCACTAGCGCCACCTGGGAAGCCCCTTGTAAGCCATATTTCAAGGTAAAAAGGGTAAAAGAATCGGAGCTGACCGGGAGTTCGCTAACAGAATTTCCCAGATGGTAATGAACATGTGGGTTTACAATGACTATTGTTAGAAACAGAAACGTCTTATCCTACATATTTAGATAATGGGAATAATATGAATACACTTACTATAAGCAAAATAGATGGGAGATGGCTGCTCACATATGTTTTACCAATAGGGAGTGGTGAGCACTCTGGATGTCTGCTCATCATCCATTCTACTCCCTTCTAGAAAGCCTTTCTATACAATAAGGGCTGTTGATTTAAAAGCTATGTTTCCCAGCCATCCTGGTTCTGAAGCTAAGGTTCTGAATGTGAGTTTGGCTCCCCTAGACAGAAACACTGACTTCAGATTTAGAAAGAGGCCACAGGTGAGAGGCCATCTCCCCGTCTTCAAGATTTTCTTCAGCCTCCCAATGATGTGAGAATGATGAGGGGTTTTGGCAACACTCTCTGGGACCACTCTCTGGCTTGCTGGGTGTTGAGAGGTGGCTGTAGGAGCATCCCGATTCTGGAACCAGGATTTCTGATCCCAGGGTCCCAGTGCCATTGGTTTATTCTTGGATTTGGTAGTTTCAAAGATAGTCTCAGAGGTAGCAGCACACTGAGTGGGTCAGTTTTTTTGAGTAGCCAGGCCTGTATGTGTTTGCTTCTATGATGTTACATATGCTACTACTATTACCTGAAGCTAATTCCTGGAGGCCCAGCTGAGAGCCCTATGCTTCTACGTGTGTGCATGCTCAGACACGACTGAGCAATCCCATGGACTGTAGCCCACCAGGCTCCTCTGTCTACGGGATTTTTCAGTCAAGACTACTGGAGTGGGTTGCCATTTCCTCCTCCAGGGATCTTCCCAACCCAGGGATCAAACCCGCATGTCCTGCGTTTCCTGCATTGGCAGGTAGATTCTTGACCACCAGCATTCCCAATTTTTTAAGGACCAGATTCCCTCCATTAAATACCTTTCTGCTTAAATACCTAGACCCCTTCCCAGTTCACAGCCTGAAGCCTGGCTGAATCCTAGCAAGCCAGAAGCAAAGAGGTCTGAGAAGCAAAGCAGAGCATACCAAAAGCTATTTGGTCACAGCCAGCCACCCTGCTCCTCCCTCTGGGCTTATGCTTCTTGGTGAGGTGGGAACAGGGGCGGAAGAGGCATTTTTGCCGGTCACTTATTTACTGTTTAAAATTTCCTAAGTACCTCTGGGCCAAGCTTAGAGGCTATAAAGAGGAACTTGGCAGAGGTTCCTCAAAAGAGGAACATGTACCGAATACAAGTAAACAAACAACTACCACGCATTTCTGAAGAAGATTCTTGAGAGTCCCCTGGACAGCAAGGAAGTCAAACTAGTCCATCCTAAAGGAAATCAACGCTGAATATTCACTGGAAGGACTGATGTTGAAGCTGAAGCTCCAATACTTTGGCCACCTGATGCAAAGAGCCAACTCCGTTGAAGAAGACCCTGATGCTGGGAAAGATTGAGGGCAGGAGGAGAAGGGGACAACAGAGGATAAGATGGTTGGAAGGCATCACAGACTCAATGGACATGAGTTTGAGTAAACTCCGGGAGTTGGTGATGGACAGGGAAGCCTGGTGTGCTGTAGTCCATGGGATCACAAAGAGTCAGATATGACTTAGCGACTAAACAACAACAGAAAAGGGACATGACCAAGGCCATGGAGTTCAGCAGCCTTGAAAGAAAGCAGAATCCACACTGGTGACATCTTCCCCAAACAACGTCACGAAGTCTATTTCTCTGTAATCTCCCAGAGTTGAAAGTGAAAGTGAAGTTGCTCCGACTCTTTGCAACCCCATAGACTGTAGCCTATCAGGCTTCTCCGTCCATGGGATATTCCAGGCAAGGGTGCTGGAGTGGATTGCTATTTCCTTCTCCAGGGGACCTTCCCGACCCAGGAATCATACCCGGGTCTCCTACATTGCAGACAGATGCTTATCATGGGAGCCATCAGGGAGTTGAGCCCCATATTAAATAACTCACTTCCCCACATTCCTATTCTGACTCTTACCAACCTCATCAGTTAAATCAGAAAGAGATACAAGCCCTGTGGCTCTGAAAATAGGTGCAAATTTCCAAGGTACAGCAGAAAGGACTGAAAGGCCTGCCGACCAGCAAACCCTTTAGGAAGCAGGTGATCAGGATTAATCAGGTGCTCCCCGGGCCCTCGGCTGGAGCCTGAGTGCCATTTTCATCACCTTACTGAGATTCTGAGGTACGCCACGGTGTACGGAAAGTACTTTCACAATTTACAGAGGTGGGTCCAAGGGCATCAACTACAAGAATCACTGTTACTTTATGTTCCACTAAGAAAATAAAAGCTATGCATTAAAGGTCAGCACAGCACTAAGATACCATCAGTTACAACAAGTCAAATGTCAGAAAGGTGAAAAGAATGTTTTACAATTGATAAAATATAGTAATTCACAGGAGAAGGCAGAGGGGGTATGTCCAACTAGGACCTGGGTCTTTCACTCCCAAATCATTGATCCATTCCTTCTCTATTTTTCTTGAGTGCCTCCAGAAGTCAGGGGCTGTTGGTTTCCATCTATGAATGCGGTGGATCACGCCTTAGACATTTCAAGAATTTCCCAACACAAACTCAGTTAAAATTCCTGTCAAATTGGTTTTGTTTTATTTTGTTCTGAGTTATACATTACTGCTTTAAAAAATTGGGAAAACGGGGTGGTCTAGTTTGGAGGTGAGGGAGAGGCAGAGGTTGATGGAGGAGAACTGGGATTTACACGGTAAACACTTCACCCAACTGCACTGTGGTGCTGCTTGAAGATAACACTGAAGTGCAAGTAAGAGGCTTTGGGCTTGTCCACCCATTCCACAACCCCTCCCCCAAGAGTCCTCAGCCCAAACTCTGCCACAGCTTCCCATCCTATCGTCAGTCAAGGCCAAGATCCACACAATCTCTCTGCAACTTCTGGTCTTAGCTGCTTCCTCCCTCTGCCCAGACACTCAGAGCTGCCTGCCATGCGAGGTCCTGCCTCAGGGAACAGACCTGGAATATCCTATCTGGGACTGGGTTGACATGTGGCCAGCTCCCTCACTTCCCATCTCTGCTCTCCAGTGTCAACCTGTCAGCGACATCCTGTAATGACCTCTGTATTAAACTGCAACCCTGGCCTCTCACATCCCTCATTCATATCTCTTGCTTTGTTCTTCTCTCTTCACACCATCTGACACATCACCTATGTATGTGACTTCTGCACTTCCTTAAAGTCTGCCTATACCTCACTGGAAGGTAAGTTCCATGAGGGCAGAAATAATGTTTTATGGTATCCCCAGTGCCCAGAACAATACCCGGCACAGAGTAGAGGAGAGAAAGAGACAGAGAAAGAAAGAGCAACTCTGATCTCAAATTGTGATGAATCACATCTGATGTAAGATGCATCAAATTACAAGTTCTAGGAATTTTTAATGGACAGATCAGACTATTCAATGATCTCATAGGAGGGACTGCCTCAATCTTCATTTGTGATAAAGATGGGGGTCTCAAAATTCAAGAGAAGAAAAACAAAAAAGAGAAAATGAATATGTAAATCTACTTCTGGTTTTTTTTCAGAATCTGCCCTTACCAGTGGCTGTGACTTTTATGAAAGTCTTCCCATTCACTGTCCCCAGATTAAGAAGAACTTTGTCCTCTTGGTAGATTTAAGAAGGGAAAGGGTGGTGCCCACTTGTAAGCCTTTGATTTCCTGTTTTTAAATGGTTGCGGCTGATACAGTTCATAAGCAAAATGGCTTTTCATCCAGATAAATATAAACAGCAGCCCCTTCTACTGGCAGGTTGATTCTCCCACCCCTCGTCCATCAGAAACCCCCCAACCACTCTTCCTCTGGTGCCCAATCAGCACTCTATTTCAGAGGCAACAAAATGAGGACTCCTGGACAGCAGATCTAACTGTCGAAGTAAATTGCCTAAGTGTATCTGTCTCATCTTTGAGCAGCTATGAAACTCCCCATGGAGGTGAAACATTTAAACCGCCAAGGGGAGACCAGATGCTGGAAACATCTTATCTTTCAGCTATTTGATGCAGTTTCCAGGATTTATAACAGTGTCATATTTGAGAACTTCCTGACTTCTTTTCAAAAGAAGTTTCAGATATGTAAGAGAACAGCCCCTACAACCTGGTCTAACTCCAAATTCATTTCATGTATCAGCACAAAGATTCTTTAAAATTAAATACGAGCAGAAAGAAAAAAAAAAAAAGAACACAATACCAGAAGTAGTGGGATGGGAGGTTAGAGGTATAGGCAACCCTATAAATTTAAAAGTTTGTGGCTAAGTTTTCTGTTTTTCAACTTAATTACTGGTCACCATAATGACCATAATGATGTATTTGTCTAAAATACATATTATCTATCAAACAAGGTACAAAATTCAGGATAGGATCTCAATTATTTTTTTAATATATATATTCTATAATAGACAGGAAAAAAGGATCCCTTGCCTCTGGTGGTAGATTAATGGATGATTGCTTGTCTTCTGTACCTCCTAAATTTTCTAAAATGAGCACATATTACTTTTACAATCAGGTTAAAATTATAATGCAAGTGTTTTACATCCAATCTAATCAAGTGAACTACAAAGGGGTAACCGAGGAAGCCTTTAAATAAAGGGTATAATCTTCCAATACATTTGACCAACGCAAAGAAATCCCAGGCGACAGTAAAAATAAACATAAAAAAAAAAGAAACAGAGGACGCGAAAGAGAGAAGAAAGGCTTTCTCCCCAGGCTTCTCTCCCATGAACAGGAGCTTTCAAACAAAACCACAACCCTACGGAGTAACACAAAAGGAAGGTTCAGGGGAGCCACCTTCACACACTCAGCACAAATGCAACCTAGGGGCCTTTCAGCTCTGCCCATCCCGCCCCAAGACACAGCTCCATCAAAGGCCGCCTGTCTGGGGCAGGTACCCGAGACAAGTCAATGTTTAGGAGGTGATCGCTGATGGACGCAAACCTGTGCAGAAAGCATAGGCATGGCGCTCATTCTCACTGAGATCAGGCGCAGTTCACGCCCACAGAGGGCGTCTCTCCTGCAGATGGGTTTCTACAGGTCAGTAGCTAAAAGAGACCAAGCTTCCCCCTACCCAGGACACCCAGCCTCACTGTCTCACACTTCGGGGCAGCAACTCTAGGCCAAGAGGAGCGTTCTGTCTGGGGTGTGATGAGTTTAAACCTGACCCATGACTTGAGGGGTCTCAGAGACCAGGAGGGTAGAGAAGTGTCCAGACCTTGTCTCCAGTGTCCCACACCCCACTCAAGAGAGCCAGACTTACTGACGAGGCATTCTTGGCAAGGTCTGATACAACTTCCCAAAAATTGGAGAAGCAGTTCTCCTAGAATCTAGTCACTCCATTCATTCATCCAGCCCATACTTTATTGAGAAACTACTACGGGCTGGGCATTGTGCCGGACACTGGGATTAGAATAGGGCCTAAAACCCAGACCCTGCCCTAAGACTATTAACTTAGAGCGTCAAAGACCTAAAGAAAACTGCCTGTGCTGACAAGGAGCCCACTTCTGATGAACCCAACATCCAAATTAAAGATCAATTACTCATGTTGCTGTATCAGAAAAGTACAAAAGACAATGAACCCCAGATTAGAGGAACAGCTAGCCAGCCCCTAGCCAGCTTGTCTCTGTTTATTCCCTTCCTCTTCACCGACTCCAGGTATTCTCTAGCCATCAATGAAGCCAAGGATCCATTTCTTTCTGGAATACTACATTTCTATTTCAGATAGGAATAGAAATAGCCTCTCTGCCAGAGGGCTCCTAATTTTTAGCAACACAATCTGTGCCATGCTGTGGTCCCTTCTGCCTCTCCCAGGGTGATTTGGTGAAATGGAAACTACAGTGCCAGGCTAAAAGATCAGCTGTCACAACCCGAAATCCTTCAGAGAAGCAAAGAGCAGCTAACTTTTAAGGAAATTCCAAGCAGTAGGAAAAAGAGATACCATCAGTTGTCATCAAGAGCATAGTTTAATAAAATGTGGGGGGGGGGAGTGTAATGTTTAATATTAATTTCAAAGTACATTTTTTTGTCCCATATCATAATAAACTATTGGCATGGAGTTTTCATGGAACAGTGAAACAATTATACATAATTCAAAATAAGGAAGACCTTTCAGTTGAATGTAGACCAACACAGTTCTACATTCAATAGAACGTACTGAAAGTAGTTTGCTATAGACTGGGGAAAATAACAGACGAGTATATTCATATAAGCAAATAATCCACAAATGCCATTTGGGGGTTGGAAGTGGGACCAGGAAGGGAAGCCAAGGTTGAGAGCAGAGGGTCAAGGATGGCAAATCCTTATCTGGAAAACCTTGGCAAAGCTTTTGTCCCTGGTACCAAAAAGCCAGACTGAAAGCAGCTAACACCACTTTCAAGCCAACTTAATATTCCAACTGCTGCTGCTGCTGCTGCTGCTAACTCGCGTCAGTCGTGTCCCACTCTGTGCGACCCCATAGAGGGCAGCCCACCAGGCTCCTCCGTCCCTGGGATTTTCCAGGCAAGAACACTGGAATGGGTTGCCATTGCCTTCTCCAATGCCAACTAGGGCTGGAAATTTTCACAAAGTGTCAGTTACAAGTTGGAAATTTCTTCCTGGTATCCCTGGCTGGAAAGTTATTTCCTAAATCTCACACAGGATAAAAGAAACATAGGATGTTTGAAAATCATGGGCAGCAACAGTCTTACTAGTTAGTATCTCCCTGGACAACTAACAGGTACAGAGAAGTTATAGCACATTCCTGCTGGAGACTAACACACCTCACTGTCCCAGGCATTTCCACAGAGAACTACCCGGCACGTTCGGTCCAGGCAAAACTTAGGTGGCCTAAACACATCTGTAGTGTCTAGACCAAATCATTCAGCTCTTTGTCTGAGCTGTTGGGCCCCCAGTGTATTTGCACACCACCCCGTTCCCCAGCCCTCCGGGCGGAGCCTGGCCCAGGACACAGCAGTCTGTCTCATCCTGCCCATTGCAACCACTGCCTGGCTGCTGGTAGGCAAGCCAGGTCCATTTTAAATTCCCTAAGAAGTTTCACAACCACTGGTTTGGGTGAGGAGACAAACACTGCTGCCGTTTGCTGACATGAAACTAAAAATACCCAGCTGCAAACAAAAGCCACCCTTTACCAGGCTGGCTCCGCAGTCCTGAGGTTACATGTGGTAGTATCAGGCCACACCAGACTGAGACCTTATTCTTGGCCAAGGGGCCGCCTTAACAACTCCTCCAGGCCCAGCCAGGCAGAGGGACCGTTCTGTCGGAGCTGTCAAGGAATCCCAAAGTTTGATGGAAAGAACAGCTTTGGTCCTGTGCCACCACCCAAAGCAGGCTAGATGAATTCGGTGCTGCCTCTGGGTCAGATACACACTGAAAGCAGAACATAACCCTATAGCCCTGGAACGAAATGGGCTTCCAGCTCCCTCGTTGCAATTATCAAAGCAAATTATTGCCATGACTATACTGAGAAAGGCAACTGGGAGACGTGTTTGGTAGATTTGGGAGCCCCTGTGGTCCAGAGGGGGCCTGCTGGGGGCCAGGGCATGGAAGACCACGACTCCACCGTGAGATGCCCGTTTCCCGGGAAGCTTCTCGGGAAGGTTTTACCTGTTGGGCTTCGGAGTGGAGCTGCGATCCGGGGGCCATCACGCTCGAGGCCGCCCGTCCCTACCAAACTTTCCTTCCCGCCCCTCGGAAGGGACAGCCTCGTCCCTCTCCGAGTCCAGATTTCAGGTGTGGAACTTGTCTAAGCCACCCGGGACTGCGGGGAGGCGCGGAGTGGGGGCGAGGGCGGGTTTCCTTCCCACACGGCCGGGCGAGCTCCGGGGGATTCCGGATGCTCAGAACCCACGAGTGGGGGGCGGGGTGTGTGTAGGGAGGGTGCAACTGACGGTCAGCCCAGAACCGACCAAAGTTTCCTCCCAAACTAAAGCGGCGCGATACCGGGGCTCTGAGTACCGACCCCCCAGCACAGAGTCGCGAGCCGCTCTGTGAGGGAGGGAGCAGGCCCCGTGGCACCAGCCGCAAGGTCAATGCGGAGCGAACACCGGGGGCTAGCAGCCGGCGCCGGGACCCAACCCCAGCTGGTGCGGGGGGCAATGTCAGGTACCCCCAATCTCTCCCTCCACCTGCTCGGCGCGGCGCCGAAACCCGCACACGTGGGAGCCTACCCTCAGGCTCCCAAGCTCGCGGCCAGACGGGCAACCTCGCCCGGAGCTCACCCTTCGTCCCCGGCCCCCCACCAGGAAGAAGCAGCTCTCTGGGGAGCGGGGTGACGCTCCCGGCGCCTCTTTCAACCTCGGACCTCGGCAGAAGCGAGGAGGGAGTTTCGTTCTCTTCAAACTGATCCTCCACCTCCAGGAGCTTCCCACAACCTCTACCTTGCTCTGCTACCTCGCAGACAGACAAGAGACACAAAGAAAAAAAAAAAAATCTACCGCCCCTCTGGTCCCATCCTCCAGCCTGGAGTTGGGAGGAAGAAGAGGAAGGAGCATATCTTTTCTCCCCAGCCCGACTCGGGGATCCAGGCAGATCCGGTCAGCAAGGAACCCCGAGGTGGCCCAGAGAGAGGAGGTAAGGTTGGAAGTCAGAAACCAGCCACGGTGAGCGAGGGAGCGAGAGCACGAGAAAGAAGAAAAAAATCCAACAAAACCACGCTAACGCGCCCCCTACCTGGGTGCAACATACTTTGGAAATAGAAGATGACCAGGATAAAGGATCCCAAGCAAGTGGCCAGCACCATCCGGCAGATTCTGTTCATCCTCATCACTTCCAGCAGCGCCGGCTTCATGGCTTTGTCCTGGCTACGGGAACCCGGGTGTCCGGGAGGCGCTCCCGGAGCGCAGGAGCGGGGACCCGCGGCGCGGCGCGGAGCCCGGGAGGCGCAGGACAGGGCTGGGCAAGGACCGCTGGGAGGATAGGGGTTGGCTTCGTGGCTGCTCTGGAGCCCCCAGCCCCGGGCAGGGGTGTGGAAGGCGCCGGAGTTGCTCTGGAAGTGCGGAGATGCGTGGACCCGCCGGCTGCGCGCCGTTGCTCCTCCCGCGGCTCCTCCTCGCCTCTCCGCGCCGCCGCCTCCGCTCCCGCCGGCGGCCGCCGCTGCCTCCTCACGGGCCGGGCGACTGGGGTGCGAGCGGTGATGCTGATGGTGGTGCCGCCGCCGCCGCCGCTACCGCTGCGCTGGCCGCTGTGGCTGTCGGACCGGCCCCCTCCCTCCTCTCCAAAGGCTACTTCATAGCGCTCCAATGATCTATATATTTCGGGGTTGGGTTTTACCAAATGCAACTCGCAGCCCCCGGCGAGGGGAGGGCGCCTGCGGAGAGCCGGGCGGAGGGCGGGACCGGAGCGTCGGGGCGGAGCGTCTCGCTCCCCCGCCCCTACCCGGGATTTGGTCGCGTCCAGCTGTTTCCCGGGGAGTGCGCGCCGCGCTCCGCAGGGTCCCAAAGGCCCTCAGTCCCGGGTCCGGCCGGCTGCCGTCTGGAGCTTGTGTGTCAGCGTTTCCATGACAAAACCGGGAGGAAAAACATGCGAATAAAATCGCCTCGGTGCCGCCACCCCCTCCTGCCGGCGTGTGAAGAGGGAAGTGGCAGGATACGGGTCGGGCACGCGAAGCGGGAAGGGGTCCGGCGGTTTGTGCTGATTTCAAAGCCCTGGGCAAGGTAGCCGGCAAGTTGTCCCAAGCCCCCTGGGAGCGAGTGCTCTTTACCCGAGTTTCGGAATAGGGAGGGATCGTCTTTCTTTTTCCTTTTTTTCCGCTTTCCAATGGCAGCCCAGCGCGAGCGACGTTTTGGAAAGGGGTTAAAGACGTCTGGCTTCAGGTCAAGGTTAGGAAAACTGCGTAACTCGCAGGGGTCTCTCTCTCTCTCTCTCTCTCTCTCTCTCTCTCTCTCTCTCTCTCTGTCACACACACACACACACACACACACACACACACACATCCCCAGTCAGGGCAAAGGAGGTTTTGTGGATTTTCGAAGTCTTATTTTCTAAAGAACAGAGCTCCCTCCACATTCCCAAAGTGCGAGTTTTAGCGGGGTGGATGGGAAAGGATGCCCCCACGGAGTCACTCCTCCCAGGACAACTGACTGTGGAAAAAAACCAGCCCGCCTTAGCACTGGCAGGTAAATGGAAAGATGGCGTTGCTTTCTTGTGTTGTGTGAAATGATTTTAAAATTCCAATTCCGTGCGTTTAGGTTGTTCAGCAGTCAAGGTGGATGCAGGTAAACAGTGCAGGGATCACTGTGTCACCTACCTAGTACTAGCTGGAGAAAAGCAGTTACTGTAGTCGGCTCATCTAACTACCTAGAATGGAAGATCTTGTTGTTTGCCCTTTGGGAATTCCCTAAGCAAAGAGAAAAGACTGTTACAACCTTTTATTTTCCTTATAAATTTACAGCATGTTTTTAAAAGTTAAAGGATTATTTAAATTCCAACAATAACTTATACCAGGGGAAAAGTTATTGTAAAGACTGTTTTGCACACATTATCAAATCTTTAGGCTTCCCTGGTGGCTCAGTAGGTAAAGAATCTACCTTTCATCCCTGGCTCTGGAAGATCCCCTGGAAAAGGGAATGGCTGCCCACTCTGGTATTCTTGCCTAGAGAATCCCATAGACAGAGGAGCCTGGCAGGCTACAGTCTATGGGGTGGCAAAGAGTCGGACACAACTAGCGCTTTCACTTTTTTCATCAAAGCTTTACTACTATGAACACAATTAATAAGATAATGGGTCTTTGACTGCCTCTCGTGTAGCAAGCATTTGATACTTACTGAATATGAATGTAATGGGCCTTATCCTTCTCTCAATACATCAGAGACACAACATGCAAACAGATACATGCAGTGAAAACCACCTCAACAACCAGGGTTCCCTTCCCCACAAAGTCTTCCTCCAGCAGTTGCAAAGCAGAGAAACTAACAAAGTCAGCAGCCTTGCCTTTGATTACAAGAAGACAATCAATTACAGCACAATATTTATGTAGCCAGTTTGTACTGTATTAATTTGTGCTCACTTGTAAATGAGCTGCATAATAAAGGCAGTCGAGCTGAACAAGATCCAGTACATTCCCCAGTGATTTCCACCCCAGGAGCCCAGGGATGGGAACTGACTT
>SJXQ01008373.1:288881-316186 GCA_006408695.1 Aepyceros melampus | reverse complement strand
CCAGGGCAGGGAATCCCTGCAGTTAGCATGACTAGATGGGCATTTGCAGTGCTTGGCCTGGAACAGCAGGCTCTCATTTAACTCCTAGTTTTACAGAGCAGGCTGGGCTTTGCTTCCAGGTTACCCAGTTGGTCCCTCATCTCCCAGGGCAGAGACCACACTGTACCAAGACAAAAGCCTGGACACACATAAGACTGTCCGCGAAGTCACAGGGAGGTCAGAAGCAGAATCCCTAATGGGTCGGGGGGCGGGGGGGTTGAGTTAGCCCATGTGGTGAGGAAGAATGAGGAACCAGGCGCTGGATCCATTTCTGCATTCTCACAGACCCAAACACTGGCTTCCCAGGTGGCGCAGTGGTAAAGAATCTGCCTGTGAAGACAGAGGAGATGCAGGGGACGCAGGTTCGATCTCGAGGTAGAAAAGATCCCCTAGAGGAAAACATGGCAGCCCACTCGAGTATTCTTGCCTCAAGAATCTCTTGGACTGAGGAGCCTGGTGGGCTCCAGTCCACAGGATCGCAAAGAGTTGGACACAGCTGAGCATACAGGCACACAGGCCCAAACATACAGTGAAGAATAAGGTGCTGACAGGTGAAACTACCACCTCTTCCAAGAAGCCTTTCCTGATTTCTCACCTGGAATAGCCTCTTTCCCCCTCTATGTTCTGAGCAGCAGGTCCAAACCCCTCTTGGGTCACTGTACCTCCTAAGCTGAGTTTTATTCATCTCTGTTTCTCTCCAGTGCTCAGCAGAGCAACTGGCGCCTGGTAGGTACAAATAAGTCAGATGGAGAAGTGATACTTTCTTGGACTAGGAAGTTAAAGTAGATCCCCTCTAAAGTCTGTGGTCACGGTCAGTGGTAATGGGCTGCAATTCTGTTGTTCTGTGCACGTTAGAGGTGAAAGAAAAGTTCTAATTTCTTGTCTCTTCATCACACTGCAATAAACTTTTCAACCACGACTACAGTCATTGCTTTCTTTCCATCCCTCTCCTTACAAAGCTTTGTTGTATCGTTTATGCATGCTACATGATAAATATTGACCAGATAAAGGAAAATGCTGGCTGATAAAACAGGGGAGAAAGGAGATTTGATATTCTGTTTGTCTAACTACTTATTTTGTTTTTGTCTATGGTGGGTCTCTGTTGCTGCTCAGACTTTTCTCTAATTGCGACAAGCAGGGGCTACTCTCTAGTTGCGGTGCACAGGCTTCTCATTGCCTTGGCTTCTCTTGTTGAGGAGCACAGGCTCTAGGAGCCTTGGGCTTCAGGAGTTGTGGCACACAGGCTTAGTTGCTCCATGGCATGTGGAATCGTCCCAGACCAGGGATCAAACCTATGTTCCCTGCATTGGCAGGCAGATTCCAATCTACTATACCACCAGGGAAGTCCTGATATTTTGAATTTTTCATAGAGGTCAGTGGAAGGCTGCCTCTGAAATCGAGCTTTTTGTTTTCCCAGTGTAGCCTTCAGAACAGGCAAGGTTATGCTACAATAACAAATGAGCCCTTAACTTCACTGGCTCAGAACAACTAGGGCTTAGGTCTTAACTCCACCACATGTCTACTGTGGGTCACAGACCCAAACATGGGCTCCCAGGTGGCACAGAGGTAAAGGGATCTCAAAGAGTCGGACACAGCTGAGCACACAAGCACATAGGCCCAAACATACAGTGAAGAATAAGGTTCTGACAGGTGAAACCCACTTCTTCCAAGAAGCCTTTCTGATTTCTCACCTGAAATCAGGTGAAAGGCGCTGAACTCATGGAATACCACATACAGGATGAAGCCGAAGCAGCCCTACCTAGAACCTGGCAATGCCCAAGAAAAGAAGATCTCTTGAAGTTCCGGCCCCCACAGTTCAGTGATTCCCACCCAAAAGAGGCACATGTCACTTCTACTCACCATTTATCAGCCAGAACTACTCACACACTGCTCCCCATCCCACCCAGACTAGGAAGTCAGAGAGCCCAAAGCATTTGGGAAATAGTCCTCCTAGCTGCAATTCTCACATCCCTCTTCAGACCTCATTTAATCATTTTTCTAAATTCCCTTTCACCCCAAGAGCTTCTGCCCGTCGGCACCGCCTCAGGGTGAGGCCTGGCTAAGCCTTGGTTGATTGTAAGGCATGACTCTTACTCTTCAGGTGAAAGGGAAAGAGAAGTCCTTCAGTCGTATCCAACTCTTTGTGACCCTATGGGCTG
This sequence comes from Aepyceros melampus, assembly GCA_006408695.1. NCBI lineage: Eukaryota > Metazoa > Chordata > Mammalia > Artiodactyla > Bovidae > Aepyceros > Aepyceros melampus. Next base: position 313,988 of record SJXQ01008373.1, on the reverse strand, counting down.
TAGCCTACCAGGCTCCTCCATCGATGGAATTTTCCAGGCTCAAGTACTGGAGTAGGTTGCCATTTCCTTCTCTAGTGATCTTTCCGACCCAGGGATCGAACCTGGGTCTCCCCGCATTGCAGGCAGATGCTTTACCATCTGAGCCACCAGGGAAGCCCACTCTCCAGGTAAAACAACGTACAAATGTAATTGGGGTCTGTCTATTTCAAAACCTGGAATGGCCCCTAGAAACTGTTGAGGAGAAAGGTCTCTGTGTGTGGATGATCTTGGGAAATTCAGAGGCGAGGAAGGAATCAGAATCAGAATTCTGACTTGTGTGTGCCATCCACAGGGAGCACAGGCACTTGCCAAGCCCACCAGTGCCTGCAGGCTGAATTCTGTCCCGTTCCTGTAGGTGACACCTTCAGTGCACGTCTTGTTCAGATCTGGCAGAACTGGCTGCCAGTTTCTGGAGAGAGACCTGGGCCCAGGGCACTGGAAGACAGAGAGTTCTTTTGCATCCTTGAGGAAGGGGGGCATGTCTTAGGCCAACCTCAGGCAGGGGCCCCAGACTAGCCCCTCCCAGGAGGGGCTTTGCCTTTTTGCATCTCTCTGGCACCTCCAGCACAAAGTATGCTCAGTTAAGCAGAGCACAGTCAATATTTGTGGAGTTGAATAAGAAACCATGTGCCCACAGCATGTGGAGGTCTGAGGGTGCAGCCCTGCTCCAGGTAGGTAAACCGCGAGTCTGCAAGTGGGTCACTCATGACACGGCTCTGAGCGAGCCTCCTCTTCCCCGGCCTTTCAGAACAAGGTAGGGAAGAGAGAAAGGACAGAAGAGGAAATAGAGAAGGAGGGAAGACAGAAGGGAGGGAGTAGAGGAAGAAGAGAAGAGAGAGGCGCTATTATTGTTTTGCTTTCTGATGGTGCCTTTGCCCTTCCTCCCAGTTTTGGCCCAAGAGACTCCTCTCCCTCCTTTACTGAGGAGAGAGGCCTGCCAGACCCTTGGACACGACCCCAAGCAATGTTGTACACTCAAAGGATGCCACACCAGGATATAAATCCCCATAGGCTTGGTGCAGTCCTCGAGACATTAATAATAGGATTGCAAGGATGCTGTAGAAATGAGGTCAGAAGAGCATGACTGAGTTCATCTTTCTCTCCTGAATCACCCCGTCACTGTATCCTTCCATGAGTTAACAGAGGCTAAAAGAATAGCCACTTCCTCGGTCCTCAGATAAACATGAGGTTACATTTCTGAAAAGTCTCATGGGGCACTTATTTAATGTGTCATTTTCCAGTGGTCTCTGAGGTCAGGGAACCACTGTGACCATGTCCGTATCAAACCCAGTATGACAGTGTAGACACGAGGCAGTCTAGAAATATGTATGAAATGAATGATATGATTTTTACCTAGCAGCCTGCAAAGATTATAAAATATTGATGAAACCCAGTCTAGGAAGGGTATGGAGAAAAGAAAAGCCATACATACTGATGGTGGAAGTGATTATAAATTGATACAAATTTTATAACATTTCTGAAAAGTGATCCAGCAATAACTTGTCTAATAGCACCAAATAATTGTTGAGAGAGTCAGAGCATTCATGTACTTTGTGCTAAAACCACAAAAGTGCCTAATAATTAGAGTTTGGCTAAACAAACTGTAAAACCTCCATATGATGGAGTACTCTACAGTTACTAAAAAGTAAAGTGACTAAATCAGTTAACAATGTTAAAACAGTGTATATATTTGCTCCTATTTTTGGATAAACAGGTAGAAATAAATTTATATACATATATATATGTATATATTATTGGAAAAGGAAATAGCAGCCCACTCCAGTACTCTTGCCTTGGAAATCCCACGGACTATAGCCTGCAAATCCCATGGACAGAGGAGCCTGGCAGCCTGCAGTCCATGGGGGTCTCAAAGAGTGGACACAAGTTAGCAAATAACAACAATAACAAAGGTATATATTATATAAGAAAGTATTAATAGTTGGTATTCCTGGGTATTGAGTTGTTTTAAATTGATTTACTGTATTCTCTAAGTGTTTTTTAAAGGGTACATATTATTTTTAAAAAGGAAAACTGTACAACTGTTTTCATTTTCAGAGGGAAAACTATTCTAATAAAAGGAGAATATGCTTCTTCAATCACCAAACCCCAATTCAACCCTTACTTCCTCCATGATGTTTTCTTTACTTACTTCAGCCTAGGGAGATCTCCTGCTTGTGTTAGACCCCTCTTCTATAATTCAGCAGGCTTCCCAGGTGGCTCAGTGGTCAGGAACCTGCCTGCCAGTGCAGGAGACATGGGAGACATGGGTTTGATCCTTGGGTTGGGAGGATCCTCTAGGCAATGCACTCCAGTATTCTTGCCTGGAGTATTCCATGGACAGAGAAGCCTGGTGGGCTACGGCCCGTTAGGTCACAAAGTGTCAGACCCGACTGAGCACGCACGAGTACACTGTAATTAGCACTGCCATATATTTGAGAGTCGTTTGGCGAGCTGTGCCCCATCTCCAGGGCCACACTGCATAAGCTGAGGAAGAGTGACACTGGGACCTGTTGCCACAGACATCTGCTGACCCGTGAGACTTGCCAGTTAATTTCCTGATATGTTACAGTGGTCTCCTGTTGCTACCTACCCCGGGCCAGACACTGCTCACATGTGATACACACCGCCACTAATCCTCATCTCAATCACACAAAGACAGCGTGAGCATCCCGTTATGTGTGTTGTGTGTGCAGGCTCAGCCACTCAGTCGTGTCCAGATCTTTGCAACCCCAGGGACTGTAGCCCACCAGGCTCCTCTGTCCAAGGAATTTTCTAGGCAAGAATACTGGAGTGGGTTGCCATGCCCTTCTCCAGGGGATCTTTCCAACCCAGGGATCAAACTGCGTCTGCCCATCTCCTGCATTGGCAGGCAGATTCTTTACCACCTGGAGATCCCCACATCCCATTACACAGATGACAAAACTGAGCCTCAGAAAGATTAAGAGACTTGCTTACATTGGCACCACTGTCATATACTTGTAGGACGTGGATCTGAACCACAATTATGTGGCACCAAGACCCACACTTCAGAGTGAATCAACCATGTCTCTATCCATACTACAAACACTGAACAGCACCTCACCTAGACTTCTCATCAAGATCAATCTAATCAAGATCAGCCCTTCAAGGATCTTGGGGGCAGAGGTCATATAAATGCAGGGGGATTGGGGGTCCACCAATCAGGAGTTATTGGAGAGATTTTTCCACTAGTCATCTAGATTCTGGCCTTTGCACTCACAGACATGCTCACTTTCACAGCCTTTCCTAGTGCAGGTCAAATCTCGGTGACTTTTAAATCAAGGTTTAACATCCCTTCTCCTCTCAGCCTACAACAGTCATTTAGATGGGAGGATAAGTTGAGTCTGCATAAAAGATTGGTTCAATCAATATTCACCTTCATTTTTTTCTTTTTGCCCTGAGGTGTAGTGAAAAACCATGCTCTCAGAGTTGTTTATGACCCTCGGTGGAGATGAAAGGACTCTCTATAAACCTACTGACTCAAAAGTAGTGTGAGGTGTCAGGACACAAAAAAAGAGGAATTATCTACATATTTAGGGTGAAAGATGTTTTTTCCTAAAACAATCTCTTGCATTTGCGGGCAGCCTGAGAAATATTTGTTACATACTTGTCTTCAAAATACTAAACTCCTGTATATCAAAAGAAAAGGAGCTAAGTTAAACAGCAAGCAAAATCATGATGGAAACATTCATTGAGGGAGACAGAGAGATAGGAGGAAGAAAGGGGGAGGGAAAGAGGAAGGAATTTGGAAAAAGGAGGAAGGGAGAGAGAGAGGGAAAGAGAGAAAAAGAGAAAGATGAAGGGTGAAACTATGATATATAATGAGCTCCTATGAATAACTAACAATGTCATCAAATCTCAGTAGACATATGGACAAAATCCACGGACAGGATTCTTCACACATACAGAAAAGAAATATAACGTGATAATAGAACTAGGAAAGATACAAACTCAATAATTTAAGAGAAGCAAACCAAAACAAAAAGATGCCATATTCATGTAGCAGAGTAGCAGAAGTTTGTATGATATGATACTTTTCCCTTTGAACAACCCCCTCGGGAGCACAGGTGCCCTTTATCCTAGCAGTGGGGCCGAGGTACCAAGGGTGGTTACGTATAACTCACGAAGTATGACAGCCACCAGCCCTGCTACAACCCACTACAAACAGTGATAGTGATGTCTTTACTGGAATGGCCCCTAAGGACTCGGTTCTAGTTAAAGAGACAGCTCTCTGCTTCTCTGACCTCCCTGATCCCTATGAGCTACTGAAGAGTCTTTAAAATATTCATGATCTTCTTAGCTAGCAGAGTAGTTGCCTTTAACCAAGAACTCTGATTGACACATACTTGACTTTTCAAAGCTCACTTTCTCCATGGGAAAATGCAAGGAATGATGTGTATTTCTAAGTGAGAAAAAAAACCAAATCACTGTATGAGTCTGTCTTATGACATTCTGGAAAAGGCAAAACTATGGAAAGAGTAAACTGATCAGTGGTTGCCAGTGATCATTGGCAACTATCAATGAATAGTTGAAGCATAGAGGATTTTTAGGGCAGTGAAGCACTCTGTATGATACCATAATGGTGAGCAAACCCTCATGGAAACAATGGACTTTGGGTGATTATAATGTGTCAATACAACTTTATCAGTTGTGATAAATGTTCTATCAGGCAGGTTGTGCATGAGTTGGGGCAGGCATATGAGAAATCTCTACTTTCCCTTACTTTTGCTGTGAACCTTGAATTGCTCTACCAAATTGACTTAATTTTAAAAAGACATCTTCAAGTATTTTTTTAATTAATTAGTTTATTTCTTGGTCACACCTCAGCTTGCAGGATCTCAGTTCCCTGACCAGGAATTGAACTCAGGCCACAGCTGTGAAAGCCCAGAGCCCTAACCACTAGGCTACCAAGTGAAGTGAAGTGAAGTGAAGTGAAGTGAAGCCACTCAGTCGTGTCCGACTCTTTGCGACCCCGTGGACTGTAGCCCACCAGGCTCCTCTGTCCATGGGATTCTCCAGGCAAGAATACTGGAGTGGATTGCCATTTCCTTCTCCAGGGGATCTTCCCTACCCAGGGATCGAACCCAGGTCTCCTGCATTGCAGGCAGACGCTTTAACCACTGAGCCACCAGGGAAGACCCAAAGAACTCCCTAAAAAGACATCTTTAAATTATAGGAAAAATTTATGATTTAAAGAATTTAAATTTAAAGATGGGACTAAGCAACCTTTAAGATTCTGGGGCGGGTTGAATTGAAACCTGATATTTCCAGATTCCTGTAGTTGGATCAGGTCAGTGCCATTAATAATTGGAACTCAAACAGAGATCCTTTAATACATGACCTCTACCAGGAGTCGGAGCGGGATGTATCGCCCTCAAAATGATGTTTCTCAAAAGAGAGCAGATTGAATGTTGGGCACTGGCAGACAACATGCACCTTGGAACACAAATCTTATTCTGTGGAGTAAATCTTTAATATTCAAGATGTTAAATAATCTCATTATAATAATGATAAACCCAGGGCTCTGAAAATGAAACCAAGAATGCTGATCAGCAAGGGAGAGCAGCAAGGACTAATTGCACACTGCAGGGTGTGAATTTTCAGAGGCAAGGGAGCAGAAGGATTATGCCTCAGAGAGAGTGCAGTACTGTGACTCGGGCAGGAGTTCTGATCTCTGAGGTCAGCCACCAACTGATCATATGGCTTATAACAAATCATTCTCCTTCCCTAGGACTCAATAGGCACCTGAGATAAAGCCAGAGAAATGCAGTAACCAGATACCTAAGTGTTTGTTAGGATATGTTGAGTAAAAGGGCTTCCCTGGTGGCTGAGATGGTAAAGAATCTGCCTGCCAGTGTAGGAGACCCAGGTTCAATCCCTGGGTTGAGAAGATCCCCCAGAGAAGGGAATGGCTACCCACTCCAGTATTCTTGCCTGGAGAATCTCATGGACAGAGGGGCTTGGTGGGCTGCAGTCCATGGGGTCGCAAAAAGAGTCCAACATGACTGAACGACTAACACACACACAAGTAAAAGGACTCCGGTAGTAACTCTCAGTGACAATCTCTGAGGGGTGGGGAAGGAGCCATCTCTTCTCCCTGGTTTTAACTGCAATGTCAATACCATTTAGACAAGAACACACCTCCTCTTGAGTAGTACTAGATTACGCTCAATAGAGTTGATCTTCACCAAAATCAATCATCTAATGATACCATTTAAGTGACTCCTAACCAAGCAATTGTATTAGTCAGAGACACTGGGAGTCAGAAATCCAGTTCCAACCAGCGTTAACCAAAAGGGAACTTCAAGGGGCAAAGCCAGCTTTAGGCGTGCATGGATTCAAGGTTTGAAGACATGTCTTAAGGACAGTGTCTCTTTGCGACATTCCGCCCGCTCACCTGCGTGTCGTTCTCATTTTCGGGTGGCCACCAGGTAAGTGCCAGGCTTGCCTTCTTTAGCAGTGCATCCCCTGTGAGAAGTGCCGCCTCTGAAGAGCAGCAAGTGGCCAGCGCTTCATTCGGCTGGGCCCGGCTATGGCCACCTGTCACTGGGACAGAGATCAAGCCGTTCTCGTCGGCCAGCTCTGGACAGTATGTTCATCCTGGAGCCAGATATGAGATCAGTCCCACCTACACCACAAGAAGGAAGAGTGGCGGCAGGAGGTCCCCAGAGGCCACCACCCCAAGAGGCCAGGATGGATTCTGCTACAAGACAGGTTGCCGGATGGATTCATTTCCCACTGCTTCTGTAACAAATTTCCAAAAATTTAGTGGCTTAAAATAACACAGATTTATCATCGTACAGCTCTGGAGGTCGGAAGTGGGACGTCAGTCTCAGTGGGCTAAAATCAAAGTGTCATCAGGGCTGTGTCAGTTCTGGAAGCTCTAGGAAGAATGTGTTTCTTTGCCTTCTCTAACTTTTGAAAGCCACTTGCATTCCTTAGCTTGTAGCCTTGTCCTCTACCTTCAAAGCCTCTGCATGACATCTTCCAATATCTCTCTCCCTGACTCTGACGCTTTTGTCTCCCTCTTAATAAGACCTTATTATCTGAGTCCACCCAGATAATCAGAATGATCTTCCCATCTCAAAATCATTAACTTAGTCACATTTGCAAAGTTCCTGTTGCTATATAAGGTCACATATTTATGGGTTCCAGAGATTAGGATTGGACATCTTTGTAGACCATTACTCAGACTATCATTGTGGACAGGAAAGAAAAGATTACTTTTTAAAAAACTACATCTGTACCTGTCCACAGCGTACAAATGTCAGTAAAGTTGGCTCTGGTCAGCAAGGAATGTCATGTAGGTCAGAAGTTTACTAGGGACTTCGCTGTGGTCCAGTGGAGAAGATGCCAAGCTCCCAATGCAGGGGTCCAGGTTCAATTTCTAGTTGGGAACTAGATCCCACGTACCATAACAAAGAGTCTGCACGCTGCAACTAAAGATCCTGCATGTCACAACTAAGTCCCAGTGCAGCCAAATAAATAATAAAAAATTTTTAAAAGGAATTGACTGGACATCAAGTCTAAAGACATAAGTTCAAATTCAAGCTCTGCCCATGAATGAGCCTTCTTTCAGTCTCAGTTTACCTGTGCAATGAACACGCTTACCTCAGTGGCTGAGTTGTTGTGACACAATATTCATAAAAGCACATTTACATTGTGAACATCGTACAAATGCAGATGACCTTTCAGAAAGGAAATGTGAGGACGTAGAGGAAAATGTGGAAGCAGAAACAGATCTTATTTTCTCGGGCTCCAAAATAACTTGGACAGTAGCTGCAGCCATGAAATTAAAAGACGCTCCTTGGAAGGAAAGCTATGACAAACCTAGACAGCATATTGAAAAGCAGAGACATCACTTTGCCAACAAAAGTCCATATAGTCAAAGCTATAGTCATGTACGGATGTGAGAGTTGGTCCATAAAGAAGGCTGAGTACTGAGGAATTAATGCTTTCTAATTGGGGTGCTAGAGAAGACTCTTGAGACAGCAAGGAGATCAAACCAGTCAATCCTAAAGGAAATCAGTCCTGAATATTCATTGGAAGGACTGGTGCTGAAGCTGAAGCTCCCAATACTTTGACCACCTGATGTAAAGAGCCAACTCATTGGAAAAGATCCTGATGCTAGGAAAGTTTGAGGGCAGGAGGAGAAGGGTAGCAGAAGATGAAATGGTTAGATAGCATCACTGACTCAATGGACATGAATTTGAGCAAACTCTGGGAGATAGTGAAGGACAGGGGACCCCATGGGGTCACAACGAATTGGACATGACTTAGCGACTGAACAACAGCAACAATAATGCCACAGGGTCTCCTCACAGAGGAAAGGTCTTATCTGAAGCAAAAAGATCACTCATCAGCTCTGAGGCATGAAGCAGTATTGGGAGCCAGGATTACCAAGGGAGGAAAAGACTGTATTTCTTAAGTTCCCATTAACCATTAACAACCACCAGGCCTGGTCACCCTGATTCTAGAGCTTACTCCTCATAGGATGTTGTGACCTTGAAGACAGGAGGAGCCACCCGTTCCACCTCCACCTTGGGACCCAGCCAGAGATGAGTGATCAGACCCAAGGGGCATATCAGACTCTGAGCAGAGGGAGGAGGTCATGCCATTCTTTCCATAAGTAACTTGGAGGGGAGGGCGGCAAGAAGTTTCCTTACAGCCACATCCAGCACAGGGTTGTGACACTGGTGGAAGGACATGTCTGGCTGGTGAGGTAGCCTGCATGGGATATGCATGGCTTCAGCAAGCCATTCACAGACTTCCCAGGTGGTCCAGTAGTTAAGACTCCACCTTCCAAGGCAGGAGGTGCAGGTTCAATCCCTGGTCAAAGAGCTAAGGTTCCACATGCGTTAAGGTGCAGCCAAAAATTTAAAAAGAAAGAAAGATAGTTACCTCCAGCAGAACCTAGAATCTGTATTGATGAAGTGGTCACTGATCCAGAGAAGACACATGGATTGGAGGCCCTGTGCAGAAAAGAGTTAACGCCGCGCCGCCGACCTGAGACTGTTTGCAAGGGTAGCCCTTGGCTGGCATCTGGGAACCGGGATCCATAGAGGGCTCTCAACATCCCCAGAATGGACAACAGTGGTTCTCTGAAACTCTTTGCCTTCCTTCTGGAAGTCTGGAGTTTTGCTAGAAAGGATCCCTACATGAATGACCCCTGTGAGATCCCAGAACTCCTAGGCTCAGGGAACTTCCTTGATAGTCCCTGCTTCACGCGTGTTGTCACACTCACTGCTAAAGTGATTGAGAGCATGCTGTGTGACTCCACGGGGAGGAGGCTCTGGACTCTCGCACCTGCTTCCTCCAGCCTCCTTTGCTGGCTTTGCTCCTTTATGCCTTTGCCCTTTGCTGACTTTGCTTTGTACCCATTCACTCTACTAAGTCACAGCCATGAATATAACACATGATGACTCATATAAGCCCTCCTAGTGAGTTTTCACGGCACCCCACTCCAGTGCTCTTGCCTGGAAAATCCCATGGACGGAAGAGCCTGGTAGGCTGCAGTCCATGGGGTCGCTAGGAGTCGGACATGGCTGAGCGATTCACTTTCACTTCTCACTTTCATGCATTGGAGAAGGAAATGGCAACCCACTCCAGTGCTCTTGCCTGGAAAATCCCATGGACGGAAGAGCCTGGTAGGCTCCAGTCCATGGAGTCGCTAAGAGTCAGACACGACTGAGCGACTTCAGTTTCACTTTTCACTGTCATGCATTGGAGAAGGAAATGGCAACCCACTCCAGTGTTCTTGCCTGGAGAATCCCAAGGACGGGGGAGCCTGGTGGGCTACCGTCTATGGGGTCGCACAGAGTCGGACACGACTGAAGCGACTTAGCAGCAGCAGCAGCAGTGAGTTTTCCAGGTTGGGGTGGTCTTAGGGACCCCTGACCCAGGCCCTTTCCCTCATGCCTCTCGGTGTCACTTGAGTCCTCCTCCACACACCCAGATCGGGAGACTAGATGTGCTGAGTGTAGATGTTTGGTGGCCTCAGTTTCTTATATCTTTCTTTTTTTAATATTTATTTTATTTTATTTGTCTGTGCTGGATCCTAGTTGCAGCATGCAGGATCTTCAGTCTTTGTTGAGGCATGCAATGTCTTAGTTGTGGCGTGTGGGATCTAATTCCCTGACCAGGGATTGAACTCTGGCCCCTGCACTGGGAGCATGGAGTCTTAGCTACCGGGCCACTAGGGAAGTCCCTCCTTATCTTTCAGTGAGACTTGGAATGCTACAATATCTAAATTCTTGATCATTGCTCATTAAAATTGCATAGTTATATATAAGTGTGTGTGTGTCTGAGCATATTGTCTTAGTTCAGGTTGCTATGACAAAATTACCATCCACTGGGTGGCTTAAACCACAAGCGTTTCTCCGTTCTGGAGGCTGACAGTGAGGGGAGGAGAGCCCACCTCGCAGCTGTAGAGAGATCCCTTCTTGCCTTGTCGTGACGAAGAGGAGAGAGAGGACTGTGAACCCATCACAAGGGTTTTACCCTCAAGACCTGATCCTCTCCCAAGGCCCTGCCTCCAAATACTGCCATACTGGGGATTAGGGTTCTAGCCAATGCTTGTGAAGAGACACAGTCATGCAGCCCATAGTACGGATACTACATTCCTCAGTAGAGGTAGGAATTTCTTATTAAGCTTTCCTTTTTTATTCTTTATCCTTAATAAAACCCCACAGATCCTTATAGAGAAATTATATTTACAGATTGATCCATAAAAAAAAAAATCACCGTTTTGGCTTGACCATCGAGAGTCAGGTTTGTTTTTGTCCATCTGTGTCCAGGTGAGTCAAAAGTAAACACCTTCAGATTTTAAAGTTTTGTAAATAGGAAAATTTCCCGAAATCCAAGGCCATTTCATAAATCAGTGCCTGAGGAATACTGGCCTAGTAGACTTCAGAAGTCCTTGCCAGCTCTAATGGGCTGTGATTTTTCATATGGAATTCACTCAAGACAGGTGTCTGGATCAGAAAGTGCCTTTCCAACACTATAATTTCATGTTTCTTAGATTATATAAATTCCTCTTTAACACTCTCGTTTTTACTTTCATATATGTACGCTTTTAAATTTAAATGCTTTTAAATTCTTCTTTCATATTTTAGGGGAAAATGCAAGACTGAAATGCTTGAAGGAAAGCCAAAATACCAAAATTTGGATAAATTAAGCAAGTAAAAGAAACAGAAGTGATGGGGGGGGTGGAAAATGTTTTTTCTGTGCGCTTCCCATCTCAAAAACGTAAATTCCGTCTAGTCCAGGGCCTTAACCATGTTTAGAATCAGTTCTTCACACTGGCCCAAAGTAGGTGCTCAATAAACATTTGTTAAATAAATGAATGAATTTATCAATTCACTTTATCATCAATACATCTAGTGTTGAATTTATCTATACACTATCATTAGAATTCCCTATGCTTCCCATATATACAGGTCGTGGCTCTCTGAAGGCAGTTTTTTTTTTTTGCTATGGAGGCACAGAGGCAACAATTCACCCTTTCTGAGGCCTCAACAAGACAGGCAAAGGGAGTCTGTACTTTTAAAGGAAGATGTGTTTGGCCCCTTTGACTTGCCAAGAACTGGCCCTAAGTAACAGATGAAGAGCTTGTGCGACCATGCTCTATGGAAGTTTCTAGAATGAATCTTCAGGGTGGCATGTAGTCTATGGTGGTCAAGATCACAGCCTCCTTTCCAGGTCACTATTTCTGGGCTAAGTCAGGGTAGCCTTAGGCAAATTCCCCAAATTCTTTGTGCCCTGCTTCCACATCTATGAATTGACAATAATGACAGCTCCTCCCTGAAGGGTGTTGAGATGATTAAATGAGTTAAAATACATAAAGTACTTTTAAATATGTGTGTGTGTGTGTGTGTGTGTATATATATATATATATATATATATATTTTTTTTTTTTGGCTATGCCAGATGTTAGATGTGGTATGCGGGATTTTTTTTTTTCAGTTGCAGCATGTGGGATCTAGTTCCCTGATCAGGTCCCTTGCATTGGAAGCAAAGAGTCTTAGCCTCTGGACCACCAGAAAAGACTATATAAAGCACTTTTCAAGCTAGTGTGGACAAAAAAAAAATGTCTGCCAAACCAGTAAACAATGAATGTTGCCTGCCATCAAACTAATAGCCACTGCGGCTGCCCCTGCAGTGTGTCCTGAGGGGAATTCAGTGTGGATCAAACAGGATACTGGCCCTAGATAGCTAAGATGCACACGATAAAGAATAATTTCAATGTCTGACTCTTTCAAGTTCTCGTTCAGTCTTTTAGTCACGTCCAACTCTTTGTGACCCCATGGACTGCAGCACGCCAGGCTTCCCTATTCCTTCACTATTTCCCAGAGTTTGCTCTAGTTCATGTCCATTGAGTTGGTGATGCTATCTAACCATTATGTTGTATACCTTAAACTTATACAGTGCTGCTGCTGCTAAGTCGCCTCAGTCGTGTCCGACTCTGTGCGACCCCATAGACGGCAGACCACCAGGCTCCCCCATCTCTGGGATTCTCCAGGCAAGAATACTGGAGTGGGTTGTCATTTCCTTCTCCAATGCATGAAAGTGAAAAGTGAAAGTGAAGTCATTCAGTCATGTCCGACTAGTAGCGACCCCAGGACTGCAGCCCACCAGGCTCCTCCGTCCATGGGATTCTCCAGGCAAGAGTACTGGAGTGGGGTGCCATTGCCTTCTCTGATACAGTGCTGAATGCATGTCAATTATGTCTCAATAGAACTAGAAGGAAAAATGGGGAGCAGAAAGGACAAAGGCACAAAACAGCACTGGGATCTTTGTGCTGCTGGCGCCTGAGACTCCTAGAACAGTGCCTGGCATGTGCTAAATGCTCAATAAATACGTGTGGATTGAATAGGAAACTGAGGCAAACTAAGCATTACTCCTTCTAGAGGAGAATGATGAGGCCCAGAGAGGTTGAATGATTTTCCCAAGTTTCACAGAGCTAGGAAACACTGTATCTAGGACCTGAACCCAGCACTTTCCACTATGAGCTGAGTACAAAATAGTAACATGTGTATAGGACTGGGTGAATAGAATGTGATACAATAGCTTTTGGTTTGAGATGAGCCAAAGGGTGGGAGTCTTCACTACTCATCTGTTAGTGTTGGTGAACAGACTATTTTAGTTTAGAATATAAAATGTAGGGGAGCCGAATTCCCCATCCTGAAGTGTGTCTTTTTGGCATAAGCATGGTTATTTTTAAAAAAACACAGCAGACGTGGGAGAGGCTCTGAAAATACAGTAGAAGTTACCCTTCATGAGAGATGTTTTCGTGTATATGGAAATCTCCATGTGTAAGGGTGTCTCCCTGCTGTACCAAGAAGAGGAAGATGACTCAATTTCTAGAAGCTTACTGGTGGAGATGACAAGGACTTACATCTGTAGCACAACCTCACCCTCGTCCACTGCCCCTTTTTCTGGTGAACCTCCCATCACTGGCTCCCCGTCCCAAACATCTTCTTTTGTCTTTAGCTGAAGATGGTATTTATTTTTTAAAAAAACATTTCCATTTTCTTCATTCGTGCTTCTTTTTTTAAAGATTGACTTATTTTATTTATCTGTATCTTTGGCTGTGGTGGGTCTTTACTGCTGCATGCGGGCTTTCTCCACTGCAGTGTGCGGCTTCTCATTGCGGCGCTTCTCTTGTTTCAGAGCACAGGCTCCAGGTGCTCAGGCTTCACACAGGATCAGCAGTGGCTTGAGGGCTCTAGAGCGCAGGCTCAGCAGGGATCAAACCCGTGTCCCCTGCACTGGCAACAGATTCTTTACCATTGGACCACCAGGGGAGTTCAGAAGGTGGTATTTAAAGTGAGGACTTCCACCTTTTCAGAGAGTAGAACCTAGAAGGGAAGAAACCCCTTCTCTGCTACCAAATAGGGTCTAGAGCAGATGGCTCATTGCAGGAGGTGGTGGGCAGATCACTCTGGCCTCCAAGCCTGCAGGAACCCTGATGGGCCAAGTCTACACTCCCTGTGGCTCAGTTTGACTAGGTAATAACAACGTAAACAATGCCTCCCGTGTGCTTAGGACAAACCAAAAGACAAGCAGAGGCTTAGAGGGAACCAGAGTTCAAACCCTCTACCCACCAGCTGTACAGCCTTGAGCAAGCTACTTCTTTTTGACCCTCAGTTTTCTCATCCACAAAATAGGAATAAATAAAACTCACTTTCTGGGGCTTTTAGAAAGGTCAAATGAGATGATACCTATGAAAGGAGGAAGAGGGCAGAAAGGGGAATGTTGCCCACCGACCTCCCAAAAGACAGAAAAATCCATAGATCAAGCAAAGCTAAGTTCATCAGACTGATTGCAGTTAAGAGAGAATGTCACCATGACATTTGAAGAATGTCTCAGAAGAAGGATGTCTCAGAGGACAGTTGAAGGGTTTAGGGCTGGAGACAGTTGGTTTCAAAGTGTGTCTTGCATAGCTGGGGATTGTTGCAATTTGGGGCATAGACAATGATAAAAAAAAAAATAGCTTTTGATCTGGTATTAGTCAAGGGGTGGGATTCTTCATTACAAAGCTGTTAGTCTTGACAAGCAAACTATTTGAGTTGGCTTACATTATATTTGTTAAGACAAATTTCAAACAAGTAAATTTGAAGGTCTAATTGGCTTTATTAGGAAATTTATGAATGAGGCAGCATCACAGTGCTCTGAGGAGGTTGAGCAAATTGGAAGGTTTATGTAGAAGAAGGATGGGGCAAGGGAACTATTAGCAAAAGACACAAAAGGATTATTTTTAGGCCAGGACATCTTTTGTGGCAGAGGGAACTATAAAGGTTTTACATACACATTGCTTCCTCTTCTTCCGGAGGTCAGGACAGGCAGGAATAGATATGGTCCCCCTGAAAATCACCTCATTTGTGCTGAGCAGAAATTTTCAGGCTGGTTGATTAAGGTTACATTTCTGGTGAACACTGAAACTACAATTATGTTAGGTCTTAAATCTAGATTTGGTATCACGGGATTTAGCACAAGTGACACCATTTTGGGTCTGTGGTTTTTCTCTTTAATATATTCCAGGAATAAATATTTTTTTTCTTTTCCCAGTATTAACACAAGGACAGAGACGTGTGTTCACTCAGTTCTGAGTATGTCATCAAGCATGTCAGCAGAATGACCTCATTTAATTCCACAACAGTCCCAGGAGGACTTAGCCATCCTTCCCTGAGGTCCTAGGAAGTAGATTTTATTCATTGCTACTTGAAAGATGTAGCAATATCAATAACCTCAGATATGCAGATGACACCGCACTTATGGCAGAAAGCGAAGAGGAACTGAAGAGCCTCGTGATGAAAGTGAAAGAGGAGAGTGAAAAAGGTGGCTTAAAACTCAACATTCAGAAAACTAAGATCAAGGCATCCAGTCCCATCACTGCATGGCAAATAGATGGGGAAACAATCAAAACACTGACAGACTTTATTTTCTTGGGCTCCAAAATCACTGCAGATGGTGACTGCAGCCATGAAATTAAAGGACACTTGCTCCTTGGAAGAAAAGCTATGACCAACCTAGACAACATATGAAAAAGCAGAGACATTACTTTGCTGACAGAAGGTCTGTATAGTCAAAGCTATGGTTTTTTTCCAGTAGTCATGTATGGATGTGAAAGTTGGACCATAAAGAAGGCTGAGCGCCAAAGAATTGATGCTTTTGAACTATGGTGTGGAGAAGGCTCTTGAGAGTTCCTTGGACTGCCAAGAGATCAAACCAGTCAATCCTAATCGAATTAACCCTGAATATTCATTGGAAGGACTGATACTGAAGCTGAAACTCCAATACTTTGGCCACCTGATGCAGTGACTCATTAGAAAAGACCCTGATGCTGGTAAGATTGAAGACAGGAGGAGAAGAGGACGGCAGAGGATGAGATGGTTGGATGACATCACTGACTTGATGGACATGAGTTTGAGCAAGCTCTGGGAGATGGTGAAGGATAGGAAAGCCTGGTCTCCTGCAGTCCATGGGGTCACAAAGAGTCAGACATGACTGAGCAACTGAACGAGAACTTGAAAGATGAGGAGACTGAAGTCGGCAGGCATTATTATTCATTCTAGAGGGAAAAAATTGAGTCAGAGAAGTTAAGGATTTTGCCAGAAGCTCACAGAGCTAGTCAGTAGTGGGTTGAGAATGTGAATCCAGCACTTTTTTTTAAAAAGTTTTTTTATTTGATGTGGACAACTTTTTAAGTCTTTATTGAATTTGCTACAATATTGCCACTGTTTTACATTTTGCTTTTTTTGGCCCCAAAGCACATCTGATCTGAGCTCCCCAGTTAGGGATTGAACCCTCACCCCCTGAATAGGAAGGTGAAGTCTTAACCACTGGCCCACCAGGGAAATTCTGAGCACTTTTGACTGTGAGTTGAATATGAATACATCATAATATTTCCTTAAACCAAATGAGGAAAAGTGGAGCTATCTAAGCAGTATTTGTTATAGCCCAATCCAGAAAAAAGAAATCTGTCAACAACAGAGTGGATAAATGGAATACTCGACAGCAAAGTGGAGTCACACAATGGAATACAAAGAAGAAAACGAAGGGGACACTGTCACCTTTCCCAGCATGAATGCCTCTCACAGGCACACATCCAGGGAAAGAAGCTGGACACAAGGAACTACCTACTGTGTGGTTCAACTCATAGAGAGTTTATGAACCCGTCGGTTAGAGGAAAGGACTGAAATTCCTTGGGAAGGAGGCAGAGGTAAGCAGTACCTGTGGGGCAAGGCGGGTGTCTGGGAAGGAAAGTCAAAGTCAAAGTGAGGTCGCTCAGTCGTATCCTACTCTTTGCGACCCCATGGACACCAGGCTTCTCCGTCCGTGGGATTTTCTAGGCAAGAGTCCTGGAGTGGGTTGCCATTTCCTTCTCCAGGGAATCTTCCCGGCCCAGGGATTGAACCCAGGTCTCCCTCATTATAGACAGATGCTTTACCGTCTCAGCCACCAGGGAAGTCTGGGAAGGAGGCAAAGCTCTATTTCTTTATCTCTTTACCTGGAGAGTGGTCACACAACTGTGCTCACCTGTGCTAACTCATTGAGGATCACACTGATGGACTCTGAATTTTCCTATATATTTTTACTTAAAACTTTTCTTTTAAGCAGAGATATTTATACTTTGTTTCAAATGTTAATTTCAGGATTGCTATTCCAGAGATGTCTATGATCTTCCAAGTTGAAATTAAATGCACAAAGGCCCCAAAAGCACTCAACACAGCGTCTGGAATGGAGAGCTACACCATATAAATTCTAGCAAGTGTTATTATTACTCTTATTATGTCTTTAACTTTCCAAACGGCAGTGGAGAACTTTTGAAAAGTACACCACGACTAATTCCCAGCTTGACTGCCAGGAGTTTGCTTAAAGGGGGCCAAAGGGTGGTACCAAAGTATAATCCCCCCGCCATCTAGGACCTTTACGAGCATGGCCACAGGCCATGGAGGGCTGGCAGGGGGCAGTGGGGATCCCGGGAGGGCCCAGGCTGTCTGCCAACCTCCAGATCCCCTCCCAGGTCCATATGGTTTTCTTTGCCTTTTTTCCATTACCGGCACAGGACACCTTTGTATAATGTGAGCTTCTGGACTCAGCCTGAGCACAGGCGCAGGTACCTGTTGGAAAAGCAAAGCAGATGCTGGATGCGGGCGGCCACCAGGACCAGCTGCTACTGCCTCCTAGTTAACTGTGTCCCTCCCCAAAGGTCTTCTCTTCTCCAAGGTACCTACACTTCTTCCCCACCTTGTGCCTTGCTCCCGCGGCCGCCCAAGCCTGCATGCTACCCTGGGTCTAGGGCTCCCCATGCATGCTCATGGGGCTGAGTTGACACACATGTATCACACGTACATTCTCACTCATACAGGCTCATGTGCTGACAGTCACGCGCTCACACACACGCACACATGCACGTTCACGCCATCTCACATCAAGAATGACTCAGGACAAACAACGCCGTTTGTCCTCTAGGAGAACCTGAACCCTGGGCACAGTTTCTCAAACATGGTCCCCATAAATCCCTCTACAGAATCACCTGCTGTGTGAAAACATGCATCCTGAAGGCAAAACTACAGCATCCTGGCCCAGGGGGGTTGCATTTTAACAAGTCACACAGGTGTGTTTTTTTTCTGACCGCAAACCTGAGAGCCAGAGATCTTTCTAGAAAGACAGAGGGATGCTTGGGCACAAAGAAAAACACTTCTTTTTTTTTTTTAGAAAAACACTTCTGAGACAGGCGTGCACAGAGCAATGCAAGTCCACACCTCTGACCCCAAGACTCGCTGCTCTGGGTCTGGTTGAACTCGGAGGAGGCTGGGACCCACCATGGGACAACAGGGAGGCAGAGGCTGGGTTTTTGTGCTTCAGCAGTAACGGAAGCATATTCCAAAGGCTGGAAGAGAGCAGATGTCACACTCTACAGCAGGATTATTTTCTCAACCCTGGAAGCTTTGGATGGGGACTTTTATACTAGGTTGCTTGACTATCAATTGACAGGTAATATACTATCCTAGCTTTTAATGGCTAAAACAACTATTTTATTATTTCACAAAAATTCTGTGGGTTGACCAGCTGGTTCATTTTTGTGACCACAGAACCAACCCCAAACTGGCCCTATCCTGTTTTGAACAAGATTCTGAGTTGTTTTCCAGAGACAAAGAACAAAACTCCAAGTCGGGCAGCTGCCATGCACAGAGGAGATTTTGACCTCAGACCATGCCTGGAATCCAAGGACAGGGGCATGACCGAACCTGAAGGCTGGAGCCCTTTTAGAAGCACAGGGTCTGTTGTCCAGGAAAACCTGATGCTGAAGCCCCTCTAGCACGCCTTACCGTAAAAGGCCAAGTTCCAGGGCCCTCCAGCCAACGCCTGCCCACCAGCGCCGCCACACCCCAGCCTTCCTCCTCTAACTCAGAGAAGTGTGACTGAATCCCAGGCTGGGGAGGTAGATTTGAGCCTTGCCTCCTGTCTCCTTGCTGGTCCGCCTCACAATACACCTCTTTCTTTTCCCAAAGCCATGCTGTAACGTGGGCTTCCATGTGTGTTGGGCGTTGAGCCCTTTGCATCGTAACGACGTCTGCTGGCCTCCGTGGGGTCTCTCCTGTGGCATCAGTAAGGTGGCAGCTGGGACTGGAACTTTCAAAATGGCTTTGCTCACACATCGGGCATCATAACAGTGGAAGGCTGGGCCTCTCTCTCTTTTCTCTCCCATGGTCACATAGCTAGCTTGGGCTTCTTCACACAGCAGCTGGGTTGCAACAGTGAGCATTCTAGGAGAAACGAAGTCCTTCCTCTCCCCTGGTTTTCACACCATCTTGAAACAGTCGTGAATGAATGTGTCTTTGCTTGTGCTGTGCGTGCTATGTTAAGTCACTTCAGTCATGACTTAACTTTCGAGCTAACTCTTTGTGACCCAATGAACTGTAGCCCAGCAGGCTTCTCTGTGCATGGGATTCTCCAGGCAAGAATACTGAAGTGGGTTGCTGTGCCCTCCTTCAGAGGATCTTCCCAACCCAGGGATCAAACCTGTGTCTCTTAATTCTCCTGTATTGGCATGCAGGTTTCTTTACCACTAGTGCCACCTGGAAAGCCCTTCTTCACTTGATAAAGTTAACCATTATAGCATCAATTAGAATTTTTTCAATTAATCTACTCTAGTTTTTCATACCCTTAGGTGTCAAGGAAGAAAGCAGAATGTTTTGACAACATCCAGATTTTCTGTTTTATAAGAGAGAAAAAAACCTTTCCTGGAGTCAACCATGAATGGAGATCATCCTCACAGAGGCCAAATAATTCCTTCAAGACAGACTGTTTCTTTTCAGACATGAAAAAAATGTTAAATATATTACATTTCTAAACAAAAGCATTAGAAAAAATCTTAATGACCTTGGGTTTAGCAGTGATTTCTTAAGTAGAACATGAAAAATCATGAACTGTGAAAGAAAAAAAAATATCAATGAATTGGACTTCATCCAAACTTAAAACTTTTGTTCTTCAGAAGACAGCTTTGAAAATTAAAAATGCAAACCCAGCTGGAAGCAAAATATTTGCAAAACATATAGTTGACAAAGGACGTATATCCTTTGAATATAAATAGTACTAACAATTCAATAAGAAGATAAACAACCTAATTTAAAAAATGGACAAATTTGAACAAACACTTCACCGAAGAAGTGATACAGGTGGCAGATAGACACATGAAAAGATGTTCAACATATTGCTAATTAAAGAACTAAAAATTAAAACCACAATGAGATAACAATATCTACCACCAGAGTGGCTAAAATTAAAAAGACTGGGCATATCACAGCAATAGAGAAAAGAATTATGGACGTGGGAGAGGGGAGGAGAGGGTGAGATGTACGGGAAGAGTAACATGGAAACTTACATTACCATATGTAAAATAGGTAGCCAATGGGAATTTGGGAATTTGCTGTATGGCTCAGGAAACTCAAACAAGGACTCTGTATTAACCTAGAGGGGTGGGATGAGGAGGGAGACGGGAGGAAGGTTCAAAAGGGAGAGGATATATGTATACCTATGGCTGATTCATGCTGAGATTTGACAGAAAACAAAATTCTGTAAAGCAATTATCCTTCCATTTAAAAAATTAATTAATTTTTTAAAATGCCAGAGTCACAAAAGAGTGAAAAAATTAAGAGTGATTAAGAGACAGAGAAGACAGAAAGAATATGCAACATACACATACTTAAAATTCAGGAAGAGAGGGAAGAATGAATGAGGCAAAAGCAATATCTGAAGAAATAATGGCTGACAATTTTCTGAAACTTCCAAACTGTCAAGCTACAGATTCAAAAAGCCATTCAAATCTCAAGCAGGATAAAATTTAGGATTAGAAGTTGTGGTCTACATTATGATTTCATGTATACTTATTTTGTATATTTCCACTGAAATCTTTTATAGTTCTTATTGTTTTATATCTTTTTGGTAACTAATTATGTAGTACACAATATGTGGCATAAATGCTGTGACTACTTTCTCCAGGGTCGGTGTCAGAAATCATTAATTGGTCATCTGATTGAGGCTAGTGCAATAAACCGTCCTCAAGGCTCACTCTGTTGGGAAGTAACCCTCTATGGCTTCATCATGTGCCTGCACAAATTCTGAGCAAAGCTTTTACTGTCCATTGTTCTGAACTGTCTTTTCAAGGTTGTACAGCAAACACCCTTGGAAGATATAGTATCTCCCTCATGAGCAAAGGGAAGGTTTGCTAGTAAGGATAAAAGACTCAGTGGATTCATGTCAATGTATGGCAAAACAAATACAATATTGTAAAGTGATTAGCCTCCAATTAAAATAAATAAACTTATATATAAAGAAAAGGATAAAGGACGCAGATCTTTAAGCCCCGAGTCCTTTCGTAACACATTGCTGCAGTGCCAATGTCATCTGGTTCTCTTCATATCACCTGCTGGGAATTGGGATCCAGGAATTGATGTAAAAATGATGTAAAAATGGGGTTCAGGATGGGAGGACACGTGCACCCATGGCTGATTCGTGTCAATGTATGGCAAAAAAACCATCACGATATTGTAAAGTAATTATCTTTAAATTAAAATTAATTAATTAAATAAGAACACCAACAAAAAAAGAATGGCTATATCAAATACTGATGAAGATACAGAGCAACTGGAACTCCTATAGTCTACAGGTGATATATATACTATGATACAACCAGTTTATAAAACAGTTTGGTAGTTTCTTATAAAATTATATATATACCAATCATACGACCCAGTCATTCCACTTCTAAGTGTTTACTCAGAAGAAATGAAAATATATGTTTACATAACAATTACCTAAATGTTATCAGTTTTGTCAAAAGAAACAAAATCAAATGTCTATCAACAGGTGAATGGATAAACTACGGTATATCCATACCATGAAACACAACTCAACAATAAAAAGAAACAAATTACAGATACACACAACAGGATGATTCTGTGGTATCTTAAAATAATTCTGTCAAGTGAAAGAAGCCAGACACAAAAAATACATACTGCATTGATCGCATTATATTAAATTCTGAAAATACAAACTACAGTAGCAGTAAGACCAATATTTTTACCTGGGCACAGGAGTAGAGAGAAATGGATTACACAGAGGCATGAGCAAACTTTGGGGTTGATGAGTATATTCATTATCTTGATTGAGGTAATGATTTCACAGGTGAACAAATACATCAAAACTCATCAAATTATGCAATTTAGTATAAGACAATTACACATTAATAATGAAAAATTAAAGTAATGCAAAAAAACCTTAATAAATAAGTACATGTTGGCCTTTACTTATTTGGAGCAACTCTTTCCACCATAAAAAGTATTCTTATATGTCCCCATTTATAAATTTTCCCAATGCTACACCATGACATGTATTGGTGAAATCTATTGTCATTTTCTCTGGATAGAGAAGCCATTATTTTTCAGTTTATTACATAAACTTCTTCAGCATCCTTTGACATGACATCAGTGTGTTGATTTATCATGCTCTTTGAGAGAAGAACCTTTCTAATTCCTCATCCTGTGTCTTGTCCTGGCATTTTACTCACAAAAACTTTACTGTTATTATTAGGTTTTCACCAACTGTGTGGCCTTTCCTTTTCTGGGCACTAAGTTTTGCTGCTAGATAATTTGCTTTCTGTGCCTGAATGTGACTCTTCAAAACTTTACACTGTTTGAGATTCCAGTTGCCATTGAAAATGACCAGTTCTTTCCTTAGCCAGTGGCCGTGGCCTGTAGTTCATCATCTTCTCAGTGGGCCAGGCCATTCCTGCTCTTGCGAGTTGCCTATCACATTGACATGGTGGAACATACCTCGGGAGTCACCAGCTTGTGGAAACCAATTCATGACTGATTTTCACTGTGAAGAATAGCATCACTTGTGTCCCTTAACTGAATAGCACTGTGCGATGTCTCAGAAGACTGTAATTTCTCATCACTGACTTCCAGTGTCAGGGCCCACCCATCACCCTCCATCGTTCACTGTATCAGGACTGCCCACCAACCTGGCCCTGGCACTCTCCTCTTCTGCTTCATACCTTACCTTTTGAAACTCACCATATAACCCTCAGAAGAGTTTGTAAAACACAAACAAAAAAACAAAAGGGCAGAGGTCCCCTGGTGGCTCAGAGGTAAAGAATACGCCTGCCGATGCAGGAGACACAGCTTTGATCTCTGATTCGGGAAAATCCCAGATGCCATGGAGCAACTAAGCCTGTGCCACAGCCACTGAACCTGTGCTCTGGAGTCCTGGAGCCGCAACTACTCAGCCTGAGTGCCGCAACTACTGAAGCCCACATGCCCTGGAGCGTGTGCTCCACAACAAACGAAGTCACCGCGATGAGAAGCCTGTGCATTGCAGCTAGAGAGGAGCCTCTGCTCACCACAACTAGAGGAAAGTGCAACGAAGACCCAGCACAGCCGAAAATAAAGAATACATTTTTTAAAAAAAGAAAATACCAGGGCATCATAAATTTTCCAGGGTTGACAAGGACACCAAAGAGAGAGAGTGGGGAGCTGAGGCCAGGGGGTGGACACTCCTCTATTTTTAAGCAAATACATTTTTTCTTTTGTTGTTGGCGGTGATCTATTTTGTTATGATTTGAAATTATTTATTTATTTTTTATTGGCATATAGTTGCTTCACAATGTTGTGTTAGTTTCTGGAACACAGCCAAATGAATCAGACACTCCTTTTTTTAGTTCTAATATTTCTCTCAGATTACTCTTATGCCTGCACAGCTTGTTTGCTCCTGTCAACCAGTCAGCAGCAAGTAAGGAAGACTGGGAGAGGTCGTTTGGGAGGAAGAAACTGATGCTATCAACCTGCTACTACTCCCTTTCATGCAAGACAGAGCTCTTTAGCTTTCTAGAACCTTCCCTGTCTGGAGCCAATGGATTCCAGTGAGAATGGACTCAGAGGATGAACATGGCTCTGCTGTGTATTTCCATAGGGGCTCGGGTGGTGAACTTCACGTGCTGACTTGGTTAGGTTATTGTTCCCAGTTATTCCATCCTACGCTCATCTTGGTGTTGCTGTGAAAGTATTTTATAAACGTGATTAAAGTCTGTAATCTGTTTACTTTAAGAGAGGAAGATTATCCTAGATAAGCTGAATGAGTCAGATTCAATCAGTTGAAAGGCTTTCAGAGCAGAAATGAGGCTTTTCTGAGCCTCAGAATTTTGTCTGTGAACAGCAGCTTCAGCTTATGGCCAAGAATTCTGCCTGCCCTTCATCGTGACCTTCCACATGGATTTCAGACTTGCCTAGACAGTTCCCACAATTACCTAGGCCAGTTCCTTGCAATCAATCTCTCTCCATTTATTTATAATCAGTAGGAAAGATTTTAGGCATATATAAAGATATGTAACATATAATTCACATATAATATGTATTACATAGTATAATATTAATATATCAGGTAGAATATATATGTGTGTGTGTATATATATATATATATAAGTGAATTTTTCTGATTCACCTTCTCTGGTGGAATCCTCACTGACAGAGGGACTGAAAGACCTTTCAAAATTTTCAAACAAAGTTACCCCCTCCAACTCCTTTATTGCAAATGCTAGCACAACGCAGACACAAAATTTTAAATATAATGTGGGCTTTTTTCCAGTCATGGTCTCTCACCAACCTGAGTTCAAAGTCTTAGTTCTGAATGACCACACTAGACCTCCTTCTTCGTTCACGTCAATACTGTTTCTGACACTGTGAATTTTCTTACTTCTAGTTCCAAAATCACTGCAGATGGTGACTGCAGCCATGAAATTAAAAGACGCTTACTCCTTGGAAGAAAAGTTATGACCAACCTAGATAGTATATTCAAAAGCAGAGACATTACTTTGCCGACTAAGGTCCGTCTAGTCAAGGCTATGGTTTTTCCTGTGGTCATGTATGGATGTGAGAGTTGGACTGTGAAGAAGGCTGAACACCAAAGAATTGATGCTTTTGAACTGTGGTGTTGGAGAAGACTCTTGAGAGTCCCTTGGACTGCAAGGAGATCCAACCAGTCCAT
>SJXQ01008373.1:251659-286317 GCA_006408695.1 Aepyceros melampus | reverse complement strand
GTCTGACAGAATGTGGTCCACTGAAGAAGGGAATGGCAAGCCACTTCAGTATTCTTGCCTTGAGAACCCCATGAACAGTATGAAAAGGCAAAATGATAGGATAGCAAAAGAGAAACTCCCCAGGTCATTAGGTGCCCAATATGCTACTGGAGATCAGTGGCGAAATAACTCCAGACAGAATGAAGGGATAGAACCAAGGCAAAAACAATACCCAGTTATGGATGTGACTGGTGATAGAAGCAAGATCCGATGCTGTAAAGAGCAGTATTGCATAGGAACCTGGAATGTCAGGTCCATGAATCAAGGCAAATTGGAAGTGGTCAAACAAGAGATGGCAAGGGTGAACATTGACATTCTAGGAATCAGCGAACTAAAATGGACTGGAATGGGTGAATTTAACTCAGATGACTATTATATCTACTACTGTGGGCAGGAATCCCTCAGAAGAAATGGAGTAGCCATCATGGTCAAACAAAAGAGTCCGACCCCCTACCCCACCACTTCTTGTAAGCCAGTTCCCAAGAAGCTACCCATGGACCCAAGCAGAAAATAAAAATCTGCCTTCCAATACAGAGGACATGGGTTCGATCCCTGGTAGGGGAACTAAGATTCCATCTGTCGCAGGGCAACTAAGCCGGCGCACCACACCAGCTACCGTGTGCTGCAACAAAGACCCAATGCAGCCAAAAAAAGATAGAAAACAAAGCTCTCCTTTCTTCATGGAAAATGAAGATAATGATACTTTTCCTACACAACTTCATAGGACTATTATGAGCACAAATATGATAAAGGATTACTTTGAAATCTTAAAGTCATAAAGGTAGAAGAATCATCATCTTTGTAATTATCCTAATTATTATTATCATTCGACTAAGCCCACCAATTGTTCTCTTCCTGCCCACACCCCTTTCTAAGAGAAGTTGCCTTTATCCACAAACCAAGGTGGGATTAAGCCACTACACTTCTCCCAGGTGCAGTAGAGAAGATAGATGACTAAAAAATTTGGATTCCATGAAGAACTGGCTATATAGTTCCACACTGGATATCCTCGAAGAAGTTAGTTCATATTAGTTAGGATTATTGGATTGTAAATTTCAGAAAACCCAGGTGTACTGACTTAAGAAAAATAGCTGACTAGCCCATAAACTGAAAATTCATAGCTGACTATCGCCACTAATGATTACACAGTACTACAGGTCATAGCCAGGTCTATAAAGAAAGAAAGAAATGGTGTAGAAATTGGAAGGTAAGAGCTAAAAGTGTCATCAGTTAGCGAGAAACACCAACAGGATCAACAGACAAAATATTAGAATTTATAAGCAGTATTGCCAGGTACAAGATTAGCTCATAAAAATCAATAGCAGTTCTCTACATCAGCAATACATCAGTAGGAAAAAGTAAATTTAAGACATATTTTTTCCACATTTTAATGCCTTTGAAATTGGAATACATCTTATATTTATGGCATTTTATATTTGAATAAATAGAGAAGTGAAAATATCACACTACTCATAATAGTCACAGATATTTTAAAGTGTCTTCAGAACAATTTACCAAGGAATACACAAGGCCTCTCTGGAGGAAACTTTCAAACTCTGGTAAAGAATACAGAAGGTGATCCAAATAAGTGAAGTGACTTTGTATTTAATATGTTCTTGGTGGGATGATTTAATAGTATAAAATTGTCAATTCTGCCCAAATTAACCTATCAATTCAATGCAATCCCAATAAAAATCCCATATGGATTTTTCGTAGAGGAACTCAGTAAGATTTTACATAAAGACTTCGATATATAAGATGAACTGTAAAGTTAATGTTTTAAACTATAGAATATCATTGTGACATGGGTCGATGTTTTTCAACCTTTTTCTGTTTTCACCTCTCAAGGAGTGTTTTTAGACAATCCTGCCCCCAAATGGAACCCCACACCCTCACCCCAGGGAAATTTTAATACCAAAATTATACTGATTTTCTGTTTATATATTGTACATATCTCTGTGCTATATATATATGGTGGTGGTAGTTTAGTTGCCTTATATATAAAAGGAGTTTAAATTCTTTTCACCCTTCCCCATCCCCAAAACTACTTTTTACCCTTTTGGAGGTGATCAACCTCCAATTCACCCCACTGGAAATGCTGCACACATACAGTTTAGAACAAACTTTTTAAAATTTATTTATTTTCATTGGAGGCTAATTATTTTACAATATTTTGGTGGTTTTTTTTGCCATACATTGACATGAATCAGCCTCAGGTATACATGTGTCCTCCATCCCGAATCCCCTTCCCATCTCCCTCCTCATCCCATCCCTCTGGGTTGTCCCAGTACACCAGCTTTGAGTGCCCTGTTTCATGCATTGCAAAACAGGCACAGGAGACATCCATGATAGTCCAATGGCTAAGACCCTGCACGCTCAATGCAGGGGGCCCAGATTCTATCTCTAGTTGGGGAAATAGATCCCACACGCGGTAACCAAGAGTTCACATGCCGAAACTAAGACCTGGCACAGCCAAATACATAAGTAAAAATAAATTAACATTTTAAATAAATAAAAGCAGGCACATATCTTAAAGCAGAAGACATATATATGATTACTATGCAGCGCTCTGGTTAGTCGTTCAGTCATGTCGGACACTGCGATCCCATGGACTGGAGCCCGCCAGGCTCCTCTGTCCATGGGAATTCTGCAGGCAAGAATACTGTACTGGGTTGCCATGCCCTCCTCCAGGGGATCTTCCCGTGAAATAGATCCCACACGCGGTAACCAAGAGTTCACATGCCGAAACTAAGACCTGGCACAGCCAAATACATAAGTAAAAATAAATTAACATTTTAAATAAATAAAAGCAGGCACATATCTTAAAGCAGAAGACATATATATGATTACTATGCAGCGCTCTGGTTAGTCGTTCAGTCATGTCGGACACTGCGATCCCATGGACTGGAGCCCGCCAGGCTCCTCTGTCCATGGGAATTCTGCAGGCAAGAATACTGTACTGGGTTGCCATGCCCTCCTCCAGGGGATCTTCCCGACTCAGAAATCAAACCAGGGTCTCTTGCATTGCTGGTGGATTCTTTACCAACTGATCATAGGGGAAGCCCTAAGATTACTATGCTGCTGCTGCTGCTAAGTCGCTTCAGTCATGTCCGACTCTGTGCGACCCCATAGACAGCAGCCCACCAGGCTCCCCCGTCCCTGGGATTCTCCAGGCAAGAACACTGGAGTGGGTTGCCATTTCCTTCTCCAATGCGTGAAAGTGAGAAGTGAAAGTGAAGTCGCTCAGTAGCATCCGACTCCTAGCGACCCCATGGACTGCAGCCCATCAGGCTCCTCCGTCCATGGGATTTTCCAGGCAAGAGTACTGTACTAGTTTTCTATTGCCACCATAATGAATTACTACAATTTTTTTTTACTTCAAACAACATTCACTTATTATCTCACCGTTCTCTAGGTCCCCAGTGCAGTGGGCTCAGCTGGGAACTTAGCCCCACGGCCGGCCTGGACTCTTTCCCAGAAGCTCTGGAAGAGAAGCCACGTGTAGGCTCATTCAGGATGTGGGCAGAGCTGAGTCCCATCCAACTGTGGGTCTGAGCTCCCCCCTGCTTCAATCCAGTTTGCCTGCTAGCCATCAGCCCAGGGGCCCTGCTCAGCTTCCTGAGGCCACACCCATTCCTGGGTTCCTGGCTTCCTTCTTCTCTTTCTCAAGCCAGTAGGATGCAATCAAGTTCTTCTCCAATTCCAATCTTTCTGACCTCCTTTCTCCTTGGTTTCTTTGCCTGCATCTCACTGATGTCAGCCAGAGAATTGTCTGCTTTTAAGGACTCAGGTATTTAGCTTGGGCACATCCATATAACCTAGGATAATCTCCCTATTTTGAGTTCTGAATGTTTGTGTCCTTTAAAATTCATATGCAGAAACCTAAGCCCCAAGGTGAAGGTGTTAGGAGGCAGGGCTATCACAGGATGATTCGGCCGTGAGGTCAGAGCCTCCTGGATGGATGAGTGTCCTTATGAAAGAGGCCCCACAGAGCTCCCTTGCTTCTTCTTCCACATGAGGTTACAGCTAGAAGGTGCCATCTCTGAATCAGACACTGAATCTGCCAACACCTTGATCTTCAGAACTGTAAGAAATACATTTTTGTTTAAAACAAAGCAGAACTTTATAAGCCATCCAGACTCTGGTTTTTGTTGGAGCAGCCATAATGGACTATGGCAGCCCAAAACCTTAATTACATCTGCAAATTCCCTGCACTGCAGTATCTCAGTTAGTGCTTGATTGGATAATCAGGGATTGGACATCTTGTGGGGACATCTTTTGATGTCTACCTACCACGATGACCTTCAAATGAAGGATTTCTGGTCCACAAAGGACACTATGGAAAAAATTCACGGACAGATGAAAGGCAGAGGGAAATATTTCAATTTCTAAAACCAGCAACTGTTGCTCATTATAAAATAGAAGAAATCCTTGCAAATCAACAAGAGGAACTGAGCAAGAACATGAACAGGCAGTTGAACGAGCTTATGGAAGCTAGTTTGTAGAAGGGATGACTCAAAATACTTACAGCTATATGAAGAGATGCTCAAAATCACTAGTAATCAGAGAAATGCTAATTTTAATAACATTTACCATTATCTTAAAATTACTTGACTGGCAGAAATTAGAAAGCTGGAAAATGCCAAGTGCTGGCAGAACTCAGTCGTAAAAAACACGCCTGCCAGTGTAGGAGACTCAGATTCAAGCCCTGGGTCAGGAAGATCCCCTGGAGAAGAAAATGGCAACACTCCAATATTCTTGCCTGGGAAATTCCATGGACAAAGGAGCCTGGGCGGGCTACGGTCCAGGTGTCACAAAGAGTCGAACATCTGGAGGAACCCTTAGACATTATTGTTGGGAGTGTAGACTGGGATATTACCCAGAGAAATCAGCAACTTAGTCAAATGAAATGCTCCCAGAACCAGCAATCCCAAGGCAAGTGTTATGACCCATGGAAATTCTTATTTGGCTCTATCAAGGGAACATACTGCATGTTCATGCCATGTATTTTGTGGCAGGGGAATGGATATATAAAATATAGTAATATGCCCTGGTGGCTCAGTGGTAGACAATCTGCCTGCCAGGGGAGGAGACCCAGGTTTGATCCCTGATCCAGGAAAATTCCACATTGCCATGAAGCAATCAAGTTTGTGCACCACACCTCCTGGGCCTGTACTCTAGAGCCTGGGAGCCATCAGTCCTGAAGCCCCTAGCGCCTGTGCTCTACAACAAGAGCAGCCACCACAATGAGAAGCCCAAGCACCACAACTGGAGAGTAGCCACAACTAGAGAAAAACCTTTGCAGCAACAAAGACCCAGAACAGCCCCCCAAAATATTTTTTTAAATATATGCAATAAAGCATACAAACACAAAGTTACATGTTACATCATAATGGTTGCCCATGGGAAGGGATGGGGAAAAGGAATACACAGTAAGTTACTGGCAATAAAGAAATAATAGGAGATTTTGCATAAAGTGTCATGATCTGAGGATTGCGATTAACTCAGTCTTCTTTACTGCTGCCCAATTTTTTTTTTTTTAATGGCATTAGGCAGTGACAGATCCAGGCATAGCTTGATCCAGGCCTCAGTCAATGTTACCAGGATCCTCCTCTCTGCTCTGTCATCTGGGCTGGGTTCCATCCCCAGACTGGCTTGGACAGAAATGAAATTTGATTAACTACAATTTTCAAGGTAAATATATATATATGTTCTGCTTGATTGCATGTTCTTATTTGCAAAGTCATACCCAGACCAGAAGTTGAAAATACAGCATTTATTAGTGGTTTTTCCTGCCCGAGTAATTTGAGCCCCTGGAACCTATGCCATTTTGAACAGCTGTGGTCACTGTTCTTGAGACCAACGTGTACATGTGAATCTGTGAATAAAAACATCCGCGTGTGGTTATGACCACCACCCCACCCCCAGGCCATGGTTATGTTTTGATTAAGTACTAGAGATAAGCTTGCTTATATTTCTGAGGAGTAGAAAGAGAGCAAACAAGAAAGTTCACTAGGTAAGGACTCTAGTTGAGTCAGAACAAGACTGCATTAAGGCTTCGCTCCACTGGGGTGATGGCTATTGGTGGTAGTGTTGGAGGAGACTTGTCTCATCTTGCTTCTTACCTCTGAGTGAATGAGCTCCACTGGGGTTGTGTTCCTGGCTCCTCCTCCAATCCCAAAAGTGGCTTGTTTTTCTGGTGAGTAATGGCACTTCACTCCAGTACTCTTGCCTGGAAAATCCCATGGATGGAGGAGCCTGGTGGGCTGCAGTCCATGGGGTCGCTAAGAGTCAAACACGACTGAGCGACTTCTCTTTCACTTTTCACTTTCATGCATTGCAGAAGGAAATGGCAACCCACTCCAGTGTTCTTGCCTGGAGAATCCCAGGGACGGTGGAGCCTGGTGGGCTGCCGTCTATGGGGTCGCACAGAGTTGGACACAACTGAAGCGACTCAGCAGCAGCAGCAGCAGGGAAAGGACCAAGGCATTCCTGGCTCTGTCTCCTGCCCTGGATCTCTTGCCCTGGATCCTGCCGCATACATTATTGTCCTTGATCGTTGTGTTAATTTGCTAGGGCTGCCGCAGTAAAGTGCCACAAATTGGGTGGCTTAAAACAACAGAAATTCATTCTCTCACAATTCACGAGGCTAGAAGTCTGAAATCCAGGTGTGGTCAGGGCTGGTCCCTTCCGGAGGCTCTCAGGGGTAGGCTGTTCCCAGCCTCTCTCTTTAACTTCAGGTGGCTGCCAGCAGTCCTTAGTGTCCTTGACTTGTAGCTGCACCCCTCTAATCGCAGCCTCTGTCTTCACAGGGTCTTCTCTCTGTATCCTCTCCTCTTATTAGGATGCCAGTCATTGGATTTGGAGCCCATCCTGATCCAGTAAGATCTCATCTTCTCCAGTTATATCTGCAAAGATCCTATGTCTAAGGAGAACACAATTTGAGGTCATGGGTGAACTTGAATTTTGGGGGACACTATTCCACCTACTACAGTGATCAAGCCCTGCATTGAGCAGGTGTGAGCGTTGAGTCAGCCTAATGCAGACTGAGGGTGGGCATGTATGGATCAGTAAGCTATTGCATCGGACCTAGGACATGCAATCAGTAAGTACGACAGAGAAAGAACAATGTCATATCACCTCCCTTATATGTGGAATCTAAAAGAAATGATACCAATGAACTTACTTACAAAACAGAAAGAGACTCACAGACTTAGAGAATGAACTTAGGGTTGCTGAGGGGAAGGATGAGTGGGACGGATATTAATAGTTAGGGAGTCTGGGATGGACATGTACACACTGCTATATTTTAAATGGATAACCAACAAGGACGGGCTTCTCTGGTGGCTCAGTAGTAAAGAATCTGCTTACTATGCAGGAGACGCAGGAGACGCGGGTTCAGTCCCTGGGCTGGGAAGATTCCCTGGAGGAGGGCACAGCCACCCACTCCAGCATTCTTGCCTGGAGAATCCCATGGACAGAAGGAGCCTGGCAGGCTATAGTCCATAGGGTCACAAAGAATTGGACACAACTAAAGCGACTTGGCACACACATAATCAACAAGGACCTACTGTGCAGCACAGGGAACTCTGCTCAGTGTTATGAGGCAGCCTGGATGGGAGGGGAGTTCGGGGGAGAATGGATACATGTATATGTATGACTGAGTCCCTTTGCTGTTCACCTGAAACTATCACAATATTGTTTATTAATCGGCTATACCCCAATACAAAATAAAAAGTTTAAAATAAATAAAGGTCAGAGGAAGTTCTGATAAACCCCCGCCTTCTGCAGGCAGCAAAACAACTCCCACTCTGGTGGGAAGAAGTGGCAAAGAGCCGCAGTTTGCTTGGAGGTCCCAGGCTTCCTCCCTGGCCATCCATCTGAAGGCAATCATCTTTCTCCAACTTCCTCGGGTGGCTCTTTTTCGTTTAATTATGCAGCTATACCAACCCCAGTATGTGAGCAGAATTCCTAACTGAAACCGTACCCAGTAATTGAGAGGCGTATCCAAGGAGACTGACAGGTAGCTGCGAATGTTATAAATCAAATCTTGATGTTGCATTCTTAATGCCTTTTTCCTCTGAAAGCGCTTCTGTGCTCTCCCCTCAGTCGAGTTGTCAGGGATGTAATCGAACCTCGGCTTGCACCTGAATCAGAATATCACCTTGTGTGATGCCCGAACTGGGTGAGAAATGATCCTCCCATCCTGGGAACCCAATTCCAGCTCCCAGTTCAAGATCTGGCCTCGGGGTGGAGGCGGGGTGAGGATAGATGCTACAGCAGAGCGAACTCAGAGAATTCGCTCAGTCAATACCTCCATCCGGTTCAACCATTCAGAATGAAGTGGCCTTTCCTGAATGTTTTTACTTTTCAATTGATTGTTACAAGGTACAAATGCAGCCAGGGCATTAGTCATTTGTCAAGATGTCATCCCTTATCCCTTTGTGAAGATGCTTCATAAGCTTTAAAATGATCTGTGGGTGAAACGTGTAAGAATTCTAAAGAGAGCAGATTGCTTCTTCTCCTTGAATCCTGATGGCTTATTTACTGAGTTATTCCCTGAATAATTTTTGAGCCTTATATTTTTATCTGTTGCTACATAACCAATCACCCCCAACTTAGTGGCTTAAACAGCAATGATCCTTTCATTTCTTCACAAAGATGCAATCTGAGCGGGACTCGGCTGGGCAGCACATCACAACATCCACTCAGGGTCACTGGGGCGGCTCCACCAGGGCCGGACCGTCCACTTCTAAGCTGGCTGCCTCCCATGATTGTTGGCTTGGTGCTGGCTGTCAGGTCCTCTCCCTGGGCGTCCTCACAGCCCGCTGGCTGGGGTTTGAGAACCAGTGTCCCGAGAGACGGGCTTCCCTGGTGGCTCAGACAGTAAAGTCTCCGCCTGCAATGCAGGAGACCTGGGTTCGATCCCAGGTAGGGAAGATCCCCTGAAAGAGGGCATGGCAACCCACTCCAGTATTCTTGCCTGCTGAATCCCATAGACAGAGGAATCTGGCAACCATGGGGTTGCAAAGAGTCAGACACGACTGGGCGACTAAGCACAGCACAGCCCGAGAGACAGGAAGCAGAAGCTGCTAGTTTCTTAAGACCTAGGCCTCCAAACTGGCCCAGGGTCGCTTCCACCATATTCTACTGGTTGAGCAATCTTGCAGCCCAGATTCAAGAGAGGGGACATAGATCCCATGTCTCAGTAAGAGGAGTTCAGGCTCTGACAAGAACACGCCATGACCCAGTGCTCTGTGACAACCTAGAGAGGTGGGATTAGGTGAGGGGATGGGAGGGAGGTTCCAGGGCGAGGGGACATATGTCTGCATATGGCTGATTCATGCTGTTGTATGGCAGAAAACAACACAACATTGTAAAGCAATTAAAGTTTTTTAAAAATCTGCTATGTGCTAGGCACTGGAGAAACAGAAATGATAACCAATATTTATTGAGC
Source organism: Aepyceros melampus (assembly GCA_006408695.1). NCBI lineage: Eukaryota > Metazoa > Chordata > Mammalia > Artiodactyla > Bovidae > Aepyceros > Aepyceros melampus. The sequence goes on along the minus strand of SJXQ01008373.1, from coordinate 276,821 downwards.
ACCTACTGGATGAAATATACATGTACTATCTCATTTAAACATTAAAACAAAAAGCGCCTTGATGACATGGCATGGAATAATAGATTCCCAAAGGTGCCCAGAACCTGTGCATATGTTCCATCACTTGTGACGACGTTATGTTACATGACCAGGGGCATTAAAGTTGAAGTTGCCGATGGAATTAAGGTTAATTGGCTGAGCTTGAAATAGGGGGGTTATTCAGGGAGGCTGAATGGAACTGTTTACATTGGGAGGGGGAAGGCCAAAGAGTTGGTGTCAGAGAAGGAGACTGAAGATGGAATCAAGGTCAGAGTGATGAGACATGAGAAGAACTTGACCCGCCGTTGCTCCCTTGGAAGAAGGAAATCACAAACTGAGGAATGTGGGCTGCCTCTAGCAGCTGGAGAAGGCAAGGGAACTGACTCTTCTTTAGAGGTTCCAGAAGGAACACAGCCCCGCCCACATCTTGATTCTGCTCAGTGGGACGCGTGTCTCATGTCCGACTGCTAACCTACAGAAGTGTAGGGTTTGTAGGATCTTTTGTTCCCAGACCAGAGACTGAACCCAGGCCAGGGCAGTGAAAGCACAGAATTCTAGCCACTGGACCCCCTGGGAACGCCCATGCTGTCTTATGACGTAATAATGCCGTTTGCAGCACCATGGATGCAACTGCAGATTATTATACTGAATGAAGTACGTCAGAAAGAGAAAGACAAGTGCCATATGATATCACTGTCATGTGGATTCTAAAATATGGCACGAATGAACCTGTGTGTGAAACAGGAACAGAATCAGGGACATAGACAACAGACTGGAGATTGCCAAGGGGGAGGGGAGTGGGGGAAGGATGGCGTGGAGTTTGGGGTAACAGATATAAGCTTTCACATATACAGCATGGATCAACAACAAAGTCCTACTGTGTAGCACAGAGTATATTCAATGTGTATGTGCGTGCTAAATCACTTCAGCTGTGTCTGACTCTTTGTGACCCCATGGACTGTAGCCAGAAAGACTCCTCTGCCCATGGGATTCTCCAGGCAAGAATACTGGGGTGGGTTGCCATCCCCTCCGCCAGGGGATCTTCTCAACCCAGGGACTGAACCCATGTCTCTTACATCTCCTGCACTGGCAGGCAGGTTCTTTACCACTAGTGCCACCTGGGAAGCCCCTCTATTCAATATCCAATGGTAAACCATAATAGAAAAGAATGTCTTACAAAAGAATGTATATACATATGTTTAACTAAATCACTTTGCTGCACAGCAGAAATTGACACAACATTGTACATCAACTTCAATTAGAAAAAAATATTCCAGGAGCTGGAAAGAGGCAGTTCGCCAAAGGCTTGGTCATGAGAAGAAAGAGGAAGCAACATCAGGCAGACAGAATCAGGTGCCCACTGCTCAACCTCAACTTCCTCACAAAGTCACATTTAATATATGAGGGTCACACATGTGACATTTATTTATTATGGGTGGCATATACTGCTATACTCCCTCCCCACCCCCATCTCTTGCTAACAGAACCGGGAACTTAAATTTTGCTCTGGTAGATGGTAAAGAGCTCTTGAATTCAGGTACTGAGGACTCCTCCCCAAGCCCCAAGCAATTAACCATGATTGGGCTAAACCAATATGGTGACCCATTGCACTTTGCCGATATTGTCTTTCCATCCTCCTGTACTGTTAGGCATGGCCACATACCTGAGTTCTGGCCAATGAGCTTCAAGGAGAAGTCAGCTTGGGGGCCTCTGAGAAAAGCTGAGAGGAAAGTTCCTTAACACCAGCCACTCCCCCTTCTTGCCTTGAAATTGCTGGTGTTAAGGACAAGATGCTTGGAGCTGCAGCAGCCATCTTGCAATCATGAGGCATCAAGCCTAAGAACAAAGACAGCATCCTGAGGGTGACAGAGGGGAGTGAGGAAGTCATCCAGAGCTATTGCACAAACCTGGATCTGCCTATTGCTAGACATCTTGTTATGAGATAATTAAATGTCTTTATTGCTACAGCCATCATTAGGTATTCTGTAATGTGTAGCCAGACACATCCTGACACTTTATTATAAAATGAAAGATTATTACACCCTCTAGTCTGTTTTTCTTTGAGGATCACAAAAGCCTTTCCAGAAGCTCTCACCAAAACCATTATCTCAGATGCTCTTTCTGCCAGATTTTCTGCAGCTGCCCATTAATATAACTTCTGGAAGTCGGCAGAGCATTCGCAGGTAGTGTTGCTAATCTATAAAGCTGTTTTGACAGCGCTGTGTACTATATTATTAGTGGCACAAAGCAGGCAAGTTAATTTCCGTTCCCTCTGAAATACATGAAGGAATAGGGTATAATTCAGTCCTTTATAGGTATTAAAGAGAAAATCATAAAGGACATTTTTTTGAATCATGAAGAGCCAAAAGTTTTGTTATTTAAGAGACAGAGTCGTGAAAGTCCAACAACACACTAGCAAGACATTGTTGAAGTACTTGCAGAACTATATTTTGCTAAACAGAAGTGAATAAAACTTGACCTATTAACAAAAGACTCACATGCAGCAAAACAGCAAAACATGACCCACCTCTCTGGCAATCTGCAGAAATCCTCAACTTAATAGAAGCTCTGGAGGGCATACTTTGTTTATTTGGGCTTAACTCATTAAATAATAATCAAGTACTTGTAAATTAAAACAAAGTCACAACAAGTATTTGTTGAATTCACATGCTTTTAGATATACGGGTACTTTGGCCAGTGCTTTGAATGCATTAACTTATTTAATATTCATACCCACCCAAGGCCATAGTTACTATTATTGATATTATTTCACTCTGTAGACTAGAAAACAAATCTGAAGACATTAAGTAAACTAACAAAGTTTGCACAGTTCCAGTGGTGTGCCAATCATTAAATTTTCAGGAATTTTGTAAGCCAGTTGTTAAAAATAGGTAGCTTGGAACTAGTATGATGGGAGTATTAACACCACAGAATTTGGAACACTACAAATCCTCCTCCCCATTAACTAGTACAGTTCAGTTCAGTTCAGTTCAGTCACTCAGTCGTATCCGACTCTTTGCGACCCCATGAATATACAACCAGTTAATTATGGGTATTTGTTTTTGTTCAGTCGTGTCTGACTCTTTGAGATCCCATGGACTGCAGGATGCCAGGCTTCCCTGTCCTTCACTATCTCCCAGAGTTTGCTCAAACTCATGTCCATTGAATTACGGGTATAGTTTCACTATTAATAGTCTACCAAAACAAATACATGACTATATTGATGAGAAATGGTAGACCAGGTATATTGTTGATGGATTGAAAAATGGGTAGGATTAGTGACTATTCCAGAAATAAGAAGACTCCAGATAGATCTAGGAAATGAAGTGTATATGTGTAATGAGAAAATTTTAAGAATACAGAAGAATCATCTCTGTGCTTCAGTAAGTCTCCAAATAGAAAAATGTAAATTCCTCAAAGCTTAATCAGTGTCATGGCCTCCAGCTCAGACATGTGAGTTATGTAAATATCACCAACTCCAGGGCTGGATAGTGTAGAATAAATTTGCAAGAATATAACTACTTTAAAGATATTTGCAGAGGCCTTAGCTTGGGGTCATTGAAAAGACTCAGCCCAACCAAGAACAAGAATTGAATCCACTTATGAGCTCAGAAAACAAAAATGATGGCAATATGTTTAGTGTTTAAAATTAGAAAAATGTGATGAATGTGTCTACCAGGCAGAATAAATTCACATTTGAACTGAAATTAAAAGAAAAATAGTAAATATCCTTGGCCCTCCGTTTTTATTGTAAGTCTTAGATTATTTCCTTTTATTTCCTGTACCACAGTCTACACTCTAGTCACTCTGACTGCTCACCTGGCCTTTGTACATGCTTTCCTCTCTGCTTTTCTTTTGGCTTAACAAACTCCTGTGCAACCATTGAGACCCAAGTCAAATATCACCTCCTCCGGCCAGCCCTCCCTGACTCCTCTAGGCAGTACCAGTCTTGCTGTTTTCTGAAGTCCTTCAGTCCCCTGGTAGGTATCTCTACTTTGCTATGACTCACCTAATAGCACACATCCTTCCCACTTGATGGTAAGCCCCAAGGACAGCGTACCTAATTTCTAATCTGTATCTCAGCACACTCCCTGCCTCTTCCCCTACCATTCTGCATTATGTCCCACTTCAGTCACTCTGCCTACTGTCTACTTGTTGAGCTTGGCCAGGCTACCACCCGCTTTAAGGCTTTTGCATGAGTTCTACAAAGAATGCTCAACACACACACACAGATGCCCTTTACCTGCTAGGAGCCTATCCTGGTGTTTGATTCAATCTTCAGGCCTCAGCTTAAATGTCAACTCCTCAGGGAGGTCTTCCCTGATCTTCCAAGCTTAGTTAGATGCCACCTCTCCTGTTATTTTATACTCTCATGTTAGCCTCCATTTTCCTCCTTAACATTTATTATGATTAGAATTACAGGCTAATTTCTGTATTAGCCTGTGATGCATAACTGCATTCTAGCGCTACAGTCCGTGGGGTTGCAAAGAGTCAAACATGACTGAGCAAAATGCATGCACGCACACTTGCTAATGTGTGTCTGTTGTTCATCTCTCCCCCCAGTCTAAGATCTATGAGACCTTAATTCTCCTGCTCTTTATAGGCCCCCAGCACCTAGCACAGGAACCGGGGCCCTGTAGGTGGTAAAAATCACGCATTGAATGAGCGGATGGTTGGCTGGAAAGTTTGTTGGTCTACAGTTTATGTTTGAGGATGAGCAGAATGTTTATTGAGGTGATGTGGGCTGAATTCCTACTCATCTCTCTCCTGTTTACCTTTCCTTCTAACTTACAGGTGCTTTAACATATTGTTGTCTTTCACCCAGTCTTGTGATTGCTACTTGATTTTATACAAAAGTATTATTGGTAAAAAGAAAGGGTTAGTTTGGATTACAAACCATTCCTGATAAAACCTTGAGTCCTTTTCAAGTAAGAGACTCAAAGAGATTTTTCTTCATCCCCAGTGAAGCCCAACACAGCAAGGAGAGCAGACACAGCACTCTCTCATTCAGCTCTCCCCGACCCTCCCTTTTCAGGATTCATTTCTCTCTGGAGGAGCATTTAGGGGAGCCCTGCTGGCTGTTTGCTAAGACTGGAATCATCCCAACAAAGCAAGAATTGTTCACATTAGCTGCATAGAGAAGCAGCCAAGTCAAATAGACCCTCTCTCTGGGGCCATTAGGTAAAGCTTTGACCTACTCCCATCCCCTCCAGGCTAATTATCTAAACATCCATTGGGTAATTAACTCAAAGCTCCACCCACTTTGTTCTGATTGGTCTTCCATCTGTGTCCTAAACCTGTCTCTTGTAAAGTACTGGTGGTGGTGTAGATTTTGTACGCAGGCAAATTCACTCAGTTGTGTCTAACTCTTTGCGACGCTATGGACGGTAGTGTGCCAGGCTTCTCTGTCCATGGAATTCTCCAGGCAAAAATACTGGAATGGGTTGCCGTGTCCTCTTCCAGGGGATCTTCCCAACCCAGGGATCGAACCCACACCTCTTACATTTACCTGCCTTGGCAGCTGGGTATTTTACCCTGATTTTAGATGGACAGAACTCCTGAAAATTTAAGTGTCATTGTTGGAAGCCTACCCAAGCCCATGTAATTATGCACAACCATCTTTTGGGTTCTTTTTGATAGCTGTAAGAATTTTCAGAATGTTTGAAGTGGGCAAGGGTTAACTTCTCCTCTTACAACCTTACTATGTTACATTGAAGTGAACTTCAGGTCCAATTCTATCACAGACTTTACCTTTAACAGGCATGCAGTTAACAAATGGCTTATACCATGTAATTATAAACTTGGTAACGTTCCAGCTCTCCAACTTTTTAACTGATCTGCTCGCATGTTACAGAGAACACTTTCTTGAGAATTAGATAAGGTTTCAGAGGCAGGATCCTGCTACTCCTATGCTTAGCAACCGCAAAACCTGCAACCCCGTGGCCGGACACAAGGCACCATCTCTGAAGGTGTAGGGTGAGCCTTGTTTGATGCCTCTATCTCAATCATCCAAGCAGGGAGAGTGTCACTTCAGCCAATCCCCTAATCTTGATTACCACTAATTTTACTAACGAAAGCCCAGTTCTAACATCTGTTAGATTGTTGGCCACAAATTTCACTAGTAAAACCCCTCTTTTGCTATTCTCTGTGCTAATTAGTAAGACAACTGAGCTTGACCAGAGATACTGAAAACAGAGGAGATGGTAGCAAGTGTCTTGAGGTGTGACCCTTCTGATCAAATGTTATGTCGCCCTAGGAGTGTGAATCCCTACCTGCCTGCACCATCTAGAACTAAGCATCTTTAAGTAGATTACAAAATACCAAGGCTTTTTAAAAACCTGAGATCCATAAACACCCTGGGCTTCCATGAATAGAATTCAGGAGGCCCATGGTTGTGGGTGGGGGGAATGACATCTTGATTTTTGTTGACTTTGGTATTTGCAAGCCCTATAACTTCTCACCAACAGAAGTCAGATCTTTCCGTATCACACTGCAGCTGCTATATACATTTTGAGATATAAACACTCCCTGTTTTTTTCGATTATTAGACCCACTGATAGGTTTTTTGTTAATTATATTAATCTATCACAATACCTTCTATACTGCTATACCATATATTGATAGTCATATAGTCATATAGTCAAAATAGATTGATAACTGTGTTTCCATAAAATTGGTTTACTTTGCAATATGATGCATTTGTTTTATGCATTTCTAAACATTAAGACAGGTCCACAGCACAGTAAAGAATTTCTGACCTGCCTGAGAAGCAGCTTGACAGATCAGGCCTTCAGAACATCGCTTTCCTGCTCAGTGTCTGAAACGTCACAGAATAGTGCCTAAGATTCTGGCCAGCTAGTAACACCTGATACTCAGGTGGCTTAAGATCATTGTGCCAAGATAATACTCTCTGTCGTGCGCTGGGTTCCCCAGGAAGCAGACTCAGAGATGGAGATTTACGTACAGGAAATTTACTGGGGAGTGTCTTTGGGAACAAAACCTGTCCTGTTGGTGCATGCAAGGATGCAGGATTAGATAGAGGGAGAGGTAGGGCTTCGGTGCCATCACAACATAGCCTTAGCTCACCCCACTGAGAGCTCTGGTGCTAGGCTGGTGCTTCAGACTTGTCCCCACTTGGCGGGGAGCTGGGCCTTTGTACCCCGACATCAACCCATCCCTGGATGTGGCTGACCTTGGGTGAGTCAGGGCTCTCTGTCACCCATAAGCCTCCAAGGTGCCCAGCAGCTGGGGAAATAGCAGCTGGGGAAATAAATGCTTCTGTCCTGGAGGGGGGCCGGCCGGCACAGCACGACTCTCACTCGCCTGTATCCTCCCATGAACACTCACCCACGTGTGCTGTCTCCAAACCTCGCAACTGTTCTACAAGGTATGCACATCACTCCCATTCTAGGCCGTAGACCCTGACGTTCAGAGCAAGGCGGTGACGCATCTCCTGCTATTGCTGTCAGTACCGCAGGCTGACACCTTCATTAAATGTGGAGCTTCAGGTTATATAACTCCATCTGTCCTCCAAACTGGAATCAGCGAACCAAGGAATGACGCTAATTTCACTCACTGTAACCTCTCCATCTCTGATCACCCTTGCCAGTTGCGCACCCCTGCTCCCTTGCCCCCACTCAATCACCAAGTGTTGGGTTTCTCATCAGCCTCCCACGCCCAGTCCTCACCTGCCTTCACATCCGTCTATTTCATTCCTCCCTTCCCCCTACCACCTCCACTTTCACCTAATTGCCTTAAGAGCTTTCTGGCAATTTTCTGTGTCCCATCCCCAGCTCCCCTTCTCTCTCTCTTCCTCCCTACCAGCCAGAGGGATGCTCCCCAAGCAGAACTGGGATCAGATCTGAACTGGCTCCTCACCAGGCCCTTTCTCAGCCCTCCTTACCATCTCTTGCCTCTTGTACAGACTCTGCTCAGGCTCCAGCTAAACTGAGCTACTCATTTTATCCCCCATCTTTGCTCATGATCTTCCCTTTGCCAGGAAATGTCCTTCCTGCTTCCTGTTTCACTCTGCATTCACTTGCATTCAATTCATGCGGGGAATATTCGCTGAGCACCTGCCACATGTCCAGCACCATGAAGAAAGGAGCAGTGATCGAGATGAACGAGGTTCTGCCTTCCAGGGCTTTCCTTCTATTGGAAAAGGCAGATAGTGAACAAATCAACTTGATAATTGCAGATTCTGGTAGCTGCTAAGAAAGCTTCCAGGCCATGCGCCAAGAACAGATCACAGACGTGAGAGATACAGAGCTCCTTGATGTTTCCCTCATCCTTTAGTCTGGTGAGTATCATTTTCTGCCTTTACCATGATGGGAGACAAGCTCAAAAATAAGGAGTGTTGGGGAAGCACTGTGTGGCCACGTGAGCGGAGATCGGAAAGGAGCCCTACACTGAAGGAAAGAGCAATCCAGGCAAAGCGTCCAGTGGGTGGCAGGCCTTGAGGCTCGTCAGAGCTGGATGTACTCCCAGGACACAAAGGAGCTGGGCAGAGGGGTCATGTACAGGTTGGTGTGAGATGAGCTGGAGGAATGGGTGAGAGACATACCTTCCCTCCTCAGAGGGCAGCCTGTGGACCTCACCTTCTAACTCATTATAAATGCAGGCACTTGTCCCCTCCCCAGACCTACTGAATTATAATTTGCATTTTAATAAGATCCCAGGCCATCCATATGTACATGAATATGTGGTTCAAAACTAGGTCATGTAGGACCTTTCAGATCCTGAAAAGGAATCTTAAACCCTTTCTCCCTCTCCTCAAGATCAATATCAAATGTTTATCCCTTTAGGAAGTTGTCCTGATTTCCATAAGCCATTGGGATTATATCCCTGTAGATGCCAAAAATGCACTTGGGCTCAATTACTGGATCGCAGGCTCCTTGAGATGAGAGATTATATCTAAATCATCTTGCAATCTCCAGACCTCTCTGCAACACCTTGCCCGTCATGGGTAAATTATCAGAAACAAACATCAGAGTCATCTACTGGTGCACGTAAATTGAGTGACACCATATCAGACAGGCCTCTGAACTCTTTCCAGGAAAGTAATAGACTCTAACTACTGACTTAAGCAAACAAAGGAGGAATTTGTGAGCTCCCAGAGCTGAAAAATAAAGGAGAGTAGCTTCAGGCATGGTTGGATCCAAGTGTTCAAACAATGTACTCTTTGTTTCTCTTCATTTCTCTGCTTTCCTCTAGACTAGCGTGGCTCTTAGGATTAAGTCCAAGTATTGATAAAAATGACCACCAGCAGTCCTGGACCCACCTTGTGCCAGCCTACAAACCTAAAGAAAATAAAACGCTCTTTCTTGATATTTATAGCTCTTGTCTATCCTTTGGGTCAAGAGCTAAGACTTAGCACCACCTGAACCAAATACTGTCATCAGACAAAAAGGAGAAAAGATGCTGAGCAGGAGAAGCCATTCACTACAGCCATTGTGAAACAGAACTGCTGTGCTGTCTTTAAAAATCAGGATGGAGAAAAATATTTATAACCTGGGGGAAAATTCATAGAGTCTTGCTAAATTTAAAAAAAAGTACACTGCCTAACATTGTGAAACGATATCATTTGTGGGTGTGAAAATACATTTTTATACTGTTTGTATGCCTAGAATGAAGATAATAAGAACGATCCATCCCAGTAGGCTCTGGTAGGATTAACATTTCTTTCTTTTTTATATTTTTTTGCAATTTGCATATTTATATATTGAATATGGACTGCACTTGCCATCATTAAGAAATATATTTTAAAATGAATGTATCTGTGATGGTTGATTTAAGTATCAATTTGGCTGGGCCTCAGTGCCCAGATATTTGGTCAAACATTATTCTGGATGTTTCTGTGAAGGTGGTTAAATGAAGTCAACACTGAAATCGGTGGACTTCGATTAAAGCAGATTACTTTCCATAATGTGGATCTGCCTCATCCAACCAGTTGAAGGCCTGACTGGAACAAAGACTGACCTCCCCTGAATGAGATGAAATTCTGCCAATACACGACCTCTGGACTCAAACTGCAACCCTTCCTTGAGTTTCGAGCATGTCAGCCTAACCTACAGGTTTGGGGTTTGCCAAACCTCCATAAACATGTGAGCTAATTCCTTAGAATATGTTCTATCTTGATAAACATATATCGGTTTTGTTTCTCCATAGAGCTCTGATTTGTACAGTATGGTTCTTGCCTTCCATTATTAAATCCCTGTAAAAAATCTTAGAGCCAGAAAGCATATGTTTGAGCCCTGGGCTGCCCCTTACCAGAAAGCTGGTCTTAGGCAAATCCATTGACCTCTATGAGCTTGGTTTCCTAGTTCACACGGAAATGACCATTCCAGTCTCGATGGCAGGGTGCGAGGGATAGAGCGAATGATTACCGTGGTGACAGTCCTTAGTATCATTTTCTCAAACCTGAGCTGCCAGTTACCTATTTTTGAAGATTAAATCCTGCTGTGAAATTCTTTACCTTAGAAACCAGCGTGGAAAAAAAATAGAACAACAAAATCTCGAGCTGGGAGACTTGTCACCAATAAATAGATGAAAAGAACTGTCTGTTTTATCTTCACACTTAAAACACCTCCACTGTCAATACATTTTTCCCAATCTCATTATTAGCATAGAGCACACTGATTTGTGTTTAAACCCAGCAAGACTTTGCTCCCACCAGGAAGGGACCCTCACTTCTCAGATTACCTCTCTGGCTTTGTACTTTCTTTGTGTGCTGAACATCAAATGTGGCGTGAAGTGAGAAACACACTTTAAACCCCCACACTGAATCATTGCACAGGTTCTAAAAGCACCAAAAATAAACAGTTCTTGCTCTTGATTTCAACTCATGCTCACTGGGGACGCCCAGAAAGGAAGGCCTGCTTTTGTTCCAGACGTGGGTTTCACTGAAGACCCCAGTGGCATTTCCTAAGGTCCTGCAAGCTGCCCTCAGGCTGCCCATGTTCTCTTAACAGCCTCAGAGATGCTCAAGGTGACCCCTCAAGGCCTGTTAGTAACTGGAAAGTAGCCAAGACTCATTCTGTCCAGCCCAGAAATTCTCACACCTGTCAGATCCAGCAACCCCTTCATAGAACAACAGATTATAATGTGTCTTTTGCTGTGTTGAAATAAAATTCATAGATTATTTTACCTCCCTGCACTCACAATTGAAGAAAAAAATCAATAGAATGCCCTATCTATAATGAAAGAAGGAGGAATAAAAGAAAAGTAATTTAAAACAAAAATTAAAGTCAATAAGAATAAAACAAGATCCATGCTTTCAACCACTCAATAAATGGCTGAATGGTCTAGGAGAACCTGTTCCCAGGCAATTCTGCAGGTGCAAGACTGGCAGGAAGAGGGTTTTTTAATGCATGTAGTGTGTTAGTCTCTCAGTAGTGTCAGACTCTTTGTGACACCATGGACTATAGCCTGCCAGGCTCCTCTGTCTGTGGAATTCTTCAGGCAAGAATACTGGAGTGGGTTGCCATTTCCTTCTCCATTGAAATGATTAGGGTGTGAGGTAACAGCTTAGGCTAGACCTCACTGGAAGTCTTAAAGAACTAATTAGACACTTGCATCTTCTTGTGTTAATTAATTCAATATTTACTGAATGTTAACCGGGGAGGGGGGGGAGGCAAGGGACCAGGCAGTTTCCTGGGAGATGGGAAATCAGCAGTTAACAAATCCTTCCCCATAGAGCGCCATCCCAGGCAGTGGGAATAAGTCTGAATGTAGGAGGGATGTGGCAATCAGGAGCTGATCTCCATGAAGAAACAGGGAGCTGGAGGCATGGTAGACACAAGAATAAAAACTAGGATATCACACATCTCAAAAGAGAGATTTGTACTTGGATGAGAGAGAGAGAGTTGTGGGCCACCCACTCAGTCTTGACCCTTGCCTAAATTTAGGGCTAGAATGCTTCATTGGAGCATGAATCACCAGAAATACGTCTGGGTCTTAGATGATAACCCAAGGCTTCCCACATCTTGGCCCTTTGGAAACAAACAAAATAAAACCCCCAGGCAACCTTCCCACTCTCACCTCACCAACTCTATGCTCGTTTTCTCCCTTGGACTCATTCCTTCACTGAACCTGTGCTCTCATGACACCCCCCAGAGTGGGTCTCTCTGTCTGCTGTACAGAAAAACACTCCTGCCCCCACCTTGTCATGACTCACCCTCTTACTCTGCCTCATTTCCCACTTTTTGAAGCTCCTTGAAGGTATGTTACATGTTTACTGACCAGCTTGTTTGTTTATCATCTGTCTCTCCTACTCCACACTTTTTTAGGGCATGAGCTTTGCCTGTTTGGTTCACTGTGGTGACTTCAGCACCTAGGACAGTAACTCACACACAGTAGGGTCTCAGTAAATGTATATCAGATGTAACTTATATCCAGTGATGTGCTGGAGCCAGCTCACAATGGCTTGTGAGAGTCAATTACACACATCTTGACCCAAATGCATTTTCAGTGATATCATGAGGGTATCTTAAAATCTGCCACGAAGGGACCATTTACACTACAGAAATTGGCCAACATTATATCAGGACTTTTTCTCCTTGGAAAGCTGGTTGTTGAACATTTGCCAGAATATCATTAAACAAAGATGCATATGTGCTATCAGAATATGTCTCCTTGGTTAAAAGGGGTAGTTCAGTTCAGTTCAGTCACTCAGTCGTGTCCGACTCTTTGCGACCCCATGAATTGCAGCACGCCAGGCCTCCCTGTCCATCACCAACTCCCGGAGTTCACCCAGACCCATGCCCATGGAGTCAGTGATGCCATCCAGCCATCTCATCCTCGGTCGTCCCCTTCTCCTCCTGCCCCCAATCCCTCCCAGCATCAGGGTCTTTTCCAATGATCAACTCTTCGCATGAGGTGGCCAAAGTACTGAAGTTTCAGCTTCAGCATCATTCCTTCCAAAGAAATCCCAGGGCTGATCTCCTTCAGAATGGACTGGTTGGATCTCCTTGCAGTCCAAGGGACTCTCAAGACGCTTCTCCAACACCACAGTTCAAAAGCATCAATTCTTTGGTGCTCAGCCTTCTTCACAGTCCAACTCTCACATCCATACATGACTACTGGAAAAACCATAGCCTTGACTAGACGGACCTTAGTCAGCAAAGTAATATCTTTGCTTTTGAATATGCTATCTAGGTTGGTCATAACTTTTCTTCCAAGGAGTAAAAGGGGTAGTTTCCACACAATTCCAAGGAAAACAATTCATTTGAGGAATCCAAGGAACAGTTTCAATGCCAAATTGCTTTTCTATCATAGGCTTAACAGCTGGGTGCTATGTTGCAATGCCCCAAAGCCTGACATATATATTTTTTTCTCTGCACACTGTTACTGATATTAATGTACAAACATGTTCTTAACGACACTAGAGCCATCTCATCTAAGGGTTGCCATTTTCCTTTTTTGCCCTAGTAATTAAAAAATACCAATTGCGATTCATTAAAATAAGAAAGTAGATAAATAGTTGTGATAATTACTGCATTTTTCTCTTCAGAGAAAATAGCAATACTGTATGTAGTCATTTTCGATAAATATAGAAAATAAGTAATTATTGCTGGAGCTATTCATTATGAATCTCTATTCCCAGGCTCACTTCTGTAAACACCATTCATTGTTTAAAATAATCATTTTGAAAGGCCTGGCCAAACTTCTCATTACTGGCTGACAAGCATCCTCTCGGATGGAGACACATGGATTAGCCTGGGTAGTTAGTTAGCTGGTTGGCTCAAAGCTGATTGTGAAAACAAGTTTGAAAAGATTACCTATTCCACCATGGAAAAAGCCAAAAAGAGCAAGCAAAAGCTAGCATGTCTCTCTGTGTACCAGCCAGAGGCAGCTGCAGCTTCAGAGATTTAATTAAGAAATTGCAGTGGATGAATGTTTTGGGGTTGACTTTGTGTCCATTCAGTCCACAAGTGCTTCCTTTATGTCTAACCTTGACTGAACCACGCTTCTCAGAAAGTCTGGACCTGATGGAAAATAAATTCCACTGGATTCGAATGGAGCCATTAACATCTCCCTTTCGGGGCCTGAAACATTTATTTGCTTTAAAATACACACACTCATCTCAGTTCTATTAGGAGGCAGAGCCAGCTCTTACCTGGGAGGGAGATTCATCAGCCACTCTCTCCCCCTTCCTGAATGCTGCCTCCTCCCCCAAGACAGGACTGAGCTGCTGGGAGACAAGAGAAGGGAGGAGGGGAAAGGGGAGGGGAATCCCATGGACTCCACACTTCATCAGCTGGTGGGAGAAGCCCTGAGACCATCTTGGGGTGGTAAGTCATGACCAAACCCAAACCCCTGCTCCCTCGCAAAACTCAGTTTTTTAATCTAAACTTTCATACTATCAATGATTGGAGAAAGATTATTGGTGTAATATCGAGACTTGGGTCTAAATCCTGGCTCTGTCACTTGGGCAAGTCTCTCTCCCTGTCTAGGCCTTAGTTTCTCCATCAGTTTCAGAGGGTAGGTTGGACCAGTAGTTCCCAGATAGGGTCCTGCTTCCTATGGAGCATTTCAAGATCTGTGAGAGCATATTTGATGAGCGCAATAACTGGGGACACCATCGGTAGGAGCAGGCATTGGCAAGCAGACTAGATGTCCTGCCATGCTCTGTCTTTTACAATGAACAATTATTCCACATCCTGTGGGACTTTCAAAGGCCCCACTGTATATTCCTATGTCTATGTGATCTCTTAAGTTGACTTTGCTTCTCCAGGTTTCACTTCCCTCATCTAGAGCTGAGAAGTATTGTTCTTTTGGTCCAGGACCGTGTGGATGGAATACTCTGTGATAATGACGAAAATAAACATGTTTATTCACAACAAGTCTTTCTTGAGCACCAACAATATATCAGCTACTGGGTTGTGTGCTTGCACCCAGCACTGGCCAGACAGGGGTCTTGTCTGTGTGAGGTTCATAGTCCAGTGTATTCAAATCTGCAGTCCTAGAAAGGATGTTACACTCCCAGATTATCAACATTCAGTCTCCATTTATTGGCTTCCCATTAGGCGCTTGTCACTGAGATAGTACTAGAGATTCTGTGAGAGATAAGATAGATCCTACTCCTAAGGCATTCAGTGTGAGCAGGGGTGATGAACAAGTAAACAATAAGCCAGCCACACGATGCTGTGTGATAAATCCTATGTTACAGGTTCGTGAGCTACATGATAGCTACCATTTATCACCCACTTGCTATGTGTCAGGCCTAGGACAGTTACTTTGCTTGCATCACATCCTTTTAGTCTCAATCACTTCACAAAGTAAGCCAGCATGTGTGTGCCACTGTTACCATTTTTACCATTTTCACGTAACACCTGCTCTATATTTACTCAGTGTTTTTAAAACTGACTCAATTCATTAAATCAGCCCTTGTCCCAAGTAATGATATCTCTGAAATCATAAGACTGGTGACCTAGTTTTCTGTATATATCTATATTTTTTCTAATACCTATAAAATAAGTGTGTTACAATCTAAAGTTTGTAATTGGATACTGTCTAAACCATCTTGGTTATCAGACATTGGGAAATATTGGGTATGCAGGTCAGAGCAGGGAATACTGGGTAGGTAAGTCAGAGCAGGGAATGCTGGGTAGGTGAGTCAAGGCAGGGAATGCTAATTACTGCAGAAACAACCTGGTCTAGGTTTATTCATCGTCATGTCACCATTTTATGTAGGTGATGGGCAGGTGGGGATTCTCTACAAAGTCACTCCAGGACCCAGGCTTTTTGCATCGAAAGGTTGCATCATTTCCTGGAGCCTCAGGGCCACCCTTGGATTCTCTGCATCCAGCTGGCAGATAAGGGAAGGGAGAGCATCGTATCTCATTGGTCAGAACTCATCCGCATGACCCCACCTAACGGCATGGGACCCTGGGATGGGAGGTTTACGCCTGGATCCAGGAGGTGACGGAAACAGGCATAGTGAAGATCCAGCGTGGTCTCTGCTACCTGGGTGGCACAGTGGTAAGGAATCTGCCTGCCACTGCAGGAGACGCCAGAGACACAGGTTCAGTCCCTGGGCTGGGGAGATCCCCTGGAGGAGGAAATGGCAATCCTCTCTAGTATTCTTGCCTGGAAAATTCCATGGACAGAGGATCCTGGTGGGTTACAGTCCAGGGAGCTGTAAAGAGTCAGACATGATTGAACAACTGAGCACAGCACACACACACACACACACACACACACACACACACTGCTATACTGCAGTAAAATTCCTCCTTGAGAAGCACTAAGATACACATTTCCACTTTACACTCTAAGTTAACTGCCTTAGCTTACTTATATAGGTCTCAAGCAGTAAAGCTTAGACTCCAGCCCAAGTCAAGGCTGTGATAAAGCCATCACCTGTGTGCTGAATGAGGATTCTCACAGCTCTCTCTCTGCTCAGAATTCAGTCCTGAGCTGCAGGACGGCACCGCAGAACTTCCACAGAAGTCCTCATCTGGCTGTCCCACAGACACCTCTAACAAATAGGTTCTGAACCCAGGTCATCATTTCTCTCCACTCCCAACCCTGGCTCCTTCTCCTCCTGAATTCCCCATGTCAGTAAATGAGTCCATCAATCAAGCCAGAAAACTACATCATAGCCTAGAATTCTCCCACCGCAGAATGCTTTCAGCTGCAAGTAACAGAAAACCTAACTCTAAATACATTAAACCACTAGGAAATGTTCCATTTCATATAAACACAAGGCCCACAAATGCAGCAGCTCTAGGACTGGTTAATGTGGTGGAGCAAACACAGTACAGAAGACCCCAGTTCCTCTGTCTTTCTACTGGGCCACCCTCAGCCTTCTGACTCAGTCTCTTAGCCCAACTCCCCTCACTCTCCCAAGATGCTTTCCCTGGTTCCAAGTCACACAAGCGGAGAGCAATGTCTGGAAGCGGGAAAGCAAAGTTTCCCATCACCGTTCTCTTCTAAACAGCTAAGAACCCTCCACAGAGGTGCCCCACACCTGTGGAGGATGTGATCTCTTTCACATCCCACTGGCCAGGATTTTGTCATATATCCATCCCTAAGCCAGTCATGGGCAAAGGGAATGGAATCATCACAACAGCTGAGATTAACGATGATTCACTTTCTGGGGTCCTGTAGAGACCCTCTCTCTCATCACACTGGCTACCTAATACCAGAACCAAGATGGTGCTCTTTGGGCAAGAAAGATGAGGCAGTGGATAAGCAGCATACAATGTCTGCACAGTTCCTTCTTCCTTCCCCCAACACCCAACCGATCACCACCAGCCTGCCAATTTTACCTCCTTCATTTCTCTTGGTTCCGTGCCTGACTTCTGGTCTCCATCTAGGCTATCATAATTCAGAGCCTCTGGCAATTTCTACCAACAGTGAATAACTTTGTTAACATATAAATAAACACTTCTTAAATGCTAAAAATTAAAGATTCTTTCTGTTAAATGGTTTGTACTGTCAATTTGTTCCAGCAAATCTTTTCCTTAAAGAGATAAAAAAGATGAATTATCCCAGTTTTTGCATAAGTTAAAAAAAAAATCTCCGAAAATGAGACACCAGAATTAATAGGTTGGTACTGGATTTGATGTTCTCTGTTTCTAGAAATAATTGTGACTAAAATTATTATAGACTCTGATTTCTGAAGATGCATTAATTAACATTTTTAAAGTGGTTCATGGGAGAGCATTTAGATCATAGATACTGGTAGCTAACTACCATTTGAAACACAATCACAGAAATAGAAATATGTGTGTATTGTACATATATAAAACCAAATTGACTATTTTCCAATCAGAAAGTGCTTCTATCTACACTTACATTATGATATGATTAATGATCACTATTCCTTCCAGTTGCCCAGACCAAAAACCCTTGTGTATTAGTTATACATCATGGCATAACCAATTATCCCCAAACATAACAGTTTGAAACCTATATGTATTATCTCTCCATTTCTGTGGGTGAGCAATCGGGACATGGCTTAGTGGGCCCTCAGCTTCAGGGTCTTTCACAGGTTGTAATCACAGGATCAGCAGGGGCTGCATCTTAAGTCAAACCTCAACTGGGGAAGGACCCGCCCTGAGCTCATGTGGCTGTTGGCAGGATCCAGTTCTTCGTGGGCTGCTGGTCTGAGGGCTTCAGCTCCTCACTGGCTGTTGGCCAGGGGCTACCCTTGGATCCTTGACATGTGGACCTCACCAGTAAGGCATCTTGCTTCAGTGAAGGGTGCAAGCTGAGAGGGCAGTAGTGAGGATCTGCCAGCAAGAGGAAGTCACAGTCTTTTGTAAAAGTGCCATTCCATCAACTTTGCCATATCCTAGTCCTCAGAAGCAAGTCACCTGGTCCAGCCTCGACTCAAGAGGAACGGAGTTATACAGTGATGT
This sequence comes from Aepyceros melampus, assembly GCA_006408695.1. Taxonomy (NCBI): domain Eukaryota; kingdom Metazoa; phylum Chordata; class Mammalia; order Artiodactyla; family Bovidae; genus Aepyceros; species Aepyceros melampus. Next base: position 258,414 of record SJXQ01008373.1, on the reverse strand, counting down.
GACAGCCAGGAGACCAGGGTCTTTAGGAGTCATGTCAGAAGCTGGCTGTCTCCCCTTGGAATTCTCCCTAGTTTCTCTCCTTCTCTCACACCTTTGCTGGAGAAGACTCCTGAGAGTCCCTTGGACAGCAAGGAGATCCAACCAGTCAATCCTAAAGGAAATCAACCCTGAATACTCACTGGAAGGACTGATGCTGAAGCCGAAGCTCCAATACTTTGGCCACCTGATGCAATGAGCTGACTCATTGGAAAAGACCCTGCTGCTGGGAAAGATTGAGGGCAGGAGGAGAAGGGGACAGCAGAGGATGGGATGGTTGGATGGCATCACAGACTCAATGGACATGAGTTTGAGCAAACTCTGGGAGATAGTGAAGGACAGGGGAGGGACAATGGAAATGTGTTCTCTCCTTTAAAAAACCCAGTACAATAAGAAAAAATTTATTCGAAGATTGCAAAGATTCCATTCTGCCTATGTACAGAGGTGTGGATTCTGTTGGTTGCTTCACTGGGCTCCCAAACTGAGCCTGTCAGAGCTCTGACTCCCCACTACCCCCAAAGCAGATGGGACAGAGAGAGGAAAAGGCCTCATTTCAGCCCCCAAATTCTAGGGTGGTCTCTAATTTACCTTGAAAAACCACACAACATGGGCTCCTGGGCTAAAACTACAGGGGACATTCTGCCAAGGGAGACCTCAGCTCCGAAGACCCTGCCCATCAACGCACAGACCATGGTCATGGGTGGACAGCAATGGACGGCAGCCCAGGACAGAAGGAACTGGCTGTATTTTCTTGCCTAATGAGCAATGGCTATGAGGCTCAAGGGAGTCTTTGTAAAGCAGAACTTCTCAAACTTTTCCACAACAGTATCCCTCAGGGCAACTAAAAATGAATACTCAATCTTGGGGGCTTCGGGAAGGGAGGGGCACGGTGGGGGGTGTATTTTGGGGGCAGTATCTCAACTGAAGCTTACCAGGAAGGCAAAAACCAATCTGCTAATTTTAATTTTCTCTTTAAAAGTCACCTACATTTCACATCTTCTTCAGTAATACAGCTGCATCTGATTCTTAATACAAAACTAATGCCTTAAATTATTTGTTTCCTAAAAATTTCTGCCCTTTTTTTCAGTCAATGCTAAAGTACCAAGGCTAAAGTTCCAAAAAATTGGGGCTGAATTGACGGAGTATATGCTGCACAGCAGATTCGGAACCCAGGCAATATCTTTGCATGGCTTTTGAGAATTCAGATGCACATAAAGATGTGGGATGCAGAAGTTAGATGGCAGATGGTGGCAGGGAAGTCACAGGGACAGTGCTGCTGTAGCGGGGTGGGGATGGGGGTGAAGCCTCCTGCACCTCTTTGGGGCTCCTGTCCCAACGCAGTCTGTGAACATCCTCTTGCTGAGAGGGCCGGAAGCCTGGGTCAAACGATAGCTCTAAGGTCTCTGATCCCAGTCTCTGTTTTTGATGGCTGTTTTTACCTTGGAAGAAAGACAATTTTCAAAAGAAATTTTCCATGAACAGAGACTGAGTCTTTTGTTCCTGTTTTATCACAGAGACTATAACTTTTGTCACCTGTAAATGATTCAGTCTTCACCTTCAAAGATTCAGTCTTCCTGATCAACTGCAGTCATCCATACCTCAAATTTCATGTCATGGGATCAGTCTTACCATGGCTGGTAAGAGCAGCTGGTAAGATAATATAAAATCTGCACTAATTCAGGGTTTGAAAAATATCTGCTAAGTAAAGGAAACTTGGGAGGGGCAGTAACCTTTACCTTGGGTCCAACACTGAATAGACATTTTTACCCTTTGTCTTACGTCAACTTAATCTTTCACAAAGAAGAGTAAGTCAACCCCAAATCCTATCCCTGAAGACTGTGACTGTCTCTTCCCTTGACAAAGGCAGCAAACATCTGTGCAAAAGTCTTACTTAAAGTCACTCCCCATTTCCATGTTGGATGGAAAAAGATGAGTAGCCAAGCAGTTTTTGTTTCTGCTCTTTTCACTATGCCACTGAATGCAATGAGAAACCGAGAGAAACTTTCCAATGTGAGATGCTCACAGTGAATGAGGCAGGACTTGCTGGGGAGTTCAGGGTGAGAAATAACCTGGAGGCAGGCTACCTCTGCTATCTTTTTTGCTTGTCACAGACTTGACCTTGTCTTTGCAACACATTTGCACCTTTCCCCCTAATTAATTCTATGCTGGCTCAAATGCTAAAATACCAGTCGGATTGAAAATGCTTCACTAGTTACTACCTGACACATTGTAAATTTACACCCTTCTAGGTGAGGTCCTGCAGTGCAGCTTCTGAGTCTGAACCCTGGAGTTGACTGCTTGAGTGGGAACCCCACCCAGCTCTACCAGTCTCTGGCTGTGTGACCTTAGCTATGTCCTTCAGTTTCCTTTTCTGTAAAATGGGCTAACAATCATGAGGATTTGAATAAGTTCGTGTGTACAGAATGCTCATGCCTGGCAAGCAAGGAGTGCTGTGTGTGAGCTGTTCCTTCATTTCATTGTATCTAAGACGCCATCAGTTATAAGAAGCATCACTGTTTCATGTACAACTAAGAAAGAAAAAAAAATGCTGCCAACTAAAACATGACCCAGTGCTTTAACTCTTAACATTTTTATTTTAGCCTTATCAAAAGTGCTTATTTAGACATATCGATGTGGCCCTTGGGCACACCTAAAGAGGAAAGTATAACTGAAAGAAATTGGTTAAGTTTTCTCAAAACTCCTTCACAGAATCTGAATCTTAGTGATTTTCAACTCAGTGCTGTCAGGGTTCATGTTTTTACCCAAAATTGCCCTGCAGGTGATCAATGGCATCAATAAGAGAGTGCTTCTTTCAAGGGTGCCACTCTCTGAATGTGATCAGAGGTAATGACAATGACAACCAAGTCATGACTTTGTGTCAATGACAATAAGACATGATCATAAGGCATTCCCATCACAGAGCTGCTAAAAGTATGTGTAGAGGGAGCAGGGGCAGCATCTTGGAATCAGTGAAAATATGTAAATAGTATTACATTCTCATTATAAAAAAAACAGACAAAGCATACTAAAAATGATTGAATCATCAAAGTCTATGCCTTCATCTAATTGTAAAGAACCTTGGTGAACCTTGGTCAAGATCTCAAGCACTTGTGTAAAAGCATCTTTTGAGCACAAGCAATCTGTCATTCCACGAGGGCACAGTTTTCAGCTTGGCTACTTAATTTTGACCCAGATCAGATGCGTATAAATCATCTTTACCAAAGTTTCTCTGGATGGGCAAGTCACAAGTCATTGTTTAAATTGAGATGTAATTGACATGTAACATATCAATTTCAGGTGTACAATATAATTCAATATTTGTTAAATACATTGTATTTCACAATACTGTGTATATATTATGAAATAATCACAATAAGTCTAGTTAATATATAAATTTTTTCTTATGATGAGAACTTTAAAAATTACTCTCACAGCAGCTTTCAAATATAAGTACATTATATCCCCATGATTTACTTAGTTTGTAATTGGAATTTGAATCTTTTGATCCATTTCACCCATTCATTCCTCCACTTCCAATGCTTCTGAGCTGCTTTTTGTTACTGTTGTTGTTTTAGATTTCACATATAAGTGATATCATCCTTATTTGTATTTGTCTTTCTCTGTATAACTTATTTGACTTGGCATAATGATCTAAGATCCATCTATGTTATGGCAAATGGGAAAGATTTCATTCTTTTTTATGGTTGAATAATAGCCCATTGTATAAATATAAGACAAAATTATTTATCCATTCATCCATCAGTTAGGCTGCTTCCATGTCTTAGCTATTGTAAACAGTGCTACAATGAATGTGGGGTGCATATATCTTTTCGAATTAGTATTTTTAATTCTTTCAGATAAATACTCAAAATTGGAATTGTTAGATCATATGGTAGTTCTAGTTTTAATTTTTTGGAGGACCTCCATACTCCATGCTGCTGCTGCTGCTGAGTCGCTTCAGTCGTGTCCGACTCTGTGCGACCCCGTAGATGGCAGCCCACCAGGCTCCCCCGTCCCTGGGATTCTCCAGGCAAGAACACTGGAGTGGGTTGCCATTTCCTTCTCCAATGCATGAAAGTGAAAAGTGAAAGTGAAGTCGCTCAGTCATGTCTGACTCCTAGCGACCCCATGGACTGCAGCCCACCAGGCTCCTCCGTCCATGGGGTTTTCCAGGCAAGAGTGCTGGAGTAGGGTGCCATTGCCTTCTCCCTCATACTCCATACATGGTTCTTGTCTCTTCAGCGATTTCGGGTCTTAGTTGCAGCGTGTGGGATCTAGCTCCCTGACCAGGGATTGAACCTAGGCCCTGGACCACCAGCAAAGTCCCTGATTGTGGTTTTTACTTCATTTCCCTGATGACTAGTGATGTTGAATACCTCTTCATATACCTGTTGGCCATTTGTATGTCTTCTTTGGAGAAGTATTTATTCAAATCCTCTGCCAGTTTTTTAATCAGATTGTTTGCTTTTTTGTTACTGAGTTGTTTGGGTTCTTTATATATCTTGGAGATCAATCCTGCATTGGATACATATTTGCAAATACTGTTTTCATTTGTTGTACAGGTGTTCGATTATGCATTTGAAGGAAAAGGAAACAAGCAGTGTTGATTCTCTTCAGATGGTCTCATCTCTGTATCTTCTCTGGGTTTGCCCAGAGCACCCCTAAAATGCAGCCAACAGTGGTTCTCAAATCCAGTGGCTATACTGTCACTTGGAGAGATTGGTAAAAATGTAGATACAAAGACCCACTCAGGAATTGGACTAAAGCAGCCTCTGGAAGTGAGTCTCAAGAATCTGCATTAAAAAAAACAAACTGGTCCCTCCCCATGACCTAAATTTGAGGGTCACATCTCTAGAAAAAATCACGGTAGGAAAAAATGGGCAAGAGATAGGGAAAAGGCCATGGGGGAAGGGAGCATAAGAAAAAGTTGTTTCTACAGAGCACAGTTTCCAAAAATGGCTCTTTTCAACACCTTTTAAAGGTAATATGTTGACTTTATATTGCTGTTAAAATGAGATGAAAGCCGAGGAGAAATCATGAAAAGGGTTGAGCTTTAGGTGTTTTCTGCCTCCACCCAAGGTCCAACCCCAGCTGTGTTGAACAACTGGGAAGTACACTGGCCCACCCGGGAGGAGAGCAGGAGCGCGGGCAAGCAACTCACTGAGATCCTGGGACACCTGGTCCCTTTCTGTCCCTCCACTCTGCCACACGCAGCATACCTCTGAAGACGAATCCACGAGAGTGGAGTGTGACTGCCAGGGAAATCAGGATAATGTGACCACCTAGCATGTCCTGGAAAATGGCAACAAATTGATCTGCCTGTTCAGAAATTACTGCAGTAATGGTGGTGGGGGGGGATGTCTTTAAGGAAAATATAGAGTCCACTGTAGAATAGTTTAAAGTGTATTTTTAACTACTGAAAATCCCAGCAGCCTTACAAAGTAATTATTTCCATTTATTAATAAATGGTGGGGGGGGGAATATCTTTAAGGAAAATAAAATATAGAGTCCACTGTAGAATAGTTTAAAGTGTATTTTTAACTACTCAAAATCCCAGAAGCCTTACAAAGTAATTATTTCCATTTATTAATAAAGGCCTTCTCATTTAATTCTGATAAATCCACATAATGTTTACATAGTCATAATCCTAGCGTGCACACGCGCACACACACACACACACCTAGTTTTGAGCTTCTTTTTGCTCTTAATATGATTCTCTAAACTTTTCTTCATGTCTTATAGACACCATATAATTTCAAGTAACAGCAGGTCATCTTTTATCGATAGGCCAACAGGTACGTAACCAAATTCTATGGTTTCTTCGAGTTGTTCACTGTTACAGGCAAAGCTGTGATGAAAACCTTCTGCAAATGTCATATCCTACACACCCACTGCTTGAGTGATTGTCATTTTCATTTCTGCCCTGTGGAAGAGAGAACTTTCCCTGAAGCCTCTCACAAACTGCTCCCTTGCTCACGGGGTAACATCATTAAGGTACAGAGCTTGAGATGGCAACATTATCCTGGATTATCTGAATGGGTCCGAGGTAAAAAACATCCTTAAAAGAGGGAGGGAAGGTGATTTCCCGGGCTGTCTGGTGGCTAAGACTTCAGCTTCCAATGCAGGAGGTGCCAGTTCAATCCCTGCCAAGGAGCTAAAATCTCACATATGGCCAAAAACCAGAACATGAAACAGTGGCAATGCTGTAACAAATTCAGTGAAGACTTTTAACTTTAAAGGGAGGATGCAGGATGGGAGTTAGGTGGAGGAGATGTGACAATAGAAGCAAGAGGTTGGAGGGATGTGAGAACAGGGTCCTGAGCTGAGGAATGTGGGTGACTTGTAGAAGCTGGGGAAACAAAGGTTTCTGGGAAGGATCCAGAAAGAACTCAGTCTGCCAACACCTTTATCATAGACTTCTGGTCACTAGAACTTTTAAGAGACTAGATCTGCACTATTTTAAGCCACTACATTTGTTATAGCAGCAGGAGGAAACAGATACATGTACTGCTGGGGCTGGAGCCGGACAGGCACAAAAACCCATAATAAGAGTAATAATAAAACTGCTGACATTCTTCGAGGGCTTAGTTACTCTGCTTGCTTACTTACTTACTTGTCCTGCACATCAACCTAGAGTGTCACGACTCTATGAGACAGGTGCCGTCATCCCCACGAGCCGGACAAGAACCTGAGGCTCACAGAGGTTGAGGAACTTTACA
>SJXQ01008373.1:184947-251461 GCA_006408695.1 Aepyceros melampus | reverse complement strand
CGGTTGCACAGCCTGCGAGCGGTGGAGTCAGGATTGAGTCTTAGTCCAGAATCTAGCAAAGACGATGCACGCATAACACCTGTCCAAGGTGCTCGGTCACAGACAGATGCAAAAACAGCCAATCTCATCCTCCCCATGGACTCCAGGGGACTCTTTCCTTAATAAGGGGGCTAGATTGGCCGGATGGTAGCGTGGCAAGAGGGTGGTGTGGGGGACCCAGACCTGGATGAAGACTCGGGTAGATTCTTCTGATTCTGCTCCAGGACTTGCTGGGCATCACTTTTTCAGAATCAGACAGAGGTTCCCGGTGGACGTCCTGTCTCCACAGCTCCTCTTTGGTGATTCTGACATCTCAAAGCCAGCTCTACCCTCTCAAGCTTTTAGCACCTTTGTCTGTAGGGGAAGTCTGAGAAATGCTGCAAATGCCACCAGCCCAGTGCTCTTGGAGGGGTGCGTGGGGGGGTCTCTGCGGGCTCTGAACTCTAGAGTTCCTTTCACTGAGCTGAGCTTCTTGGAGCCACCATTGGCCACTGCAAGCAACTGTGTGTTTGGAGCGCCACCTAGTGGTGTCCAGGGTCCCCAGCATTTCTTCTTAAACCTGGTCAAGAGAAACGGGCCTGGAGTATCTTCCTTCCTCTGAGGTCATTCCAGGAGGCCTGTGTGACTTAGAGTAGTGGTCCCCAAAAACTTTTTGGCACGAGCCAAAAATGTGGAAGTCAGTTGTTCCATGAAATGGGGGCGGGGTGGTTTCAGAGTAATTCAAGCGCATTGTATTTACTGAGCACTTTATTTCTATTATTATTAGATCAGCTCAACCTCAGATCATCAGGCATTAGGTTCCAGAGGCTGGGGACCCCAGACTTAGAGGATCTTCATCCCTCTCGGATTCCAGGACACTTGAGAGAAGCTCAAAGCCTGCTGTGTGTTGTGCTGTGTGTGCTCAGTCAGGTCTGATTCTTTGGGACCCCTTGGACTGTAGATTGCCAGTCTCCTCTATCCATAGAATTTTCTAGGCAAGAATACTGGAGTGGGTTGCCATGCTCTCTTCCAGGGGATCTTCCTGACTCAGTGGTCGAACCAACGTCTCTTGCATCTCCTGCATTAGCAGAGGGATTCTTACCACTGTGCCACCTGGGAAGCCCCCAAAGCCAGCTGCTTCCCTGAAAACCTGTCAGCTCACGTTGAAACTGTTGCATCCTGGCTCTGCCTGGCAGCCCAGATGCTGGCTCTGGGTTGAGATACAGAATAATGCTTTTTGTCACTTCTCAGCTTCATGGCCTGAAAGAGGGTGGAGAAGGTATCTATCTGTTGGGGTAGGAACTGGCATCTCTTTTCAGTGTAAAAGGAACTAATAGAGGAAAGTGAATTTTAAAAAGTGAATTTTAAAATTTGTATTGAGAATACAGATTACTTGACAACTTAGATAAAAATGGGCCAATTCCTTGAAAAACACAAATAACTATAACTCACTCAATATGAACTAGATAATTTGAATATGCCTACAACTGTTAGGGCTTCTCTTGTGGCTCAGCTGGTAAAGTATCCGCCTGCAGTGTGGGAGACCGGGGTTTGATCCATGGGTTGGGAAGATCCCCTGGAGAAGGGAATGGCTACCCACTCCAGTATTCTGGCCTAGAGAATTCCATGGACTGTATAGCCCATGGGGTCACAAAGGTCAGACACAACTGACTTTCACTTTCACAACTGTTAAGGAAATTGAAAATAAAAAGCTCCCTTTCAACCTAAACTATACACTTAATACAAAAATTAACTCTAAAATGGGTCGTGGACTTAAATGCAAAACATAAAACTTTCAGGAAAAGACAGGAGAAAATCTTTCAGATTTTTTAGGCTAATTTAAGAGCCCTCTTCCCTCCAGGTAATTCTAATGTCCACTCTTCTGCCCCAGTAGACAAATTCTGCCAATAGACAGAAGCCACTGATTCACAAACAAGTAGATACATCTCGTTAAAAACTATCAAAAGCATCATTTAACCTCTCTAATGATCAAAAGAAAGTTGATATAAAAACAGTAATTAAAGGAGTTCCCTGGGGCCCTAGTGGTTAGGATTCTGGGCTTTCACTGCCATGGCCTGGGTTCAATCCCTGGTCAGGGAGTTGAGATCTCGAGTACCATGTGGCACAGCCAAAAAAAAAAAGTCGAATGACCAAATTTACAAGTAAATCAAACAGAAGTTAATAATTCATGCTTCCCCTTTCACGCAGGTAGGATAACCAATGGTCCCATTTGCCCAGGACTAAGGGCATTCCCAGAATTGAGGACTTTATGTACTACGCCAAGACAATTTGATAAATCTACACAAGCCTCATGTGATCAGTATAATTACTGCTTACTCTCTGCTTTCCCCATTAGACAGAGATCCACAGGGGCAGGACCCTGTGTATTTTAGAGCCTGGTCCATATCTTTGTATATCATAAATACGCAATCAATATTTGGAGATGGAAGACAGAAAGGCAGGAACAGAGCGAAAGAGGGAAGGAAGGGGAGAGGAAGGCAGACAGACCCTTGCTGGGCAGCCTACCCCTCAACATTACTCCACCATCAGACACACACCATGATCACAGTTCTGACTGCACCACAATATAGCTACTTATTTATAGGCCTGTCTCCCTCATTTAGGCCTGAACCCCTCCTGTACGTTGACTGTATTCTATACACTGTCGTATCATCAAAATGCCAAAGCCTAGAGGTTAGGAGAATGAATGCTGAGTTCAGTCTGCCTGGGTTCATATCCTAACCCTACGGATTTATCAGCTGGGACCTTTGACAAGCTATTTCACCCTTCTCTACCTCAGCATCTTCATCTGAAAAACTGAATATGAAAAGAATAATACAGGACTTACCCTCATGGAGTTGTGAGAATTTTACATGCGTTACTGCATGTAAACCATTTAGAATGGTGCCTGGAATACTGTCTAGAGCATTCAATGCCATACATAGTTAGAATTGTTACTAAGGGAAGGGAACCCACAAACCCCATTTAAAGAACTGAAGTGGCCTCATGGTGATCAGGAGCCTACAGGTGGCTGTATTTTCTGGTTGGTGGATAGATGGCAGTCTCTCTGACTACCTCCAAAAGGTCAAGAGGAAACTTTTCAGGTTTGGGAAGGCAATGCAGGGAGGCTCCAGGCTGACATGGGGCTTCCCTTGCCCACGGCCCCCTGCACGTGTCCGCTACTCATTGTGCCATGAAGGCCAGATACCCCAGCGCCCCTGGTGTCCTCAGAGTGTCTGGCCTACGTCTACACCTCCACGGGTACTGTCACTTGAAGGGGCAAGGGGCTCTCAATGGAAAGTCAGATCTAGGCGAGTGAATCCTTCAGTTCATCACCGAAACCCCAGAACCTGGTTTCCAGCACAGAGCAGGCACTCTGGAACTACTTGTTAAGAGACTAATTTTAATAAGCATAAATATATTTTTTTAACTAAGTATATGTGTATAACTGAGTCACTTTGCTATATAGCAGGGATTGGCACAACACTGTAAACCCACCACACTTCAATAAAAAATAAAATTAAAAAAATTCAACGAATTTTAAAAACTGGTTGAAATGAAAATAAAGTTAAGCAGATAATATTTATCAAGTGCCTCCATACAGTGGCAAAATGGGTACTGCACAAATGTAAAACCTCAAACCGCACAGGTTTACATTTAACTGGGCATTCTTGCATCCGTTATTTCATTTGACACACCCCCCCCACAATTCTATGAAGCAGGTAATGAAGGTATTATCTTTGATTTACAAACCTTTTAAAATCCCAGTTGTCTGTCAGTACCCAGATCCACATCACCTCTGGTCCTGCCCTTGACTGTGAGTCTCCTCTCCAGGTCCTTCCTGCTGGGTCATGAACCAGGAAGCAGCATGGCCGTGAACCAAAATTCCATCAGGATTTATCCAAAGGAGTTGGAAATTTATGTCCACACAAAAACGTGCATGCTGGTGTTTATGGAGGCTTTTTCATAATCTCTTAAACCTGGAAGCAACCAAGATGTCCTTCAGCAGGTGGAGGAACTCATAAGCTGTGGTACATTCAGACAACGGGATACTGCTGCTGCTGCTGCTAAGTTGCTTCAGTCATGTCCGACTCTGTGCGACCCCATAGACAGCAGCCCACCAGGCTCCTCTGTCCATGGGATTTTCCAGGCAAGAGCACTGGAGTGGGTGCCATTGCCTTCTCCGAATGGAATACTATTCGGTACTAAAAAGACACAAGCCATCAAGCCATGAAAAGACACAGAGGAACATTAAATGCATAATATTACTAAGCAAAGGAAGCCCATGTGAAAAGACCCTATCCTGGGATATTCAATCTTGTTGTGGCATGCAGGATATCTTTTTTCAGTTGCAGGATTTGAACTCCTAGTTGCGGCATGTGGGATCTAGTTCCCTGACTAGGAATTGAACTCCCTGGATTCGGAGGGGAAGTCCTAGCCACTGGACCACCAGGGATGCCCCTCCAATTGGATGATATTCTGGAAAAGGCAAAACTATGGAGATGGCACAAAGACCACTGGTTGTCAGCGGTTTTGGGGAGGGAGGGATAAACAGATTGCAAGGAATTTTTAGGGCAGGGAAAGGATTCTGAAAAGTAAATTGGTTCCACCTGTGAATTCCCCAGGATTCCACCCCTCTCCACTGTCCTCTTGACTTGATAGAGCAAAGGAGAAGAGACCCAGCTGGGTTGAGTAGCCAAGAGACTAAATTGTCTTTTTTTTTTTTCTGTCATCAGCCTTTTCTAGGGATGTACAGGAAGGCCCCTTTGTCCCAGCTCCTCACAGGCATTCATTCACCCTATTTGCTCTGAGGCACTGAATAAGCTTGTTCTTTGCGCTGGACTTAACCGCGCAGTTCGGTGTGATGAGATCATCCTTCCAGAGAGAGTGCTTGTGAAACCAATAAAGGCTGAGTTAGCACCAGGCATCCCCTCCCTCTCCCTCAGAATAAATTTTCCTTCCCATGCCCCGAGCCCCCCGCCCCGGGACATGCCACTAACAACACTTTCTCAAGCTTATTTCTTCATCTCTTTCCCTCTTTAGACCACGACAGAGACCCTGTTCATCCATCATTCATCTAGCCAGCCCCACCTAGGAGGTGGCAGGTCCCGTGCTAAACATGGCAGACAGAGATGAATAGACGCAGCCACAGCTTCTCGTCTTGTTCATTTCTGCACCCTTGGCATCAAGCGCGGTGCTCCGCAAAGAAAAGACCTTTGTTGAAGGAATGGGTGAAAAGAATCCCCGAATGACCCCACATCAGGTTATGGAAACTGCCCAACTAAAATCTGTTTGGGGGCTTTGGCCACCTGTGCCCGGGCCCCTCACTCCGGGAGAGCAGGGATGAGGACAGGAAGGGCCCTAGTGACATAAAGGATGGACAGACAGTGTCCTTCATTATCACAGATCAAAAGCCAGTTCAGCCAGCTCAGCACTCTGACAGCCCGGGGCCGCCCTTTGTCCAGGAGAGAGATGCAAAGCAGACAATGATTCTTCCAGGAGTGGAAATGTACTGACACTGCTCTTTCTTGTCATTTTATCTCCCCCTTTAACAAAAATGGGACCATATAGTATGGACCATTTTGTAAATTTGGGTTCCCCACGCCCTGGCCACTTAGTGAGTATTTTTCCACAGTACTAAATTTATAAGGCAAGAAGTGGTTTTAATGGTTACATCACGTTCCCCTGTATGAATGTACCAGCTCTTATTTTAACTGTTTCTCTAGTTTGGGATGTTTAGGCTGCCCTAGATTTTTTTCTGGGATGAATATCCTTATTCCTAAATCCTTAGAAGAAATTCCTGGAAGAGGAATTGCTGAGTCAAAGAGCACGTACATATCAACTTTTGACCTTTATGATCAAATTGCCTACATCTGTCGAGTTCCTGCAGGGGATGGGTGAGCACCGGGCCCCTGTGAGCTTAGTGGGCAGTTTAATACAGATCCATGGCGCTTATCTACATCCCTTGTGACCAGATGTACTTCAGAATTCAGAACTTTCTGGATTCTAAACACCAGTGTATATTCTATACGCCATCTTGTACCTCCAGGAGATTCCAGGGCAGACCCGCAGTCCAACTCATCACGATTTCCCCAGTAAAACACATGAAGACTGACAGTAAGCGGGACAATTCAAGACCACAAAGAGCCTTGTGGCAGCCCAGGCCAGGTTTTGCCACTAGATACGTTTTGGAGCTAGAAGTATGTTTAAAAAAGAAAAAAAATAAACAACTTTCAGAGGCCAGAATTTTTGTAGCTCAGATTTTTGGAGAAAGAACCATGGTCTGTAGTCTTTCTACTGTTTTGTGAGGGAAACTGGCCTAGCGGGACAAGAGGAGGGAAGGCAGGGTAAGGATGAAGTCAGCAGCTTGGGAGGAAAGTCCATCTGTGTTTGGATCCTGGCTTCACCAAGGGCAAGCTGGGTGTCCCTGAGCCAGTAGCTTGCCCTTTCTGGGCCTCATCTCTGAAAAGTACAGAGCTGTGGAGAAGACTGCAGAGAACTGAGCATACAAAACTGTTAGCATATACCCGACTAGCACTGAATAGGCGAGAGCAGTTATTAAACTTGCCTAGGTAGACTTCTCTGGTGGTCCAGTGGTCAAAACTCCATGTTTCCGATGCAGGGGTTGTGGGTTTGATCCCTGGTTGGGAAAGTTCCACATACCGCACAGCCAAAAAAAAAAAAAAATCACACATACAAATTTGCCTAAGTAAACGGCGGCACTGGGAAATAAAAGGGAAATGAAAGTCTTTGCTTGTCCTGTGATCCAGGCGTTTGTCAGCCCCCAAAGCTGAACTGCAGGAGTTTGGGGAGAAGAAAGGGCCCACCAGGAGCATGGTGGAACTGCTCCCAGTGGCCCCGCTTGGCTTCTGCCCGACCTGGTGACGCTGGGGCCCTCTGTGCCCTGGCGCCCTGGTTGTGTGGGGCAGTGCCCAGACCGGCCCCATCTGGACCTCCTCAGAGACCTATTTCGGTGTCCCAGGGTGCGGTTGCTGCAAATGAAGCCCAAGATAGTGCGAAGCTGCAGTTACAGAAGTAAGTTTCTCCAAGTGCTCGGGCAAGACACCAGCAGGTCCCACAGAATCAAGGTGTGGCATTAAGGACACGGGTGGCCCACTGGGAGGAGGCGCAGTGGGCTGGGGTCCTCTGGGAGACCACAGGTGGGTGCCAGGGTGGGAGGGGCGGATGAGGGCAGCCCCGAGGCTGGGGTGGGGGCAGGGCACAGGTCTGGGCTGGGACAGAGCAGGGTAGGGGAGGAATCCGGAGAAGCCATCCTTCCCCGTGTTCCAACCACATGGACCTGGAAGAGTGCAGGATACACCCCTGGGTTGTTTACCAAAATCGAAAAGAGAGAAGAGGAAGAGGGGAAGGAACAGACTTGGAAATAAAAGCTGAAAAGCCCTCTGTTACATCCCCACTCTGGACCAGGCTTTACCAGCACAGATTCTAGCACCTCAGCTGCTGGAGGCTCTTTGTGCCGAGAACTCAGACAGATCACGTTTGCCAAGAATAACTTTGTCAGGTCCTAACTGCTCTGCACCAGGACGTGCAGAGATGGAAATTTTCAGAAGCCCCCCCATCCAATGGGACCTTTCACAGCTCACCAAACAGACCTTGGAAAACAGCAAACAACTGGCTCATCTGTTTAGAAAGTACTGCCAGGATTTCTTTAAAAGATTTTTAGAAAATATTCCAGAATCCACCATAAAACTTTATCAAAAGTGTTTCTTCATCACTTATAAGCCCACTGACTTTACACAATAATAGCTTTATTTCTAAACATGCCTTTAATCTTAATCTATACAAATTTCCATGTTTATATGGTTTTAATCACAGTATTATTAGATTTCATTTATACCCTTTTTCTTTATATTCCATAACAGTTTCTAATGGTTTTTTATAGTCCTCACCTTGATTCTAATAATAGCACCCATTTCATCATATACCAGAGAAGGCAATGGCACCCCACTCCAGTACCCTTGCCTGGAAAATCCCATGGATGGAGGAGCCTGGTGGGCTGCAGTCCATGGGATCGCTAAGAGTTGGACACGACTGAGCGACTTCCCTTTCACTTTTCACTTTCATGCATTGGAGAAGGAAATGGCAACCTACTCCAGTGTTCTTGCCTGGAGAATCCCAGGGAGGGGGGAGCCTGATGGACTGCCGTCTATGGGGTCGCACAGAGTCGGACACGACTGAAGCGACTTAGCAGCAGCAGCAGCATCATATTCAATACCACAAACTTCTCACCAAACTATAAAAAATCATTTTTCACTATTACATTGCTAAATAATGCTGCCAACAAACATCTTTGTACAGGTGGTATATTCACAGACCAACTACATAATTTTCTGTTATTTATTCAATACAGGTTTATTGGATACCTATAACTTTAGGCCCAGGGGGTAAGTGAACAAAACAGACACATCTCTGTCCCAAAGGCCGAGCAGTCTATTCTGTAATAATTTTCTGATTTGTGTTCCATTTTCTGTCTGAGTAATATTCCACGCACAGCAGCTCATCCCTACAGGAGCCATGGGGCAGGAGATCAGGGACCACATGCAAGGTGCCTGAGAGGCCACTGAGGCATGAACTTGCAGCTGGTCACAGGGTGGGTCTGGGCCTCTGCAGGCCTCTCCCTGCCACCACTCCCACCGGGGGCCTGCCTCTCTAAACCACTGGGGAGTGGGCTGCAGTGTGGGCGGGAAGTATTCTTCCGGGGACAGGCTGCTCTCAAAGGGGAGTTGCCCGCGTCAGGCAACTCACTCCTCTTCTAACAGAGGGAAGGCTGCAACTGCAGCTGGGGCTCCGCCCTCCCCCGCGTGGCATGGAAGCAGGAGTGGGGGCTCCAGCGGCCGGGGGAGAGGTGGTCCAGTCTTCTCCTTACAGCCCCCATCTCCACCCAAGACCCGCTCCTGACACCCAGCTCCTCTCAAAGCCTGGCCCCTGGGACTGGCTCTCCAGGGCTCTGGGACCCCGTCAGCAGGCCGAGGGAAAATGGCAGCATGTCACCCAAAGTCAGGACCGGAGTAAAACACTGGCTCTGCGGTTGGTCTGAGTCTGCCGTTTGGTGGGATGATGGATTACAGGGCCAAGAATCAGGAGGCCAATCCCTCAGGCACAGGCTGCTTTTGACTGAATTATCATCACTAAATTCACTTACTCAAGCCTTACCGTGTACCAAGAACTTTTCTTCATCATTGTCCTGTTGAGTCTCTGAGCAGCCCTCTGAGCCAGGAGCATTTACCAACTTTCCTTTACACTTGAGGGTAGATAACTTCTCCAGGATCGCCCTGGTGAGTAGCAGTAACCAAGTGCAAACCACAACGCGTCTGATGGCAAAGTGTGAATTCCTAGCCTCTGTGCTATGCCATGTATCAGCACATGGTCACCTCCATCTCTCTTGCCCTCCTTCTTGACGATGCACAATTGCTTGCAAAATCACTGCTCCAGTTACCAAAGAAAAAATGTTTCATTTGACTGATCACACAAGACATTCACGAGCATGGCTGGGAAAAGGCCAGTGTCTCTCGACAGCCAGATCTGAGCCTACCGATGGTTCATGAACAATAATGATCACTAACACCAACGGCCACCTGATGTGAAGACCTGACTCATCGGAAAAGCCCCTGTTGCTGGGAAAGATTGAGTACAGGAGAAGGGGGAGACAGAGGATGAGCTGGTCAGATGGCATCACTGAAAATGGACATGAGTTTGAGCAAACTCCCAGAGATAGTGAAGGACAGGGAAGCCTGGCGTCCTGCAGTTCATGGGGCTGCAGAGTCAGTCATGACTGACAGACTGAATGGCATCCTCAGTGGAGTACTTTCTAGGCCAGCTCTGCTGTCAGCATCCTTTGTGTTTGCGGTCAGTCGGATGCAACTCAATGAGACCCTGTGGACCATAGCCCACCAGGCTCCTCTGTCTATGCAATTTATTCCAGGCAAGGATACCGGAATGGGGTGCCATTTCCTTCTCCAAGGGATCTTACTGACCCAGGGATTGAACCCACATCTCTTGTATCTCCTGCATTGGCAGGTGGATTCTTTACCACTAGCGCCATCTGGGAAGCCCCTGTCAGTACCCGAAAGAAAATGAAAGTCGCTCAGTCGTGTCCTACTCTTTGTGACCCCATGAGCTACAGCCTACCAGGCTCCTCCGTCCATGGGATTTTCCAGGTAAGAGTACTGGAGTGGGCTGCCATTGCCTTCTTCAGGGGATCTTCCCAACCCAGGGATAGGACCCGGGTCTCCCGCACTGCAGACAGACGCTTTACTGTCTGAGCCACCAGGGAAGCCCTGTCAGTGCCCTACCAACAGGTTAACCTATCTAGTCCTCGAAACAGCCACATGAGGGAGATACTGATGTTTCCACCTCGTTTCACAGCTGAGGTGATTGAGGCCCAGAGAGGTTAAATGACAAGCCCAAAGTCACACAGCAAACGGTAAGCTAGGATTTGAACACGGCTTGTCCAAAATTTAAGAAGCTATTGGGACTTCCCTGGTGGTTCCAGTGGCTCAGACTCCACACTCCCAATGCAAGGGACCCAGGTTTGATCCCTGGTCAGGAAACTAGGTTCCTCAAGCTGCCACTAAGAGTTTGCATGCCTCAACTAAAAATCCCACGTGTAACAACTAAGACCCAGCACAGCCAAACAAGCAAACAATTAAATATTTTTAAACTCCATTTTAAAAAATAGAAGCTATTGGTTCAGCCACCCTCCTTTAAATCCTTTTTGACTGAAGAGGAGCAAAGCAGCCCATCCATTTCAGAACACAGAACACCGTGGCGATTCACAGCGGTGGTTCTCCCCGAGCCCCTTCTGGCATAAACATCCAGATCTTTCCACAAAACGCCCCTGAGAAATGCCTGTTGTTTCCTCACATGGGACTCGGGCCATGGGGAGGGCCAGGTTACAAAGTCTCATCTTATTTCTCAGTCAGTAGACTGGTCTTTGCCGTATTCTTATGTACAAGTACTCCGCCCTCTGAGTCTCTGCACTGACCTTCTCTGATTCTAAAACTTCTCTCCGTACAAAACATTCCATTTCCATAATGTGGCCTTTCTACTTTGTGGAGACTTCTCTGCAAATATTGACAAGTGTTTTTTTTTTTTTTTTTCCTCTCCGTTGATGAATTAACACACCTCAGCCCAGCCAGCATTCTCTGTGCCCTGTATGCTCTGAAACGTACAAAGAAGTTTTCTCGCTGGTTTTATTCACGGAGAGAACTGACTGGTCCCGGACATAATGAGAACAAAAAACGAACATAACAAGGAGGATCCCAAGAGAAGAGGTTTTCAACAGATGCTGAGACTGCCTAATGAGGGTTTAACTAGCATCCAAGCCTTCCAACAAGGAAAGGGGGAAAGGAGACTGCGTTAGGATGATTAGTTTCACTTGTCCTCTTGGCAGCTCGGATAGTCAAGTGAAGCATTTATTTAAAAAGTTGATCTCTATGTATGGCAAATGAAGTTGGTTCCCATTTATGATTTTGACATGTGTTTTCTTTTTCAAATAAATGTGTTTACCAGGAAGCCACCAGGGAGGCCCACAGTAAGGCATGCTGTGCAGCGCTTAGTCGCTCAGTCCTGTCCAACTCTTTGCAATCTCATGGACAGAGGAGCCTGGCAGGCTAAAGTCCATGGGGATTCTCCAAGCAAGAATACTGGAGTGGGTTGCCATGCCCTCCTCCAGGGGATCTTCCCAACCCAGGGACTGAACCCAGGTCTCCCGCACTGCAGGCAGATTCTTTACTGACTGACCCACGAGAGGAGCCCAAGTAAACACACAGAGGCGACAAAACTGTGCGTTGGGGTTGGGATGGCACACACAGGAAGTCCACAGGGATCTCCGCAGGACGGGGGGTGGGAGCAGGTCTTCACCTGCTCCTCATCCTTGCCCCATGAGGAAGGCTGGAAGGTGCTTTGTTGAGCTTCAAGAGCAGCCCCTTCCCAGGACCCCTTCTTCCTGAAGGAAGGGGAGCCCAGGCAGAGGGCACAGACCCTACCGAGAAGGCTCCCAGCTACACAGGGCGTCTCTCAGTACGACCTGGGCCTCCTGTCTCCCACAGAACGTCAGACAACTTGGGGTCTCTCTGTTTCTATTGTTATACCCAAGGGATGGAGGTTCCATTAGATCACAACTGACATGTGTTTGCTTTCAGAAAGGATGCGTCACGTGGACACTATTCTTTCTCCTGCTTCACGAGGGGCCTCGGTGTGGACGTGTAGCACAAGCGTGCCTGTGTGAGTGCCCCTGGACCCCAGTGTATCTGAACAGAGGAGCAGGGAAAGTGCCGAAATGGAGCGATAGCTCAAACTCCCTGTCCCCAGCACAGCACTGGCCTGCCCTGCAGCCCTTCATCGTAACAAATAAAATACTAATGCATTTTATTTATTCTCTAATGAGTTTCATTATAAATACAGTTAACGCTCTTACCCGTCTCAGACACACCACCTCGTGAATCTAATGAAGAAAGTTTCAAGAGAGTCACATGCTGTCATTATCCATAACTAAACTCAGATTCCAGGAGATATCCACAGACCCTCAAAATCAGCCCTTATAACTCGAAGTGTGAATTTCTTATAAATAGCTTTAGGAGCTGCGTTGAATTAAAAAAGGGGAGGGCATGCTTACCATTGCACAGGATGCGAAGCTTAATTTCAAAAGCATGCACAGAAATGCCTACGGCTGTCATAAACTGTCACTCTGTGATATACCATGTCATGTGACGCTCGCTTACATAGTAACAGGCTTGATTTTCTTGTGATCCCTGGATTCTTGTTCTCTCATTGGCTGGAGGGATGCTGAGGTCCTCAGGGCCAGCTGAACCTTGGGGAACCTACCTGAGCATCTTACATAGAGAGTTATTCCCTGGGACACAAAACTCCAAGTCCTGCATTGCCTTTGATAAACGTGTGCATCTCTCAGTGAGCTATGAGAAGGCCAAGGTCACACTCCAGAAAAACATGTGGGTATCCCACATTTGGTGTATACCTATGTAGCTGGGGTTTTAAAACAAAGATTTTATTTTTTATAGCAGTTTTAGTGAAGTGAAAGTCGCTCAGTCATGTCCAACTGTTTATGCACAGTCCATGGGATTCTCCAGGCCAGAATACTGGAGTGGAATCTTTCCCTTCTCCAGGAGATCTTCCTAACCCAGGGATCGAACCCAGGTCTCCCGCATTGTGGGCAGATTCTTTACCAGCTGAGCTACAAGGGAAGCCTAGAGCAGTCTTTGAAGAAGAAAATGGCACCCCACTCCAGTACTCTTGCCTGGAAAATCCCATGGATGGAGGAGCCTGGTAGGCTGCAGTCCATGGGGTCACGAAGAATTGGACACGACTGAGTGACTTCACTTTGACTTTTCACTTTCATGCACTGGAGAAGGAAATGGCAACCCACTCCAGTGTTCTTGCCTGGAGAATCCCAGGGAGGGGGGAGCCTGGTGGGCTGCCGTCTATGGGGTTGCACAGAGTCGGACATGACTGAAGCGACTTAGCAGCAGTAGCAGAGCAGTCTTAGGTTCACAGCAAAACTGAACAAAAGTTACAGAAATTTCCCACATATTCCCTGCCCCTACACACACACACACACACACACACAGAGCCAACCCACCATCAGCACCTCCACCAAAATGGCACATGCATTACGGACCACACTGACACATCACGATCACGCAAAGCCCATGGACTCCCTTAGGGTTCACCCTCGGTTCTGTACATTCTAGGATTTAGTTAGACAAATGTATAATGACATGTATCCACCATAACAGTATCATATAGAGTGTTTCACCACCCTAAGAATCTTCTCTTTATTTCTTAAGAATCCTCTTTTCATATACTGATGTTTCCCCCTGAGCTATAATCTATAAGCTTTTCCTCATATCATTAAATCTTTCCTGGAAAACAAAAAATGAAAGCTCTATTAGTCAAAGTACAGACAGCTGAGCTGCTGTATCAGAGGCCCCAAAGTGCTGTATCTTCAAAGAGAGGTCCGGAAAAGACACACGTGTCTTTCTCTCTCATTCAGCAGGTGGAAGTGGGCAGGGTTCTCTGGGGCTGGCCATCCAGGGACCCTGCCTGGGTCCTTCCTTCTTGTTTCAATCTGGCTAAAACCAGATTGTCCCCTTTCTGTGCATATGTTACCACCCAGAGGTTCTTCTGGAAAATGGGATGATAATGCCCAGCTCTTTGGTCCATCTGGGAGCCAAATGAAACATTGCATGTAAGCACCTCATCACGTGAGGCAGAGGGGGTGTTTTTATTAGAATATCCTTATTTCAGAGGCTCAGGGAAGGAGCAGAGTTTATAACAGTGACAGCGAGCTAAGCCCTTGTGAAGCACAGCTCTTGAAATTCACACGGGGTGGGGGGGGACCCCATACACACAAGTGACCCCGGGGGAGGCCCAGCCCTGATCTTTCCTTCCCTTCCTTTGCTTAATGGCCCTCAGTGTGGACTCCGGCAGAATGCCACAAGAATCATAAAAAAAAAATTTAGAAGAAGGCAGTTGTTTAGCTGTGTGAGCCACACAGGAGGCAAGGTAATTGCATTCCAAATCATGTTCCTGTCTCCTCATTTTCACCATGAGAAATTCATCTCACCAACTATTAGGCTCAAATTCACTATAGCAGGAAAGGGGCCGGGAAGGAGGTGCCTGTGACAGAAGCAACACCCCGCCACACACACACGCCCTAGAGCGCCCGCACAAAACCCCTTCCCACACGAGGGTTTTGGAAGAGGGTGGGGAGTATTAGCTCCTGATTGCACCCCATCACCTTACAGGGTTCCTACAGGGGAAGACACAAGGCAAGGCTGTGTTTCCCTTTGTTTAATTTTGTAACTACTCTCAGATGAGGTGGAGAAGGAAATGGCAACCCACTCCAGTATTTTTGCCTGCAGAGTTCCATGGACAGGGGCCCCTGGTGGGCTAGAGTCTGTGGATTGCAGAGTCGGACACAACTGAGCACACAGCACACACACACTCAGATGAGGCCTGTGAGGGCTCCTGGTGAAGACGGGCCAGGTCCATGCAGGGGCCTTTCTTCCTCTTCTCTGCACGTGGCCCTGGGGCAGAGGCGGGCCTTTCCTTCTGCCTCTCCTTCAGGCTGACCCCGCATTCTCCCCGGGGTCACCCTCACATCCTCGAGCATCAGCTGAGGCTCTGAGACACACTCCTCACCAAGTGGGCTCAGGGTGCCCTGGGAGGTATTTTAAATGTGGAGTATGCTCCCCAATTCCCAAACGACTCCCTGGCCTGGGGCCCTGGAATGACATTTGGAGGCTGTCGTAGGCAGGAGGGAGCCAGACTGGCGTAGAGACAGGGAATGGTCTTGAACTTGACAATGCTGCCTGTTCACATTTTCAGATCTCATATGCTGAGAACTACATTACTCATATTCAAATAATAATAAGAGCACCCACTCACCCAGCACCCACTTTGTGCCCACTGCTATTCTAAGCGTTTGACCATGTGCGTAAACAACTTAATCCTCCAGCAACTCTGGGAGATAAGCACTGTTATTACCTCTGTTTAATGGGGAAGAAAAGAAGGCCACTGAGAAGCTAAGATTCACCCGTCAGGGACTCCCGCCTACAGGAAGGCCAGCGTCAGAGCAATGTCCTCTTTCTTCAACTTCCCTTTACTGCCATGGTTTCCTACTCCGTGCTCCTCCACAGTCAGCTGCTCTGATCTGCTGAAAGTGTGCTGTCTGCAGGGATCCTTGGTGGGCGTTCGAGCATCTTTACAATGTATACAAGTGGCTGTCGGGTTCATTCTCTTCCCTATTGTTTTTTTCCACCCATATCATGGTACATCTCATAAAAACTATTTCATCATCCTGCCTCCTCCTGGCCCACCAGTCCATCCCTCAGTGAGCGATGTCAGGATTGAGTCCAACCTCCCAACACCACAAATGATGCCACAGGACATCTTTATGCACGTTTCCTTACGGACACATGAGGATCCATCAACTTCGCTGGGGCTGATGCCCAGGAGCAGGACTGCTCAATGCTTGATCTGTCTGAACACCGCAAAGCCAATGGTCTACTCTCGCACCAGCAGAGCCTGGGAGTCCCTTCATTCGGCCTTAAACAGCTTTCTGTCTCAGGTCTGTCGAGTATCAAGTGGCCTCCCGTTGTTTACATTCACCTGTTAATCACTCATGAGTTTGCACGTATCTTATCTCTTGGGCTTCCCAGGTGTCATAGCGGTAAAGAATCCACCTGTTGATGCGGGAGACATAGGAGATGCAGGTTTGATGGCTGGCTCAGGGATCCCCTAGGAAATGGTTACCCACTTCAGTATTCTTGCCGGGAAAACTCCATGGACAGAGGAACCTGGTGGGCCAGTCCCTGGGGTCACAAAGAGTTGGACATGACTCAGCTGAGCACACAGACACCCCTCTTGTTAAGACTCTGGGGTTTCCTCTGCGAGGAATAACCAAGTCAGTGTCCTCTGCCTCCTTCTTTGGGGGCTCCTGCCTTCTGATGACCCGAAATTCCTCACTGTCACCTGGGTCTAAATCTCTTGTCAGTTTCAGACACTGAAATTGTCTTCGCCTGATGTTGTCTAATTTTTCCATGCTGGTCTTTGGGGTCAGACCTTTTGACGCAGTCATTTTGCCTTATGCTTTGTGGATTTTCTTTTTGTTGGGGGGCCACAAGATCCAGCTTGTGGGATCTTAATTCCTCAACCAGGGACTGAACCCAGGCCCACATCAGTAAGAGACGGAGTCTCAACCACTGGACTGCCAGGACATTCCCTGTGGTTTATAGCTTGAGACCATGGTATATGAAGTTTTTCTCCACCTCTACATTACAGAGATATTTTCAGTATTTACCACATAAACTTTATGGTTGTACGACATATATTTAGGTCTTTACTCGTTTTATGCCTAGTTTTGATGCTGTTTTATAGTTATACATACAGTAATTGAGTTTCTCTGGCATTATCTGCTAAGGTATTTTTCTTTTTCTTTTGACTTCTGCAACTTTTTAGCTCTGTGGCTTTGTTTCTTCCGGAGAAGGCGATGGCACCTCACTCCAATACTCCTGCTTGGAAAATCCCATGGATGGAGGAGCCTGGTGGGCTGCAGTCCATGGGGTCACGAAGAGTCTGAGTGACTTCACTTACACTTTTCACTTTCACGCATTGGAGAAGGAAATGGCAACTCAACCCACTCCAGTGTTTTTGCCTGGAGAATCCCAGGGACGGGGGAGCCTGGCGGGCTGCCGTCTCTGGGGTCGCACAGAGTCGGACACGACTGAAGCGACTTAGCAGCAGTTAGCAGCAACAGGGCTGCAAAGCAGCAGCCTGCTCTTCACAGAGGCAGACACTAGGCGGCGCACCTTCTCTTTCTGCGCTTCACTAGCCCTGTGAGCTGGCATAAAAGACCAAGGGAGGCCCAGCCTTACTTTGCTCACCTGGAAAACGGGTACCACAGTTCTGAGGGTTCCTACAAAGATTCACAGAACAAGTCACTGCACATAAAGTGACCTGAATGTGCAGTTCTGCTTTCTGACCACAGTCCTCATTAATAATGTCTCATTTCTTTACAGCTCCGCTCAGGGCCAATTCAAGGCCTTTGTTATCCCCACGCCCTTGTGCTTGCTTGAGTTACTCCCACATCATTCCAAATATAATGAAGGCAGCCCTTCCTGTGTTCGATCTAACATTTACAAATACACGAGCAGTGGGGGCTTCTCTGGTGGTCCAGTGGTTGAGAATCCGCTTTCCAGTGCAGGGATGCAGGTTCAATCCCTAGTCAGGGAACTAAGATCCCATATGCCAGGGAGCAACTAAGCCCACAGGCCACAACTACTGAGCCTGCATGCTCTGGAGCTCTCGCACTGCAATAAAGACCAAGTGCAGCGAAGAAAAGAAAATTAAACCAAACACAAAACAACAAAAAACAAATATAGGGGCAATGGATCCAGTGGTATTTGATTGGCTAAAATATTATTATTGGAGGCATTTAAAAATTGTCCATTATAATTTTGCTGCATGATTTTTTTCCCCTTCATATTTTAAAGCATTTTGTAAAAGGTCTCAAATGTCTTTATAAACACTAGGTCTTTTTTTCATAGTACTTAGTGGATAAAAGTGAGGAGCCGAGGGTGTAGAGTCTAGTTCCGAGTTGCACAGGGCCCAAACCTGCCGTTACACCCTTCCCTCCTTCAACACCAACTCATCTCATGGCTGCCGTTACACCTGCTGTGTAGACACCAACTCAAACCCAGCGCCACCTCTGCCTCCTGCACCTGAGACCCACCACCCTGAACTCGAGCTTCTGATATTCCCCTCTAACCTGCCCCTCCTCCAGTTTTCCCATCTCTGTGAAATGGCACCTCTAGCCTCAATTCTTCCAGTGTTGAAGCCCCAAACGGGGGAATCATCCTTCTTTCTCCCACCCCACATTCAATCCAACACTATGTCCTATTGGTTCTACTCTCAAATTAACTCCATCTGTCCTATTGGTTCTACTCTCACCTTCAGCTAAAACATCATCCCTCTCCCCTCAATCACTGCAGTGCCCTCCACCTGGCGCAAAGCCTCAGGCTGCCCTCAGCCCAGCCACCCGTGCTCCTGGCCACCTGGGAGTGGTGTCAACCCTCCTCTGCTCAGAGCCCTCCAACGGCTCCCACTCTAGATCCTACCTGACTTGCCCCTTCCTATTATCTCTGATCATGATTCATTCTTTCTCTGCTTTACCCACCATGCTACACTTTTGACATTTCCCCAACCCAGTCCTTCTCTGCCTCAGGGCCTTTACATTTGGTGACCTCTGCCTGGAATGCTTTCCCCCAGGATTGCTTTCACTTCCATCTTCAAATGTCACCTTCTCTATGGGGTCTACCTCCACCACCTTCATTAAAATTCCAACCCCCATGCCCTACAGACCTCTCCCCTTCCCTGCTTAGGTTTTTCACCAGGGTACTTAACACCATCTAACATTCAATACAATTGACCTACTTAGTTATTTTTGCTTGCTTCTTTCTATGTAATTTTTGATGAGGATTACTGATGTTTCTTGTGGACTGCTGAACTCTCCTGCCTAGAACAGTACCTGGTACCTAGTGTCTGTGGAGGAGATGAAGGAGTAATTGAGTACCTTCACTCACCCTACCTGACCACACACACCTTCAGAGGTGAGATCTGTTTGTTTTGGTCCAAGTTCTCTAGATAAAGTTGACCAGTAGGGGATGGGTAGGTAGATAGATACAGGTAATAGATTCATTATAAAGAATTGGCTGGTGCAAATATGTGCGTGCTAAGTGCCAAGTTGCTTCAGTCATGTCCTTTTGTGACCCGCTAGGCTCCTCTGTCCACGGGATTCTCCAGGCAAGAATACTCGAGTAGGTTGCCATGCCCTTCTCCAGGGGATCTTCCTGATCCAGGGATCGAGTCTGAGTCTCCCACACTGCAGGTAGATTCTTTACCACTGAGCCACTGGGGAAGCCCCAAATATGGAGACTGAGAAGTCTCACACGCTACCTGCCATCTGCAAGGGGTCAACAGGACTGATACATGAACCTCAGCATATGGACCAGGCCCGACAGTGCAGCATCAGTGAAACTGAGCACCGACTTCTCAGCATCACCAACATGAGCCTTGACGTCCATTCAGTTCTCGGGCAAACGAGCCCGGGACTACCTACCATTCAGTAAGAAGGCACAACACAGTGGATATTAATACCTTTTAATGTTTCACATTGCTTTTTTTTTTCTTCCAGAAGATTTATAACAAAAACACATGGAATTTAATGAGTTTCAATACATCGGGCGATTACAGAGACAAGTCTATAAGGTGGGATTCTTCTTGTGGGGGCAGAATATTCCATTCCACGAAGAAGACAGAATCACAACATGATTAGGCTTGATCACCCTGTACTGCCTATGTTCTAGTTTCAGAAATTGGCAGACTTGGAGGGGAAAATAAAAACTTTTTAAAATAATAAATAAAAACCGAACACAGTCAGCTGCCTCAATTCCCCTCTCTTTTTCCTTTTCCCTTCTCTCCACACAACCAGATGGGGTGGGGTGAGGCAGGGCCGTGGGACAGGCGAGGTCAGGGGCCCTGCTGACCGAATGCTGGGCAGACACCGAGTTCCCTGAGGTGATTGAGAAATGTACTTTGAATCGACCTCTCAGTGTTGTGGCTGAGAAACACACACAGAGGGAAGACCCCAAAAAGAGGGCTGAGGGGCTACAAGAACTGCTGGTGGGAGGCCTGCCGTCCACAGCATGTTTAACATCCTACTTCTGTAGAGGGGAAACGGCCTAGATACAATGCACTGTCAGTAGCTGTAGCCGGAAATCTCTAACTGCAGGGTTAATACCTCTTTGTGATAATCCGAGTTGGAATGCTAGCAGAGCATAAACACTTCTGCCCAAATTCCACCAAATATGGTCAATAGAAAAAGTCAAAACCACTTGGTTTTTAAATGAAAATCCTTCACATCCACCTGTGTTCAAAAATAATAAATTATGATATTAACAGCTTCCTTTTAAAAACAAAGCAATTACCACAAGAGTTAAATGGTCAAGTGTAGAAAGCCTTTTTTCCCTATGAATGTAGTTATCGAAGGGATAGATACCCAGCACACATGAAAAATAAAGCTGTGGTATCTTGTGATTTCAGCTTAAAGCAAAAGCTACTCCCCAAGACAGTTTTAAACATGCGCTAAATGTTTTCCATTGCAACAATCTCAGCTCACTTAGACCAGCACACAGCAGGCTAAGTAAAGACATCTTTCGTTTTTCCCCTTTTCAGGTGTACACCTGCCTCCATGATGAAGAACGTGGAAACCACACTGCACTAGCCAGTCCTCTGCAGAGCAGACTCCTTCAGATAGGCTGGCTGGGTAGCCACTGCCTTTTCTAAACAGAACTAAAAACAATCACCGGTGGTGTGGCACGTGAGCAAACTGGCCAACCGTGCTTCCCTGGTTCTGGGAGGAGACTCGGGCCACAGGGCGGTCTCTCCCGGGACAAGCCTGGGAGCTTCCCCGTGCTTTCCCAGCGATGAGTCGCTTGTATTTGCACATGGTAGCCATGACTTGCTTTGGGACCAAAATTGTTTGCTATTATCTCTAGTATCACTAACACGAGGAGAAAAAGTGAAAAAAAGAACCAACGTTAGAAAGCTTGACGGTGAGCGTAAGAAAACCCACAAAGGAAAGGCCAAGAGAAAACTGCTTTGACAGTTCCATCACCACCCACCGCGAGGGGCTTGGGGCTGGTGACTTCATGGACGCATCACTCTGATGCTCTGCCAAAAGCCAGTTTTGAGTACATCACGGTAACCCCAATGCAATGCTGCCTGCCTTCCACGAATCACCTCCCACCCGTGAGATCCAAGGGGGCCTCGGGGAGTGTAAGCACAGACACGCAGGTGCCAAACCCGAGAGCCTTTCACAGCACTTCGCCTTGGACTTGGGCAAGAAGCACATCGGTGGTTTGGAGTCTAGGCGGCAGCGTCTGCACTGGGGCTTAACCTCAGCAGCCGGTCTGGAGGATGTTTCCCCCGGAGCGCTTGGTCACCGACAGAGTCGTGAACACCTGCAGGGGTGGAGACAACACGAGAGTTTCAGACACTGGGACGAAAGTTAGCAGAGGAGCTGAGATAACACCATATGTACAAAGGATGACTTGGCCGAGTACTTAAAAATGTATACAACAAAGGAGTAATACGACCAAGGTAAGCATTTCACCAAAGTAAAGCAGAGAAAATGTAGGCTCTATCTAATAAAGTACTTATTATTAGCATGTGATTTATGAAGTGATTAAAACAATCTCCCTGGTTGCTTATTAATTCTCTAAAAGAAACACACCATGAAATATTCTGGATCCATAGAAAGGAATAAAGTGTACTATTCCAAATACCCTTGTGCCCACCCAGCTCAGACAGCCTCATAATGTGGTTAGAACCCTGTGTGTGTCCGCCCTCCTGAGCTGATCCTCTCTCCTTTTAGACACTCTTATCATGATCTCCTTCAGTCGACTACTCCCTTTCAGGCAGATTGAGTCAGCTGGAGAGATCCATTGAGGCTGGGCCTCTCCAGCCACTGTCTCTCCTGAGCTCCACAGTAAGACCGGACCCACATCTCTTCAGACTTAACTCTGTCCAGACTGACCCTGTCTTCCCTTAACCCAGCTCCTCCCAGTGATCGGCATCACCACTACTTGGCTGCTCAGGCCATGCACTTGGAATTGATTCTTAATTCCTCTATTTCCACTACTGTTGATATATCATCAATTAGTAAGTCTTAGGTATCTTGCTTCTTTTCTGTCAAATCTGATCCTTCTTTGTGTTAACACTACTGTGATAATTTGTTTCCAAAACAAATGGTGCCTTCACCTCCCTGTGATGACCCTGTATGCACATATGTCATACATTCCTGCCCTACTGGACATGGATGTCAGGGACAGGGGCTTGCTCTGGCCAAGGTGGGGAAGTGGAAAGCATCACTTGGGAACACAAGCCCTGAGCACCAAGGTGCTCTTCCTGCACCTCCTGTCTCTCCGCCATTAAGCCACAGTGGCCCCAGAAGAAGCTGTCCCGTCAGCTGATCCTAGAGTAACGACAGCATGGGAGCTGGGCTGTAGCTGATCCGTGATGACCTCAAAGCCCCACAAGGCATACAGGAAAAACAAAACCACACCCAAACTGACTATCCATACTGCTCAGGCATGAAAACAAAGTAACTTCGTGTTTAGCAATGTGGGAGACCTGGGTTCGATCCCTGGGTTGGGAAGATCCCCCGTGGAAAGGAAAGGCTACCCACTCCAGTACTGTGGCCTGGAGAATTCCATGGACTGTATAGTCCATAAGGTCACAAAGAGTTAGACACAACTGAGCGACTTTCACTTCACTTCACTTCAGCGAGCCAGTGAGTGTCTCACTGAGACAAGAAGCCATGGCTGACTTGGGAGAGTCCCCAGCGGAAGCAAGACTTATTGTCGGCATACCTAGACACCCTCTTTGGTCAGCTGCATCTTTGACTCTCAAGAAATATCTGGTTTCCTGATTTTTAATACAAAGAGGAAAGCACAAGAAATTGAGGCCGTTTTGACGTCTACATTACAAAGCAATAGGAATCAGCATCAAAAATACTTGTGAATAAGAGGGGAAAACACTTCTGTGTAAAGGGGAACAATACCGAGAAAAATCCTTAGTCTATTTAGCCTTAAAGCAGTGACAAAGCCTTTTTTCCCCCTCTATGCCAATTTATTAGCAGCACTGCAAAAACAGTCAGACCCAAGTAATAATGGCTAGTAAAACATTTAAAGCATGAACCCAGAAGAAAATGTGAGAACAATTCACATTTCCAAAAATAATAATTATAAGAAGTTAATTTTTATTAACAAAGATATGTGAAAAGGCTTGAAATAGTCCTTTCTTTTGAACTTATTACAGAAAAAGTTACACTGAATTTTGCAACATTTTCACGAGCACTCAAATTCAAAGCTGATGACACTATAAACTAGTACAACTCTTTTTTGAAGAGCAATATAACTCCTTTGTTTAAAAAAAAATGTGTGACTGTGAATGAGAACAGCAAGATAATATGCAATAATGAAAATAGCTGTGTTCGGATGCTGGTATTACAGGCAATTTAAAATACCATCAAACATGCTCTCCTTCCAATTTTCTAAAGGAAGAAAAATAATGAGCAAGAGAATACATTAAAGCCAATTTCATGCTTGTGAATTTGCAAGCTTATGTTTTATTCCTCAGGAATTAATTTAGAAATAGAACTTGTAGGATGTGTGGGTAAAAAACTGCTGCTAAGTCACTTCAGTCATGTCCGACTCTGTGCAACCCTGTAGATGGCAGCCCACCAGGCTCCCCCGTCCCTGGGATTCTCCAGGCAAGAACGCTGAAGTGGGGTGCCATTTCCTTCTCCAATGCGTGAAAGTGAAAAGTGAAAGTGAAGTCGCTCAGTTGTGTCTGACTCTTCGCGACTCCATGAACTGCAGCCTACCAGGCTCCTCCGTCCATGGGAGTTTCCAGGCAAGAGTACTGGAGTGGGTTGCCATTGCCATCTCCAAGGATAAAAAACTAAACCCATCAAAAATGGAAAGAAATGAAGGGGGAAAGAAAGAGATCTTATCTATTTCTCTTCTATTGGAAACATGTTAAAGACACGAGGGAAGACAAACCGCCATTGCGGTTAGTCTATATGGAAAAAAACAAACAGGGTCAATTCCTACATGGATCTTATATGCACAGGCCTGATTTACAATTGTTCTAAAAATATACTTGAAAAAAATGAGCAGAGGCAGTTTCTTGATCCCAGGACAAAGAACACTCTAACAAAAGGGTAAATAAACACTATCGGAGGCATGTGTGTCTCTTACCCAGTCAACCCCTCCGAGCCTTATAAGATCCCCCATCCCATTCACTGCAGACTGGGATTATGCTGACTACTAATGAAACAAAACTTTTGATGTTTGGCACTAAAATTCATTTAAGACATTTCACAGATCTTGTCTCTGATGCTCCTTCTTCTTAAGCCATTATTTTTTCTTTACAGATAAACTTAATTAGTTGAAATTACTACTCAAAATCACATGTGATCAGTTTCCTCCTCAACTATTATTGCTCAGATGTCCAGGATAAATAACCATCACACCAACCTCAAACTGAATAACACTCGTGCGTCACTGACGCCTCAGGCCTTGAGAATCCCTCTCTCACCGACACCGAAGGGCCTTCAGTCAAAACATCAGTAGTCTCTCCTCCTCCCACAGAGACTCCGGAAGGAAACCCTGTGGAAACTATTTTCCTCCAAAAAAGCAAAGCCTCCACCGAGGAATGCGTCAACTCCTATAGGCAACTACTTCAGAGCCAAAGGCTGTGCAATCATCCAGGTTCTTTTATTGAAATGGTACAAACCACCCACAGCTGGTGTGGCACTGCGGCAGCAGTCCTGAGGGCCTTCAGGTCCCCGAATAAACCATGATCTCTGCCACACAGGGTTCTCGTACTTGGTGCTCCCTCAGACTGGCTGACACGAATGCATGCTTCTCCTCTTGTGCGAGAACTGGCCCCAACGCCACGGTGCACTTGTCCTGAGCCCCCACCACCCAGATGTGTGCCCAGCCCCTCCCTCACCCGCCTCGCTGCTCTGACTCAAACCCCTGCTGCTCGCCAGCACCCAGCACGGAGCTAGGCACACAGCTGCACAACAATAACACTCAGAGGGAGACAAGGCAGCCAGTTTTTTAATCTCATTAATCAGTTGCCACCGTGGAAACAAGACAAAGAGAAAAGTCCTATGAAAAAAGTGAATGTTCACCTCTGATCTTCAAAGTTATAAGAGAAACAACAGATGGAGATGCACAGTGGCACACGCTTCAGGAGGCTTTCCAGCACGCCAGGTGCCCCGCGGGGACAGGCCTCTGGCTGACCTCTCCGCGGGCCTGGACTTCAGGGGGACGCCTGCCTTCTCCACCACACCTCTCTGCCCAGCTGGCAGTCAGCCTGCAGACAGTGCCGCGTGCTGCCACTGGGTCATGACACGACACGACACAACCAAGGGAGGCAGCAGGAGCCACGCTCACGCCAGCCTTTTAACCAGTCTGCTGAGACCCACATGCAGATTAAAGAACTAGACACTCGCATAACCAAGTCGGGAAGGGATGTCTTTATCCTGGTTGAGGATGACTGTTGTTTTAAAGTATTCTAGACTTTACCCATACCCACCGTTGTGGGTTGAATAAAGTGCTCCAGAAAGAGAAGGTCAAGTCCTAGGCCTCAGTGCCCATGAATGTCGTTGGAAACAGGGTCTTTTCAGATGTAACCAAGTGAAAACGAAACCATGCTGGATCAGCGGGGCCCTAATCCATGACCTTACAGTAGGAGGGAAATCTGGACCCAGACACACAGCAGGTAAGGCCACATGAAGCCAGAGGCAGAGGCTGGAAAGGCAAGGAAGGCCTCATCTCCAGGGGCCCTGGAGGGAGCATGGCCCTGCTTTCAGACTCTGGCCTCCAGCACTCTTAGAGAAGACATTTCTGTTGCTTCTAAACGCCTAAGTTGCAATAGTGCGTTATGTTAGCCCCAAGAAACCAGCACACTGTTTTTTAAAAAGAACGACACTAACTGGCTCCTCTCCTTCCCTAGACGGTCTTAGTCATGACACTGAATAAAAGACACACTGCACAATCTTCAAGAGCTTTTAAAAATCTACTCTTTTCAATTTTTATGTATATTTTTCGAAATTCAGTTTTACTTCACAAAAACAAGTTTTCAAAAACAAAACAACAACAAATAAAACCCAGAACAAAACAACATATACAAAGTTTTCTGTGAATAATGACCTGGTCACTAAACAGGTGCATATTAGCACAGAGGAAGACACTCAGGGAAAAGACAAAGCAAAAGGAAATGAGAACACCCTTTCAGGCTGCACTTCTCAGCTCTGTTCCTAAGCCTCTTGATGCACAACTCCCCAGGCCTCCAGGTTCTCCAGTGGACGCGTGCCTGGCCTACAAGCCCTACTTAGGGGCAGCACGGTAAGAAACTGGCATATGGATGAGCACTGACGGGTGTGGAGAAACACTGACACCCGGAGGCCCCACTGGGAAGCTTCCAGCTCTACTGTCATTGGCTTGATCATTCTTTCACAAGCTTCGCTTTCTCATCCTTTGACACTGAAAGCTAACAAGGGAGACAACATCATTAGTCTCCAGGTAGCTCAGGGATAACTAGCACTGATGCTCTTGTTGAGTACGAATATCATCATCAGCTGATTGCCATGAAAATAATTTATGACACATGATAAATAAACAATTTGAAGCCTATCCATATAAATCACTCTCACCATTTTTACTATTCAGCAGCATGACAGTACTATCTAGTGGGCTTTCCAGGTGGGGTAGTGGTAAAGAATCCGCCTGCCAATGTAGGAGAAACAAGAGGCTCGGGTTCGATCCCTAGATCGGGAAGATCCCCTAGAGTAGGAAATGGTAACCCACTCCAGTATTCTTGCCTGGAGGATCCCACTGTCAGAGAAGCCTGGTGGGCTACAGCCCATGGGGGTCACAAAGAGTCAGACATCACTGAGCACAAACGGACAGGCACTATCTAGCCTTAACTGAAAGTGTGGAGAAAAAATAATAATAATAAAGGAAGTGTGGAGACGCACCTCTGCGCAAACAGGGTGGATCCCGATGGTGCCGTCCAGCTGGTCCTTGGTCAGCCCACATTTGAGCGCCGCTGCGAACCCCTGGTCACCTCTCCAGCATTTGGACCCAGTACGTGGAAGCCCACAACACGTTCCTAAGATACAAAAAAGTGATACAATTATGTAGAATTTTCCCTCCTTAACAGCCTGAAATATTCTTCCAGTCTAATCTAAAAAAAAAAACCATTCAGAAATACTGATGCTTGCTGCTGAAAACTGCATAGGCTGAAGGTACTGCAACAGGGGCTAATACAGAACTGTGGTCACATTAAGCAAGAAGGAAGAGAAGGAACCAGCCACTGGTGATGATGAGGAAGAACACTTTGCAAAAGCAGAAATGTGTGCAACCCCGTAAGCACCAAAATGTTCTGGAAAGTGTTTTCAAAGGGCTGTTGGAAAGTGTTTTCAAAGGGCTGTCCAGTGGTCCCTATCTCTATCCAGTTGTCTCAAAGCTCCAGGTAAACCACCTGTGGTAGCTGAAACATTTAAGAGCAGCCATTCAAATTACAAAACCATTTAAACTGAAGTTTTGGGAGTAGAAAGAAGAACCTGAGAGCCTTCCAATGTGAAAACATTTTTGAAAGCAAGAGAAAAATATTTGGCAATTCTGAAATACCTGTGTGGGAATCATTCTGAATAAATGCTAAATCTAAACTCAGGCTACCCCTGCCAAGAGCAGGGAAACCTGTTGCATTCTACTGTGCAGACTTTTAGAGCTCTGAGCTGGTGCATCCGATCCAACCCTCTTGTAACAGACGAGGCAGCTTAGGCTCAGAGGCGCAGAGCCTTATCTGATGTTCAATGGCTCCCTGAAAACAGTCAGGAAGGGCCTTCTGTATGTAATCCACTTCATGTTAGACTCTTGCTTTATTCATTTTGGCAATCAGGGGTTGTGCATATGGATAAGTAAAGCACAAAATACACTAGATTTAAATGTAATAATATGGATAGATCTCAAAAAGCGAGATTAAAAAGGAAAAGATACAGGCTTCTATTTAGCTGAGGATACCAACTTTCTTTAAACCATGATGTATGATGTTTACAGGACATAATAGGCAGCAAATATATAAAGTATGAACAGTGAGACAGCCCAATGTGAGGAGAGTGTGGCCTCTGAGTGTGGAAGGAATGGGGGTGGAGGACCAAGAAGAAATGTGAAAGACAATTAGGCTAGAGGTTAACAGCATGGATTCTAGTTGCCTTGGACTGAATTCCAGCTCCTAGCACAATTAACTTCCACACTTCAGCTTCCTTGTCTATGAAATGGGGATAACAATAGCACAGTACCTCACAGGATTATACAAGGATTAAATAAGTTAGTACATGTAGATCATTAAGTAATGACTGACACATTTTACATGTTCAATAAGTAAATATAGCCTATTATAAACTGTGAGCTTCCCCAGTGGCTCAGGGGTAAAGAATCTGCCTGCCAAGGCAGGAGATCAGAGTTTGATCCCTGGGTGGGGAAGTTCCCCTGGAGGAGGAAATGGCAACCCATTCCAATATTCTTGCCTGAAAAATTCCATGGACAGAGGAGCCTGGCGGGCTATAGTCCATGAGGTCGCAAAGAGTAGGACACAATTGAGCACATACGGTTATAAACTGCCTCTGTGACATAAATGTCTGTCTCTCCTAAGAGAAGCTCCGGGCAAAAACACCAACATGTTAATAGAGTCTGCAAATTTCTTTCTGCAAATTTCAAATACACTGTGTATAAAAAGCATAGCATACAAAAAGAATAAAAGCCTAGCAAGCAAGTACTATTTAAAACCAAGCACATTCAGTCACTGTGAAGTGACCGAACTCAAAATGAATACAGCCTGCCCCAAGGATGGTCAAAAACAGGAAGCAAACTTTTATATAAGATGGCTTATGACAAAAGAGCAATGACAAGTATTCATCTCTTGTAATACTGTCTTTGTTTATGAAAATAATTGACAGCAATACCATCCAACAACAATACCACCCTCAGTTATTTTAATTAAAATGAGTTTTCACTGGTAGTATAAGTTATTTTTCATATTATATAAAAAAATGCCATTTGAACAAATGACACAGCAGTAAAAGAAAAAAAGAACAGGAGAACTAGTACAGTTAAAATAGATTTGCTTGATATAAAGGAAACTTTTGAGGTTTCACTGACTGCTCTATGCAAGTGAAGTATCTCCTACTAGATGTCAGACTGCCAGCATGAATGTGTGACATTCTCTCCTTTTGACTGTAGTAGCATGGTATCTAATGCATACTCATACAAATGACTTTATTAAAACTATATCTAAAAAGACAACACTCTACATAAAACTGTTCTCTATGTCAATCTTCTATAGCTTGCTAGAGGTAATCCTAGTATGTCCATTTATTAAATGCATCTATTGATGATGTTTTTTGTAGCAAATCCAAGTTTTCCTAGAACTCTTCGCTCTGCAAAAAAGCAATCTGCAACTGTGCTACTGTGTAAAGCAGTAGTTACTAAACCAATACATCACTTCGTGTCTGACTCTGTGCAACCCCATAGACGGCAGCCCACCAGGCTCCCCCGTCCCTGGAATTCTCCAGGCAAGAACACTGGAGTGGGTTGTCATTTCCTTCTCCAAAGCATGAAAGTGAAAAATGAAAGTGAAGTCGCTTAGTTGAGTCCGACCCTCAGCGACCCCATGGACTGCTGCCTTCCAGGCTTCTCTGTCCATGGGATTTTCCAGGCAAGAGTACTGGAGTGGGGTACCATTGCCTTCTCCAAATACATCACTTAATTATACTCAAATCCCAAAATGAAAAAAATGAATTCATTAGGTTATTAACATATGAATTCTTTTAGTTGTTTATATTTTTACTGGAGATACTTTTTGAAAAACAAGATCTCAACTAAGTTAAAAATACACCACTTCTCGTTAAGATTCAACCCACAAAGGTAAGAGAGATCAAGAGGTACAGACTTCCAGTTACAAAATAAATAAGTCACCATACAGTCATGTACAGTGTGGGGAATACAGTCAGTAATTATGTAACAAATTTGAATGGTGACAGATGGTAACTAGAGTTATCATGGTGATCATTTGAAATGTACAGAAATATCATATAATCAAGCCTTTATGTTCAACACCAGGAACTACACAGTGCTGTGAGTCATTAATACTTTGAAAACAAGCTAATGAAAAGAGATCAGATTTGTGGTTACTAGAGGTAGGGGATGCGGGAAGGGAGAGATGGATCAACCCAGTCAAAAGGTACAAAATTCCAGTTATAAGACTAAAGAGACTCTTGGGGTATAACGTGTGTACACGTCTGCTCAGTTGTGTCCGACTCTTGCCACTCTGTGGACTGTACAGCCCACCAGGCTCCTCCACCCACAGGATTCCCCAGGCAAGAATAAAGGAGTGGGTTGCCATTTCTTTCTCCAGGGGATCTTCCTGACCCAGGGATCAAACTCACATCTCCTGCAATGGCAGACAGATTCTTTACCACTGAGCAACCTGGGGAGCCCCAGTGGTGTAATGCATAGCAGGATAAATATAACGAACATTGCTGTCAGTTAGATATGAAGGTTGTTAAGAGAGTAAATCCTGAGTTCTCATCACACCCATGGAACACTTACAGAGCATGTGCACAGACATACACTTGTCCCGGGTGACAATACAGAAAATGGGGGTAGCAGTCAGAAAAGTCCGAAAACCAATCATCACTTTGTAGGTATGGAAACAAAGCCTGTGAGGTCAGGGGGTTTATCCTTAGGTCTTTGTTACTAGTTGTTACACAAAGCAGCAAGCAATGAAATCTTAAATCAGAACCCAATTAAGAGTTCCCCCATTCCAGCTTTCTCACTAGTGCTGGCTGCTTAGCATACGAACCTGGGTTACTCCTTTCCTGTTCTGTCATTATTTTTAGTTAGTCAATGGCTTCACTGGTTCTGACTGCCCGCCCACAGCACATTCATGCAGAGGGGAGCCAGGCCGTGTGTGTCATCAGGGGCCTCACCCTAGTGTGACAGCCACACAGCTGGGGAGACTCACAGGTGAAATGCTAAAAGAATGCAATGTGTGTACCATGTGATCAAAACAGAGCTGCAGAGTAAAAATAAAATGAAATCAGTAGAAAGGAGTAAACATGAACAGCACTCACATTGTCTTTGATATTCAGACTACTTTTGCATAACATTTGTTGTTATCTCTTGATGGAATCGTCCATTCCAATGGCCAAAAGTAACTATGGTAAACCTAGGAAGACAGAAACACAATTTAGACCCATCGTATCAAGAAGTATGTCTGTCAAACACTAGTTGTGGTGTGAAGACAGTAGATGCTCTCTAATATTTAATAATTAGACTTTTATTAAAAAAAAAATTTATGGAACATATAAGAACCTGGTCAGAAGGTAAATAACTTTAAACTCATAGTTGACAACCCTTTTGCCATAATCTCATCCCTTAATTATACTTCAGGTTCCAATGATTCAACCTTATGTAACAACAACAAAGTGCAAGCAAATGAGAGAAAGAAGCCATGTAATTACTTTCCATCTTGCATTAAAAAAAATAAACCAATGCTATCTTGTTACCTCAAAAGAATGACAACTTTGGGCAAGAAACAAGTAAGGTGCCAGGAACAATTATAGCAATTATCTAGTTCTCCTACTTAATACTTCCAAAGACATCTCCTTCTCTGAAATTATCCACCAAAAGTACCGAAGGAGGGAAGGAAGGAGGGAAAGATGACAGATGAAAGGACACAGACATCCTAACTGACATTTCATAAACTTAAGTCTTGGATGACTAACAGGATTTTTTCTCCTTCAACTGCTAGCCTCGATTCAAAACATACAAGGTTGGTAGGATATTTTAAAAACACACTGATTATCTAAACATTATACAACATTCTTTTACCTTGTAATATGATATAAATCTTTTGATAAATGTGGGTTACAAAATTGAATGTATAGTATCATAGTATCACGACAATTACACAAGGGAAAAAATGATTTTGAAAACTACTAACAACAGCTGTGTTATAAACATAAGTCTATGAGTGAGTGTTTCCTATTTCCTTTGTATTTTTCAAGATGTCTTCAACTCAAATGCCTTGCCTTTAAAAATGCAAATTCTAATCAAACAAACACAAAAAATTATCTGAAAAAATATAGAATATTAAGAACCTTAAAATTAAGTTATATTTTGAGAGTAATATATCCTCAGAAAATAATCAGAGAAAGAGACAATGAGTAGCAAAGATGTTCATCATTCTATTCATAATAGTGAAAAATTAATCTAATAAAATGGCTTAAAAATTACTGTATAGTAGCACCCCTGAAAGGAAATATTGCAAAAGTCCTTTTTTAAAATGGTGCTTTTAGAGTGAAATGCTTGTGATCTAACATTAATTGTCAAGTACAACAGAAAATTGCATGTAACTTAATCACACTTTAAAAATTAAGCTATGTATACCAACACAAAATTATATATATATAAAATACTTAGATCAAAATATGCAAAAATATTAGCAGCAGTTATCTTTCATGAATTAAAATTTCCTTTTTTAATATTTTGAAAATTTCCTATCAGTATACTATTCTTATAACCAGAAAAAATGCTAATAATGTATTATTGATAGATCAATATTACATGCTATTACTAAAATATAGAATAAAAGAAGTTGTTGAGAAATTTAAAATAGACTTTCATATTACAAAATGTACTCTGATTCACAAATCTGGTCTTTTAGGTTTTACTGCAAACTTTTTTTCCCAAATGATTTAAAACAGCAGACCCTTTGTGTGGCATTATTTGTGTATATAAAAGTAGTTTACTTCATCTGCAGTTTCCTTGACATTGGTGGTGCTTTAGTAGCTAAGTCGTGCCCGACTCTAGTGACCGCATAAACTAGTCCACCAGGCTCCTCGTCCATGGGATTTCCCAGGCAAGAATACTGGAGTGGGTTGCCATTTCCTTCTCCAGGGGATCTTCCTGGCCTAGGAATTGAACCTGGGTCTCCTGTACTGCAGGCAGATTCTTTACCAACTGAGCTACGAGGGAATCCCTTCCTTGACTATATATAGGATAAAAAGTGACTGGCAACATTAGCTATAAATTAAAGGGTAATGGTAGAAAAAAAAAAAAGCTAATAGAACAATAGAAATGTAGCTACTTTTTAGTCTTTTTCCCTGTATTTTTTAACCATATTAATAAAAAAAGAAACCAGTAAAAGTGGTTGTGAAAAACAGAACCAAGAATTACTGGATCAACTGATAAATGGAAGGTTGGTCAGATAACAATATTACATCAACAGTAAACTGTCTAAAAAGTGATAACCATCGTGTGTTTAGATAGGAAAATGTCCCTGTTCATAGTATTAAAGCATTTAGGGGTAAAGGGGCATTCAACTTAGTTCTCTTAAATGGCTCAGGAAAAAGAAATACACACAGATGCATGGAGATAAAGACGACTATGAAGAGGATAAAACAAATAGGCAAAATGTTACTAATTCATGAATCTGGGAAATGGGTATACAAAAGTTCTTTGTACTATTTTTCAGCTTCTCTTTATGCTAGAAATTATTTTAAAATTTGGGGGAAAGAGTAGTAAGTAGTGAAGAGTAAAACTTACCTCAACATTTTCTTCCCCAAATTTCTCCACAGCTTTCTCCTCAGAAAGACCACAACACCCATATTCCAAAGGAGTGAAAACAGTCGTTGGAACGTTTTCATAGTCACACTATCTCAAAACAGAGGAAGCGAGTTATGATGGGAGAGATTATAACTCAAAAGAACACACACTTCAAAAAACTTCAAATGAGGAGAGAAAAGTAGACTAATAAAAGCCTACTATACTGAGAACCATTAACTGATGTGGTAATATTTCAGCAGAGGTTTACAGTCTGTCAAGAATGTAATAAATTCATGTAGTCATGAATAAGAGACTCATGCAGCTTCTCATCCAGCTACCAACTCATGTTGATAAGCACATGCTTTCTGTCCCTTAAATAAAGCAAAAACAATCCTCATGCACCCAATGTTGAAAGTCTATTACTAATGCAGAAGTTAACAGACTTTACTGGAAAATCAATTAGGTAATACAAATCAAGAGCCATAAAAACATTTTACAGTTTTTGGGCCAATAACCTCACTTTTAGAAATCTATGACAAGAATGTAATATATAGAAAAAGCTACATAAATTAACTGAGCAATGTCACAGTTCTCATCAATAGTGGAATATCAGAGTGGCTTTAAAATTCAAATAAGAAAGTGGTTCTATAGTACATATTCTCAGTGCAATCTTATGCAGCCATTAACATAGTAATGAAGACCAAGGAACAAAAGAAGTTCACGATGGGCTTTCCCCTGGTGGCTCAGTGGTAAAGAATCTGCCTACCAATGCAAGAGACACAGGTTTGATTCCTGATCCGGGAAGATTCCACATGCCACAGAGCAACTACGCCTATGCATCTCATCTATTGAGCCTGTGCTCTAGAGCCTGGGAGCCGTGACTACCAAAGCCCTTGGTGCCCTCAGCCTGTGCTGCACAAGAGAAGCCACCACAATTAGAAGCTTGCACATCGCCAGCTAGAGAGTAGCCCCCACTGGCTGCACCTAGAGAAAAGCCTGCGGAGTAACAAAGACCCAGCACAGTCAAAAATGAATAAATAAAGAAAATTATTCAAAAAAAAAAAAAGTTCATGACTATGACAGTATTTCCAAAGCATACTTTAATAGTCATAGATGACAAAAGGGTTCTGAAGTCAAACAAGTTTATAAAATGCTGTATTAAGCAAATAAGTTTCTCAACCATCAGATTTCTCAGAGGCTTTAATATGCTGATGTGAATTATGAAAAACACAATTACGGAGATGCCAAATACATTTGCAAACGCCAGTTGGTAAAAACCTACCCAGTCACATTTGGACAAAGAGGTTAAGTCATTCTGAACTTAAAATATGAACAATATAATTCTCACTCTCTAACACAGTAGGGTACAATCTTTAAAATGTGCCTCCCTCTAGAATTAGCAACATATAGTCTTTTTTTTTTTTCCGGAGAAGGCAATGGCACCCCACTCCAGTACTCTTGCCTGGAAAATCCCATGGATGGAGGAGCCTGGTAGGCTGCAGTCCATGGGGTTGCAAAGACCCGGACATGACTGAGCGACTTCACTTTCACTCTTCACTTTCAGGCATTGGAGAAGGAAATGGCAACCCACCCCAGTGTTCTTGCCTGGAGAATCCCAGGGATGGGGAGCCTTATGGGCTGCAGTCTATGAGGTAGCACAGAGTCAGACATGACTGAAGCGACTTAGCAGCAGTAGCAGCAGCAGTCTTTTTTTCCTCTAATACAAATCCTTGGAATTCTGACTGAAAAGTAAAGACAGACTTCTGCTTATACCCGTAATGGACCAGGTTTACTTCCTGCTTTAAACAACTTAAAAAAAAAAAAAAAGACAAATATGAAACACTTCTTAGACACTGGACCATGGGTAGCACAGCACCATGGCTGCTGTTGAAAAGGGAAACCAGAAGGGCAACAAATGAGGTGAGTTTCCTGCCCAGAGCAGTTTCCAGGGCTTGGTAAGGAGAGGGAACAGAGTGCAGAGTGGTCTTTCTGAGTTACAGCGACACAGATCCCAGTTCAGGGATGCCAACGTGGCCGGAAGCTGCAGGGCAGAACAGCAAAGTGGCTGAGGCTGCATAAAGAGAAAGCGAGATCAGCAGAGAGGGCCTCCTGAGATTTGGGCTGAGCACTGATCTGTAAATCAATGCCAGAGGAAAGCAATCAGGGTGAGGAAGGCGCCACCGGCAAGCAGTGAGACCCCAAATGACCTACTCTTACAAGTCAGAGTAGGGAAAGAGTTCACAGTAGGAGGAATGGGACAGACTCCTTGGAAGGGCCTCCATTGAGTAGAACTAAATTAGGCCTAAATGAAACGTTACTGTTGACACGCCCAAAAAAAGCTGAAAAGCAAGTTACACAAGGATAAAATGACTCCTGTGTAACTTAACGGGCCACCAAAACAAACTCCAACACTATATTAAGGAATGCAACAAAACCCAGCACCCAACAGTGTAAAGAGCACAAAGTCTTCATCCATCCAAACTAATATCAAGAATAAAATTAATCAATAGAAATAGACACTGTGAAAGAGATGATGGGATTAGCAGAGGACATTAAAAGAGCTATTAAAAACGTGTTCTATAGGCTCAAGAAGGTAGATAAAAATGCAGTCTGCTGAGGACAGAAAAGGAAAATGTAACTTGTAGAGATAAACTACTTGAAGTGCAAATTACACAGAATGGGATTTACACCCCAAGACTACAAAAGAAAAGATCAGTGGACTTGAAGACATTGCAATAGGCTCTCTGAGAAAATAAATGCACAGAAACAGGGGGAAAACATGAACGAGGCATCAGAGACCCATGGGATAATATCAAGTGAACCACCACTCATGAATTTGAGGCTTGGAGCAGGGACAAAAGAGGAAGAAAGCAAAAACTTAACTGAAAAGCTAAAAAAAATTCCAAATTTATCTATGAACAGATAAATCCCCAAATCTTGACACACCATAAGCAGAATAATTATAAAGAAAAGCATGGCAAAGCATGCAATAATCAAATTGCTAAGAAACAGTGAAAGGGAAAATCTTAAGAGGAACAAAGATAAAAACAATAGCATATTCCCCTATGCAACCAGAAGACAATGGGTAAATTATTAAAATACTTAAACACTGTAAATCTAGAATTCTCTATTCAGCAAAAATATCTTCCAAAAAGTATAAAGTGAAGGCATAATAAACTAAAACACCAACCAAAAGCCCCACAAGGAATTCACCTTAAGCAGATGTGCATTAAATGATGGCAGAAAATAATGTATCTGATGGAAACCTGGATCCAAATTAAAGATATATTTTCTCCTTGGTCCCCAAACTGTTTCCAATTGGCTTAATTGACTATTGTGGCCTAGCCTGAGAAATGTAGTCCTTTTTTTCAATACTTCTATTTGGCTAATCAACTTTCAGAACACAATCCATCCTCAAATTGCAGAGATGTGTACTATGGTTTCTCTATAGTTCTGACATAAAATATTTTTATATTTACTGTAAAATTGAGCTTACAAAGCACCATTTTAAGTAATAATAAAATTATTTCAAGTGTTTGAGAGCAATTCTAAAATCCAAGA
Organism: Aepyceros melampus; assembly: GCA_006408695.1. NCBI lineage: Eukaryota > Metazoa > Chordata > Mammalia > Artiodactyla > Bovidae > Aepyceros > Aepyceros melampus. The sequence continues at coordinate 214,091 of SJXQ01008373.1, read as the reverse complement.
AATCTACTGCTCCTTGGAGAAAACAGCTAGAGTGCCCATTCAGTTCAGTTCAGTTCAGTTGCTCAGTCGTGTCCGATTCTTTGGGCCTCCCTGTCCATAACCAACTCCTGAGTCTACCCAAACCCATGTTCATTGAGTCGGTGATGCCATCCAACCATCTCATCCTCTGTTGTCCCCTTCTCCTCCCACCTTCAATCTTTCCCAGCATCAGGGTCTTTTCAAATGAGTGCTCATTAACAATCTTTTAAAGCTGGTACATGTGTCTTATCATCTGGCTTTTTAAACAGCTTACTAGAATGTCCATCACCTACAGGTTGACTCAGCTTTATGATCTGTTCTCTGTTTTTGAAATGATAAAAATATTTTTCTCCTTCCTCATTTTCCCAAAAATAACAGAATATTTAAGGGCAAATATGTTTAGCAGCTTTGAAAATGACTTTAATCTGCTGTTAAAAAGATTCATTTAAATTTTTTCAATATATTTTTCCACTTCATTTAATACAAGCACCTCTGTATTGGCGGTAGTCTTTAAAGTCTTTAGACGTCTTTTCTACCCTCATCACCTTTTATAATTGATACTTCCCAAATCTTCCTCACGTCTTTTTGTTAGTTGCTTAGTCGTGTCCGACTCTTTACAACCCCACGGACTGTAGCCTGCCAGGATCCTCTGTTCATAGACTTCTCCAGGCAAGAATACAATAGTGGGTTGCCATTCCCTTCTCAAGGGAATCCTCCCAACCCAGGGATCGAACCCTGGTTTTCCACACTGCAGGTAGATTCTTTACCATTTCAGCCGTCTTTACAAGATGCAGGCTTCACTGAGGGCTCAGAGGTAAAGCGTCTGCCTGCAATGCGGGAGACCTAGGTTCGATTCCTGGGTCGAGAAGATCCCCTGGAGAAGGAAATGGCAATCCACTTCAGCACTCTTGCCTGGAAAATCCCATGGAAGGAGCCTGATAGGCTACAGTCCACGAGGTCGCAAAGAATCAGACACCACTGAGCGACTTCACTCACTCACCTACAAATCAGATATGGACTGGATTTTTGCCTTGGCTGCCCATTCCCTGTAACGTGTCATCAGTCTCTACAGCTGCTCTATAGTGGAATGAGGTGCGTGCATACACGGCACTGAGACAAACATAGCTGCTCTTTGTCCTCTTTTCTCCAAACACTGTTACAGGGCAATGAATATATGTTATCAATTTTGGAGGAAGACACAAACACTCATTATTCAATTTGGGTGCTCTTAAAATCCCACAACAGATTTAATTTAGGCAGGTGTTTATGTTAAGCTCAAGTTTTCAACAGATAGCTAGCTGCTCCTTCAGAAGGCAGGCAGGTGGATGTGGATCCATTAATGTTCTCAGGTATATGGGAATGATCTATTAATGCACACGGGACAAAATTAAAAGGATTACACAGTTCTTAAAACAATGTGTAATTTTCCCAAATACAATTAACCTAGGTATCTATTAGTATTGCAGTTTTGTTTACTATACTTGACAAACAAATTGATGGGATTTCAAACTCAGGGACTGAGCAACACTTGTTTATTTTCCTGTTCAGTAAAGTACTTGTCCTATTAGTTAGACTAAAAAACAGGGTGTGAAAAAGGAACAACAAAAGAGAGTCCTTTAATTTCAATTTACATTAATTATGATGCTGATAAAAGCTGAAGGCACTTTAAGAAAGAATTTGCTCTACCTGGGAGATGCTAGAATATAGTACTCTGCTCACACAAACAAGTTTATGTCCAAAGCAGGTGGATTCACTGGATTTTTAAGAAAATTGGTGCTACAGTAATTTCACACTTATTTACTAGCAATTTTTTGCATATTTGCCCTCTGATTATTATTGGTATAAATTTTTTTCCTTTTCACTTTAGGAAATCAAAAAGATAAAAAGGTTAAAAAAAAAAATTAAATGCACCTCATTGTATTTCTGAATTACCTTTTCTTGATTTACCATAAACTCAAAAACTCCAAAAAGTATAAAAGACATAATTCATTTAAAGAGGCAGTTAAGTTTATTCCAAATAGTAATATGCTGCTGCTGCTGCTGCTGCTAAGTCGCTCCAGATGTGTCCAACTCTGTGCGACCCCATCGATGGCAGCTCAACAGGCTCCGCCGTCACTGGGATTCTCCAGACAAGAAACTGGAGTGGGTTGCCATTTCCTTCTCCAATGCATGAAAGTGAAAAGTGAAAGTGAAGTCGCTCAGTCATGTCTGACTCTTTGTGACCCCATGGACTATGAACCAACTACTATTTCCTGCATGATCAGACAACCTTGTATTAAAAACTCTTTTCAACCTCAATCCTGTTAATTGCAAAATATTAAGATTTATTATACTACAATCCAAACTAACCCCATATACATTCAAAATGCTTATCACAAATTTTATTAGCAGTATTCTTTGAGGCTCCATTGCTATAACCTAACTAAATCAACCTATGATGATTTACGCACAAGGAAAATGGGGAGTGACTAAACTCTTTACCATCCTTTTTTAAAAAATAATTTCCAGAATCCTTTAAAAAAAATAATTAGGAAGGGAACATTGATAACAATTAGGGGCAGGGGATATATAGAAAATCTCTATGGTGGTGGTGGTTGAGTTACTCAGTTGTGTCCAACTCTTCCCACCCCACAGACTGCAGCCCACCAGGCTCCTCGGTCTATGATATTCTCCAGGCAAGAATACTGGAGTGGGTTGCCATTTCCTCCTCCAGGAGACCTTCTCGACCCAGGAACTGAGTCCACGTCTCCTATATTGCAGAAAGAATCTTTAGCGCTGAGCCATCAAACTTCCTCTTGGTTTTGCTGTGAAGCTAAAATTGTTCTTTAAACAATGTCTTTAAAAATTAATTGAGCATATTTATTCTTTTCTTTCCATCTAGTCTCATAAGATACAAATAAAAGTTTTAATTTCCTACACTGACCTTTAAAATAACTTTAGAACATTCATATAACACATTCAACTTTCCAAAAGCAGGAGATCTATTTTTATAAAGGATGGGGGAATAAAGCCTGAATATCACTTCAAACAGCTCTGAAGACTGATATTATTTACCTACATCCTCAAATCCTTTTATAGCCTAGTCAGGTGTCATAAACAGATTTAGAACATTATACACCAATTGGTAATAATGAATGGATGTAAGACGCAATTATTAGAATTTACAGAATATAACAGGGCTGAAACTTGATTTACTCAAGCTCACTTTATTCCTCGTTTGATTCTGAGAGTGACAATGTCCATAAAAAATCACAAAAATAGAGAGGTTGTAACAATGTCTTGCCTGTAATACTTACTAAAGCACATGTGGGAATGCCATCATCAAAATAACTAAATTATTCAAGACCTGGAAAACTTCACCACCAGCTTACCCAGAGCACCAGGAGGACCACTAAGAATAGCATCTCAGTGGTGACAGCCCCAACACTCACCTTGACAGTGGAGCCACCATACAGCCTCTGAGCCAGCAGCCTTCCTGCCTGGATGGCCACGGGGGTGAGCTCCAGCTTCCCCTCCAATATATCACCGATGGCATAGATGTAAGGCACGTTGGTCTGCTCTTCCTCTGTGACAGGTATTTTTCCAGTCCTGCAAATTCATTCAGTTAAAACACTATCCATTACCACTGTTAATTAAGTCCAACAAAATCCCCTTTCTCCCAAAGAAACCCAAAATCGGGAGTCTGGCTGAGGGTAATGTTCTAATGTATTACCAAAACAACAACAACAAAGCTTAGAGGAGCCAAAAGCTGAGACATTCCAGCTATTTTTAAAATCAAAGGAGTAACAGAACTGTTAAAAAACTGTGGAATGGGAAAAGCAGAACACAGTGGTTCAGAACAAAGGAGGATTCTGAACTACAGTAACTAGGTCTGTTAGTTATTACCTCTGTGATCTTGGGAGGGCTATTTAATATCTCTAAGCCTCATTTTTCCATCTATAAATGGGGATGATGATAATGGGAATACCAGAAGAAAAACATATTATCATCTACCTAAAGGGGTTGTGAGGACTGAATGAGAAATGTGTACAAAACATTTAGCACAGCAGTCCATGGACCCTGGTAAGCCCAGAATAAATGTGAGCTATTAATATTAAATAAAATCTAAACCTTGGTCCCACGTGCACACAGGCAAGTAGGTTTTCAACATGGTGGAACACTTGGTCCGCTAAATCTTATCGATCTCCTTAACTCCCTTGTCTCTCCAACCCAAGAGGGAAAAGAATAAAACAAAAATCCTCATATTAAGATTAAGAAATCTCTTCTGAATAACTATTCCTCCTGAAAGAGGGAAGGGAGGTAGGGGGCGGTAGTGAGGACTCTCTATTTTCAATTTCCAAGGCACCTAGCCTTTCACAGCACTTGTTTTCAAATGGATGTAGGAAAGGTGATACTGGGAAAATATCCCATGCCCCTTCCAGAAGCAGACAACAGAGTCTCAGTTATCCAGAACAGTGGTACAGTGCAAAGGATTTTAGCTAATAAAACAGCAAAGTGTTCATATTTGCAGCTGTCACTAGAAACGTAGTGACCACTCTAGTGATTCTAAGACTTGGTAGCTTTAAACCTGGTTCAAATCTGCATATTCAATGAAGCTTTTAAAGCACATAACTGCAATTCGGTGAGGAGCTGGATCTTTTACTGTACACAACACATTAAAGAAACAAAATGAAAGCCAGTGCATTTCATTTAGATTTCGAAAAAGGGAAAAAAAAAAAAAAAGACAAACAGGGAAGACAGTGATAAGCACTGAATGAAGAGTCCTCTAAGCTTAAAAAGGGAATGCTCCAACTGTGGTAAAAACTAACTTTAAAAATCTAAAACTCCAAGGACTTCTCTGGCAGTCCGGTGGTTAAGACGCCGTGCTTCCACTTCAGGGAGCCAGAGTTCCATCCCTGGTCAGGGAATTAAGATCCCACGTGCTGCATGGCCAAACAAAAGAGAAACCAAGCAAACACCTAAAACTCTACTAAGGAACCTTATAAATCATTGAAATAGTATTTAACAAAACATATTAAAATTTTTTTCTTACTTTTCATTTATCTTTACCCCCACGTTTTCTAAGCCAATTTTTCTCGTGCAAGCATCTCTTCCTATTGCCAGCAATACCTGAAAAATCATTAATACATAGTGACTGTTAATAAAAAGGCTGTGCATGAGTTATTTCATCAGATTTTTTTCCATTAAGCCAATCTGATTCATTTCCAGACCTGGAAAGAAATATTCTATTAAGAAAATAATGACAAGAGTTTAAACAAATAAAAATCATTTAAATTAAATCTTCTAAACATGATATAGTAAGAAGCTATACACATTTCTTAAGAAAAAGGGAATTAACAATTCCTTAGTAAATTTAGCCAAGTATAGAGACAAGGCATAGCCTACCACTGAAGTTGTTTTTTTTTTTAAAGTGGTGGGCTGGGGAAATACAAGAACATGAGACAGAGAAATTCTAGCTCATTTTAACATGCTAATATTTTTCAATAACCATTTGATGAATAATATTTAAGTTATAGTAGAAAAAATTTAAATCCATCCCTGTACCAAAACAAATTATAATATCGTTAAGTAATAAAGGCGTCTTAGAATAGGAACAGAACCAACAGTTTAGAAACAGCAACCCAGCAAATATAGCATAAGCATATGATTTGCTTTCTAATGAAGTATGACCAAGGTCCATTCCTTACCGTATTATACTCTTCTTCGATGGTTTGGTCACTATTAGTGGACTTAGCTACCACTCTCAGTCTGCCTGGTGTCCCTGCTTCAATTTGTTCAACCTATGAAAGCAACAGAAGGTTTTACTCCACAATAAAGACACATATCAACATCAAGGCGGATAATTATGTCCTCTCCTATCTGGTTAACCCAAAGTTAAAATACAAAATCTGGCTTGTAAGGTCTTTTATGTCCCATCTCCCTCACATCAACATCTTTAGGACGACATGAGATTCTTTCATTTATTCCCTTCTTTCTCATTGCTTCCTGTTTGTTAGAGGGGCTTTCCTTCAAATAATTTGCAAATAGAATAAAATTCAGAAAGCATATCAGCAAAAAAAAAAAAAAAAAAAAAAAGCCAAAGAAAGCACACTACAATCTCTGGGAAAAAAATTTAAAAAGTTAGTTGCTTAGTCATGTCCAAGTCTCTGCGACCCCATGGAATATAGCCTACTAGGCTTCCCTGTCCATGGAATTCTCCAGGCAAGAATACTGGAGTGGAAAGCATTCTCTTCTCCAGGGGATCTTCCTGACCCAGGATTGAACCTGGGTCTCTTGCACTGCAGGAAGATTCTTTACTGTCTGAGCCACCAGGAAAGCCCACAATCTTTAAATCACCCTGGTAAACTGAGCAGAATGTTATGTACACAGACACAGGCTTATTTCACTAGGGATAGTCCACCATGTTCTCAAAGCGCCCACAACATCCAAAATGTTCAGAGATTAGAAAGGAAGATGCTACTTTTTATCAGTACAGCATATATATATAGCTGTTTCTTCTAATCACAGCTCTAATGCTAGTAGAATTCTCATGAGAACTGTGAGATGGATGTTATCAATTATCATTTCACAAAAGAAAGTGAGGCTTGGAGCAGTCATTCTCCCAGAGTCACATGGCAACAAACTGGCAGAACAGGATTTGAACTCAGGTCTTCCTAATCCCCACACTTATACCGTTACTTACCAGCATCAAGAGATTAATACTCCCACAAAAAAACCCAAAGTTGCTAGCCCATTAAGCAATTTTAAAAACAACAGCTAAAATTCCTTAATTTAAACAATATTACAACTAAAATTCCTTAACTTTAACAACATAGTCTTATCCTTACTTGCCCTAAAGGAATCTGTTAGAGACATGTCAAGTGATCGAGTCTGTCACTCTTGTACATCAGAACATTTGTGGTTAACAAGTACCAAATATAATTTGGCATATTATTCAGCATTTTCAAAAGAATTGAAAAGATTAAATAAGCAAAACAAGGCCAACCGACATAACAAAGTTCGATAATCATTTCCAGGGAAGCCAGAATAACACAGTGCATCTGCGGACTATACTGTATACTAAGGAGGACCATCTTTGAAAGAAAGAAAAAAAAAAGTCAGTGTAGTCTCAAACTCTTATTTAAATCACTGGTATGTAGAAAAAATAAGCATTAATATAACAGGTCAAAGATAATAAGATAATGGAACACATAAAGCAAAGCATCTCAACAGAAGAGAATAAAAGGTGGTAAAGTTGAAAGGGGGAGGAAATCATTAACCTGCAAATAAGAACAAAGCTATTCAGGTGGTAGGAACTATTTAGGTAGAAACAGTATATATACCTAAATCACACAATTGAGGAATGACAGTATCCCCAGTGGTTCATAATGCTGAAAGAAGGCTTCTTCCCTCACCCACTCCAACTCTCTCTCACATTTTAATCTGAGTATAGAATCAACAAACCTCCAAGCAACCCCACTTACTTTTATTGGTACAAACTGTCTTATGAACTTGATACCATGTTCTTGCATATGTTCACCAATTTTGTTGGCCATGTCCTGGTCAAATCCTCTTAGGAGAATGGATCGTACCATAACAGTGACGTCTAAACCAATACCAGCAAGAAATCCAGCACATTCCAAAGCAACATAGGATGCTCCGACCACCAGGGTCTTACCCGGGCAATAAGGTAGAGAGAAAAGATCATCACTGAAAAAAAAAAGTTTTTTTTAAAGGAAGAAAAGAACAGAAAAAATGTCCCTATGTGTATAATAACCCAAATTAAACTAGGTATTTTTACTTTCTTAAGAACAAGACACTTTTAGGATTAAAACCATCCCGAATAGCTACACATATAATATTTGAGAAATTTTTCAAGGTCTTAGACACTTCTCCGGAGAAGGCAATGGCACCCCACTCCAGTACTCTTGCCTGGAAAATCCCATGGGTGGAGAAGCCTGGTGGGCTGCAGTCCATGGGCTCGCTAAAAGTCAGACACGACTGAACGACTTCCCTTTCACTTCTCACTTTCATGCATTGGAGAAGGAAATGGCAACCCACTCCAGTGTTCTTGCCTGGAGAATCCCAGGGACGGGGGAGCCTGGTGGGCTGCCGTCTATGGGGTCGCACAGAGTCGGACACGACTGAAGCGACTCAGCAGCAGCAGACACTTCTCACCACTCAACTGCTGTGGGAGCAGCTCAGGCGTCCATGCGTGAGCAAAGCAAACCATAGCAACTCTGACACTAGTCCAACTCCCACTGAACAAGTTTACTTTGTACTATTTGGAGTAATTCTCCACTTACGTGTTTAAAATCGCACATGTGCAAACCCAAACCCCCACCCTCGTCCCACCACTCCAGCTCTCTCTGAGGTGGAAAACCTGTGTTACTTTTCCTTAACCACCACATCAATCACCAACGGTGGGGAGAGAGGTGAAGAAAAGCTGTCAACGTGTGGCTTTTGTAATATAAAAACCGTTCAAAGTAAAGCCTGACAAAATTTTCTAGTGGAGTGAAGAGGACATCAGACATAAGAGATCCTAAAAGTATTGTTGGTAGACTAGTTTTTTAAAATATGACAAGGGAGTTCCTCTAAGACAGTAAAAACAAGAGATGCCAACTGAGCTGCCCCCAGGCAAAGGTTCACAGGAGAAACTCATATTACAAAGGTAAAAAGCCTGAAAATAAGTAGTTATAATCAGAAACTAAGAAACTCCTGGGCAAAGAGCATCCAAGGAGACACATTTATTAATAATCTATCTTAATAACATCATAATTCGAAATTCCTAAACAATGTCACCAGTATTTCCACTTGATGGGCAAAAATAAGCCACACAGCAAAACCCTGCCTGACTCACTGATTTCAGAAGGTCCCTCTGCACTGAGGCCGCACCCTTGAAATGGCAAAGACTAAGGAAAAACTAGGGTTGAGAAATCTAAATGGCCTGTTATCCTCTAAGTCATGTAGTATCTACATAAAGGGTAATGCTAAGTCACTTCAGTCGTGTCTGACTCTGTGCAACCCCATAGACGGCAGCCCACCAGGCTCCCCCGTCCCTGGGATTCTCCAGGCAAGAACGCTGGAGTGGGGTGCCATTTCCTTGTCCAATGCATGAAAGTGAAAAGTGCAAGTGAAGTCGCTCAGTCGTGTCCAACTCTTCGCAATCCCCTGGACTGCAGCCTACCAGGCTCCTCCATCCATGGGATTTTCCAGGCAAGAGTACTGGAGTGGGGTGCCATCACCTTCTCCAACATAAACGGTAATATGTAATTCTAATTTTGTAAAAAAAAAAAAAAAAAAAAGGTACAGACATATGTATCAATTATTTTCCAAAGTATCTGTAAATATCCATCTGGGTTTTACATAGTATACATTTAAAAGACATACTCACATACATATAAATTTCAAATATAAATATTGCAAGCAAAATCTACATATGAGTAGAGATATTAACTCTGGGTGATAAGATGACCAATGTTTATAATCCCGATTTTTAAAAATGTTTTCTGGTTTAAATTTTTTTTCCTTTCTCTTTTTCCTAATTCCCTGTTCCCTTGGGCAAAAACATGGTGAAAAACTTAAGTTCTAGGAAAAGGATTAAATGGATTTGAAGAAAAAAGAAAAAGCAGAACTCCTCTTTTCTCCCCCAGTTTGTCCTTACCTGCTGATACAGTATTCTTTGTCACCAGGGATACCCAAATAACGCGGTCTTTCACCAGTAGCAATGAGAAATCTCTCTGCTGAGTAAATCTTCTCTTTGCCTTTGTTATTTGTTGCCTACAAAGGAACCAATATATCAATTTTTAATAAGTTATTATCCTTTAGAATTGTCAACACTGTAATTAAAAAGGCTGTTTACTACAGTGACCAATTTGATCTTCATAAAAATTTGCTAATGCAGTGAGAGGTTGCTCAAGGGCACAATGCTAGGAAGCAGACATAGAGCTAAGATTCAAATCCTGCTAATCTGGCCCCAAACCCAGTCCTCTTTATCCTTCACTATTCCATAAGAGAAAGCCCCTAAGAAGTGACCGCAAAATCACCCAACTGGATGGTCTGGGTCACTAATTTTTTTTTAGGATAATCACCTTCACTCCCCACCCCCGACCCCACAACAAAAGCTTAAAGATACAAAACCAAAAAACCTTCTTAGGCAGTCACACGCTTACCTTAATCCTGTGAGGCCCCACAAACTCCCCGTACGCGTTCTCGTAGGTGACCTTCTTCTCCCGCAGAGCCACGCGGTAGCCCCAGTTGAGAGAGCCAATGTGGTTCTGGACCGCCTCTGTCATTCTCTCCCAGTCTGTTTAACTGCACGAGAAAGACAGACACCATGCTCAGCTTCTCAACCGCCTGACAAGTATCAGTTCCCAGGAACTGGTCTGAAATAGCAAGGCCTTCATTTCAAGCACATAAACAACCTTTTCAAGCATTTTTTCCCTTTAGAAAACTACCCAACAATTAATTAGTGTAAAAATTCTGGAAATTTTTAAGACTAAAATAACTATACTGCCGGGAGCCAGCATAAGGAATCCTGCCCATGGCAAAGGTCATGAGGAAGGAAGCCAGACATACGCAAAGGCGTGATCTAGCTACAGGGGTTCCCCCTGGATTTTCCTGAACATCTACCCCCATAAACCAGAGTCTGCTTGCCTTATTGTACTGTGCTTTCTACTCTTCTGACATAAGGGGGCCATCCTCAATCACCTTCCTCTAAAAGGAATTAACTTAGGGCTCCAGTTAACAGTCTCTTGCATATAAAAAGACTGTCTCGGCTTAAACCCCTCTGATAGCTTTCTAACTTACCTGACCTGGCCCGGACTTTTACAATTTGTGAATTGCTTACAGCACCCCAACCGCAAGAGGCACAAAGCTTACAGCATCTTAAAGATACAGAGCCTTTTCTAAAGAGCTAAAAATTATGTTGGTGATGGGTTTCACTGTTGAGTCAATGACTGCTGCCAGGCCTCCATATTCTTTATCTTTTAGGCACCTGAAGGATATTAATCAATGTAACTGGGATATAGAAAAAGGAATATAGTAGTTTTGATGTTAGCAACACTAGACTTTTGAGTTAATTACTTTTCTGTTTGTTATAAATCACTGTACTCCTTTTCATTGTTATAAATTGTTATGTCCTTGCTACGTAAGAATGTAACTTTATTTAGTGCTTTCTGAGAGTGGCACCAGACTTTGGGAAAAACAACACAAATAAGTTCTCTGGTTGACAAACCCTTATCAGAAAAGGGCCATAAAATGTTAATTGGCCTCCTGGCCAGAAGATGATGTAAATCACCTAAGACTTGTGTATGCAACTAGGTATGCAGAGAGAAAGCCTGGTCTCGATAAGAGTCAGGGCTGTCAACGCAGCATAATTTTATATTATCCATTTGTCTCTATGTACAAAAAAAAGTATAAAAGGCCTGCCGGACAATAGAGGATGGGCCAGTCACTGGAAAGACTGGTTTCCCCTGTGTCTTCTTTACTCTATTTTCTGGCTGAATTCCCATCTGGGGCGTGGAGGCTCGCCATGTCTACTTACTTGCCCTGGCTTCTAAGATCCACGAGAGAGGGAACCCAAGGCGGGGCACCCTCCGCTATTCAAACGGGTGCCGGTGGCCTAACGTAGATGGTGCAAATCTCTTGTCCTGAGGTTTTATTAGTTATCCACGTAAATCAAGTTATTCAGCCTCTTTTCTCCACTAATTTTCCTACTATACTATTCTTTCCTTATCTCTCTCTAAATCTATATATCTCTCTCGTCACACCGCCCTGCTTCAAATTACCCTGGATCCACTGGGGCTGGACCCCGGCACTACACCCAAACTTTTTTCTTCTTTATCTAGAAACAAATAGGAATTCTACCTTGGACTATGAACACTGACTGCTGGGTCAATGGGATGTGTAAGTAAAAGACCTAGGATTTGGAATGTATATCCATCTCCAAGGGATTCTGATGTAGCCAGGTTTCGAGTACTAATAAGCTAGAAACAGTGTCTGGACCAGAGGCTGGCAAATTAAAGCCCCACCAGTGAAATTCAGCCACCACCCCCTCTATACATGAAGCTTTACTAAAATCCAGCCACAGTCATTTACTTCCCTAGCTGAGCAGTTCTGACCACAAGGCCCACAAAGCCTAAAATATTTACTATGTGGCCCTTTACAGAAGTGCCGATCCCTGGTCCAGACAGAAGTTTAAGAGTCTGCTTCATTATCTCCCAAACCTCCTATCTCACCAAAGAGGAACATTCTTAAAATTCTATCATAAAATTATTTGAGCAAAGGCACTAATACTGAATTTCAATGGACAAAAACAAATCCTATCATTCATTCATTAACAACTTCAACAACGACTGAAAAAATAGGACACAGGTAAAATCTACTCTGGTGGTAGAAGAAGGCAGGTTCTGGGGAAGCTGCGGTTTGGAAGGAGGAAGAAGAAAATCAACACAAATTGAAAGTCTCTGTCTGACACAGAAATGAGCAGTCTGAGTCCTAGAGTCAGGGTTAAGTAGCTTGGTTCAGGCAAGAAGTACTAGAATCAATTCTATGGGTACCAGCAGCCAGCCTCCGGAAGTGGGAATGACAGCACAAAAACTGGTTTGTGGCCTCCCAGAGAACAGGTTATAGGGATTCAATTCATAGAACCAAAAAAATGTCTGGAAAAACTGGAGCAAACCTTCAGATATGAGTTCAGCTGGGGTGGGGAAACTTTGGAGGCCACAGCGGTGATGAGCCAGGTGGACTAGGTGCTAGGGCCCAACAGATGTTACAGAGAACCTCGACCAGCCTTCTGTCTGATATCCATCCACCACCACAGAAATATGAGACAGGACATACTGTTTCCCCACAAGGAATGGAAGAGAATAGTATTAACTCATTCCATGTGCCAATCATCCATATTTAATAATTACCAACATTTAACCAATCTCATTACATAACATGTCTTCTTTTTAACTAGAATATTTTAAGCAAATCCCAGATGTGGTTTTATCAGTGGTGGTTTTATTGGTAGTGGTTTTGGTTGTCACTCTGATGCAAGTCGGAATCAAGATTGCCGGGAGAAATATCAATAACCTTAGATATGCAGATGACACAACCCTTATGGCAGAAAGCAAAGAACTAAAGAGTCTTTTGATGAAAGTGAAAGAAGAGAGGGAAAAAGTTGGCTTAAAGCTCAACATTTAGAAAACTAAGATCATGGCATCTGGTCCCATCACTTCATGGCAAATAGATGGGGAAACAGTGGAAACAGTGGCTGACTTTATTTTGGGGGGCTCCAAAATCACTGCAGATGGTGACTGCAGCCATGAAATTAAAAGACGCTTACTCCTTGGAAGAAAAGCCATGGCCAACCTAGATAGCATATTAAAAAGCAGAGACATTACTTTGCCAACAAAGGTCTATCTAGTCAAAGCTATGGTTTTTCCAGTAGTCATGTATGGATGTGAGAGTTGGACTATAAAGAAAGCTGAGCCCTGAAGAATTGATGCTTTTGAACTGTGGTGTTGGAGAAGACTCTTGAGAGTCCCTTGGACTGCAAGGAGATCCAACCAGTCCAACCTAAAGGAAGTCAGTCCTGAATATTCATTGGAAGGACTGATGCTGAAGCTCAAACTCCAATACTTTGGCCACCTGATGCGAAGAACTAACTCCTTGGAAAAGACCCTGATACTGGGAAAAATTGAAGGCAGGAGGAGAAGGGGATGACAGAGGATGAGATGGTTGGATGGCATCACCAACTTCATGGCCATGAGTCTGAGCAAGCTCCGGGAGTTAGTGATGGACAGAGAAGCCTGGCATGCTGCAATCCAGGGGTCTCAAATAGTCGGACACGTCTGAGAGATTGAACTGACTGACACAGGGATGTCCAGTGACGCTAACTATCCTCCACCTTGGTTCCTTACAAGTAGGAGCTGTCCAGCACAGTCTGCCAAAGACACTCCCAGGGAGGAACAAGATCTAAGGCAGAATTCACTCTGAAATTTTACAGTGGTAGAAGTAATAAGTGGATTCTGCTCTGCCAATCCTACAAGAGATACCATATTCGAAAAGAAGACACAGTTGGGACTAAGTAACTGTACAAAAAAATTACTCAAATGACAGAAATTCAGTGATTAGACCTAATTCAACACTAATTCTATTGTTAGGGACACGTTTTGTAACTGTTAGGCCCCATGTGATTTCCAAACTCCTCAAACCCCTTTTCTCTACCAAAGTCCCTTCATCCACAGATACAGAAGGCAGGCACCAACCTCTAGTGTGGTTGTGCTCAGGCAGAAGAAATGAAAAAAGCTGCAGCCCAGTACTTTGGGATTCAGCATCAAGATACTCTAGCTGCTCCTATGGTCCTGGTCTTGCATTTCATTCTGAGAACTGAGTTTCAGTCTCACAAAATCCAAATTCCTACTTTACATGCTGCTGGTGGTAACCGGATTCCTGTTGGACTGTGGGGGTTGTTACATGCACGGAACCCTAGTTCTCTAGGGCTGCCCTGCTTTCCAGTAATGCCCCAAATCCTCCACCTTCCTGCATTCCCATATACCACCTGGGCACTCCCCATTCCTAAACAGCCCACCCACTGGCACAGCCCAGCACCTCCCCCAGGCCTCCCGATTCCACTGGCCTATTCAACCAGCTGTAACCTAATGCTGAGCCTCTGCAATGCTGATTCCAGCTACCTAGGCAAGGGCTGTACTTCACCTGGGTGCGCCCTTATGCCCATCCTGGCAACTGGGTCTTAAGGCAATTCTCTCATGCTCCTGAACCGCCCCCCACTACTATACACCCCTAGGTTCGACAACAGTATTCAGACTAACAGAGCTACTAGCATCCTTCATCTTCATTGCACCTGCTCACTTATACCTCAAATACCTTGAAGGGGCACAAATTCCTTCCAGTATATACACAGGGAAATGAAGGATGGATGGATGACCTGCCCAAGGCTACACAGGAACTCACAGCAGCACAGACACACTGTATGTGAAGAGTCAGCTGAGCATGGGAGGAGAATACAGGCATCTAGAAACTCTGCAAGATCCCAACTGCAAACCAATAATTGTGCTTTCTCTCTAAGGACAATGGGATCCTACAGCTTCACAACTGCTCAGTTTTTTAAAAGGTACATTTCATTCTTGAGCACAAGAGAATTCAAACAGATATTATCTGAAGAAAATACAAAGCCAGTAAATCTTCCAGAAAGGACCAATTCCTCCAGTTTACATAACTGAGCTCATGTAATTTTTCTCTTATCACAGTCTCATCTTGGAGCTTTCAGGAGAAGAGCAGAGCGCAGGCTGAGTCCTGGACAAGTCACCCCTCTCTCCCCGCCTCCCGCCCCATTACCCGGCAGATTCAGCTGTGCTGCCTGGTCCAGGTCCAAAGGGCCTTTCCTCCCTCACCATGCTCAGAGCTATTTGCAGTGTCAGAGAAGACAGTCTCCCAAGAAAACAGAAGCACTGTTCTTAGGTCAAGGGCATGAGATTAGATGTGTTTCTATTTGAAAATGCAAAATAAGCATTCACGCCTCATCTCCTGGGAACACGGAGCAGCAGCCTCTAGCGGCTTCTCATTCGAAAAATATACCTCCAGTTTCTTTCTTCCTCAAAGATCTAATGATAAAATGTTTGTCTAAGTCCACTGTATCCTTCACCACCAACATTTTAGCACAAAAAGGAGGGAGGCAATGACTGCTCCCTGGGTGGTGGATCCCAGCAGCCCAGGCTAGCCATTCTCACAGCACCCAGCTCTGGTTCCCACAGAGAGGCCAAGGCTTGCTTCAGAAGGCACAAGGAGTAATGAGAAAGACAATGATAAAGAAACCACCATGCTTCCACTTAGGAAGAGGGAAGGGATTTAATAGAGGGCACATCTCCCGTCAGAGACTTGGGGATTACTGTCCCTGACACAGATCTACAAGAGGTGGAAGGTATAAAAATACAAAGATATATATTTCTATCTTAAAATCTGGAAAGGGGAAGAAACACGAAAGAGCTAACACTGTTAAATTAGTTGAATAACTTCTGTAGAGATACACAAGTAAGGTAACTTTTGGGTTGGTTTATGTTTTAAAATTCAGAGAGCTCCTGCTGATTTTACTGTGCAGAGCTGCAGTACACTGGTAGTGGCTGCTTTATTACCTCATCTCTGTACATTTATTAGTTTCTTATGTAATTTAGAAATAAAGTCAATGTAAATAAGTAAAGCCAGTTCTTATCATTGTTACGTGACAACTATAAACTTTTCTTTTGCTGGTAAGATTTGTCAATTCACCAAGTTATATTTCATCACTCATTTGATTACTGAACTTATTAGAATTATACTTTGCTGACCCTGTTATTAAAATTTATTCTACAGAGGCCTATACTTATCTCTTAAAGATTCTAAAGACCTGTTACATGTACTTTCCTACCTTTCTTACCAAACTAAGCTATTCTATTCCACCTACTTCAGTTTTCTTGAGTTGACAGTTTAAAGCTAACATCAACTACATACCAATTTAAGTATGAGACCTTCCATGAATGAACAACATTTTAATGATCATGAGTTGTACCTTCCCAGAACTATTATTGAAATTTAAGGGCCACTGACATTCACTATGAAGAAGACACTATATGGAAATTATATTACTGCATAAATAAAAATTTGCTTGGAAGGACCATACATTTTCCATCAAACTCTAGACTTTTTCAGGTTAGTATTCTTGTTACATGTCCTTCTCTTTGAGGGAAATAAATTGGTTCAAACATACAAATTCCTAAAGATCCATAGATGTTTCTCTACAACCCATTAAACAAAGAACCAAAAACGTGCCAGGCAAGAGTCTACTCCAATTGGCTGACACTCTGAAGGGAAAAATTAGAAGAAGCAGGTCCAGGAGGAGGGACTGAAACTAAGGCTGGCAGGTATTTTAATCACACTATTGTATCTAAAAAGCCTTTGACTTTGTGGACCACAACTCTGGAAAATTCTTAAAGAGATGGGAACATCAGACCACCTGACCTGCCTCTTGAGCAATCTGTATGCAGGCTAGGAAGCAACAGTTAGAACTGGACATGGAACAACAGACTGGTTCCAAATAGGAAAAGGAGTATGTTAAGGCTATATATTGTCACCCTGCTTATTTAACTTACATGCAGAGTACATCATGAGAAACGCTGGGCTGGAAGAAGCACAAGCTGGAATCAAGATTGCTGGGAGAAATATCAATAACCTCAGATATACAGATGACACCACCCTTATGGCAGAAAGTGAAGAGGAACTAAAAAGCCTCTTGATGAAAGTGAAAGAAGAGAGGGAAAAAGTTGGCTTAAAGCTCAACATTCAGAAAACAAAGATCATGGCATCTGGTCCCATCACTTCATGACAAATAGATGGGGAAACAACGGAAACAGTGACAGACTCTATTTTTGGGGGGTCCAAAATCACTGCAGATGGTGACTGCAGCCATGAAATTAAAAGATGCTTACTCCTTGGAAGGAAAGTTAGGACAAACCTAGACAGCATATTAAAAAGCAGAGACATTACTTTGCCAACAAAGGTCCGTCTAGTCAAAGCTATGGTTTTTTCAGTAGTCATGTATGGATGTGAGAGGTGGACTGTGAAGAAAGCTGAGCGCCAAAGAATTGATGCTTTTGAAGTGTGGTGTTGGAGAAGACTCTTGAGAGTCCCTTGGACTGCAAGGAGGTCAAACCAGTCCATCCTAAAGGAAATCAGTCCTGAATATTCATTGGAAGGACTGATGCTTTAGCTGAAATGCCAATACGTTGGCTACCTGATGTGAAGAACCGACTCACTGTAAAAGACCCTGGTGGTGGCAAAGATTGAAGGCGGGAGGAGAAGGGGTGACAGAGGATGACATGGTTGGATGGCATCACTGACTCAATGGACATGAGTTTGAGTAACTCCAGGAGTTGGTGATGGACAAGGAGGCCTGGTGTGCTGCAGTCCATGGGGTCACAAAGAGCTGGACACAACTGAGCGACTGAACTGAATTGTATTTAATCCTCACCACACAGGCAGTAAACAGCAAAGTCAGAATTACCACCTACATCTGTCTACTCTAACAACCTATACTTCAATGAGGTGAAGAAAGGATCTTATCCCTAGGGGCCCCAGGGAATGAAGTCTCCCTAAGAATACTGGTAAAGAGTATGTGTGGAATGACGGGGGTGGATCACAGATCTTATGAGAGTGGTTAGCAAATAAAATGAGTGGTTCTTGGGTTTTCTTCCCAAAGACCCAGAAGGGAAATTCGAGTGTGGCCTGCAGACTGCACACAGAACTTGCCCTTTCTGGGGAGAGAATGGTGAGGAGAGGTACACAGAGACCAAGGTCAAAAGCTCTGAGAGTACTTGCTTCTACAACAGCTCCCAAAACCCTGGTCCTCTAGAGGAGTTGCCACTGAAGCCATGAGGGCTGGAAGAAGACACTTGTGTAAACCCCATGTGTTCTGAGGTCAGAGAGACTTCAATCTAAACTCTGTGCTGTGCTGAGTCACTCAGTCGTGTCTGACTCTTTGTGACCCCATGAACTATAGCCTGCATCCTCTGTCCATCGAGATTTTCTAGGCAAGAATACCAGAGTGGATTGCCATGCTCTCCTCCAGGGGATCTTTCCAACCCAGGGATCAAACCTAGGTCTCCTGCATTGCAGGCAGATTCTTTACTGTCCGTGTCAGCAGAGAAGCCCAAGAATACTAGAGTGAGTAGCTTATCCCTTTTCCAGGGGATCTTCCTGACCAAGCAATCAAACCAGGGTTTCCTGCATTGCAGGCAGATTCTTTACCAGCTGAGCTACCAGGGAAGTCCCAGTGCTGCCAATTTCTTAGCTATGATATGGGGGCACCACTTCACCCCCTCCCCCGAGCTTCAGTATATCTGCCAAATGGAACAACAGGATCCCCTCCAGGGACAGCAGGCTCATTATGTACTGCAATAAGATGGAATGGAGAATAAGGAAAATGGTCTGACTTTAACATGACTCTTGACCTGCAGGACCCCAGTCAAGCCATGAGGTGGGTATTAAGGAAAGACAGGAGCTTCCGCTCTGCTATAGCTATGGTCTTTACCTCCTCTCTCCTCTTCTTCCTGCTAGCCCAAGAACCATGAAACATCTGCTCCAACTTGCCCTCAGCACAACTGCAGCTCGCTAAGCTGGTCCACATTCCTCCTCCTACCCTCGTCCCAAACCGCCCAGGGCATTCAGCCCACAGTAACTGTCTGCTTTATGTTCCCACATGCTCCCTGCTCTAGAGACGCCAACGTCTTTACTATTCTCCAAGTACGAACCTTGTTCCTTTTCTTCTGTCTAAATGAACTGACTATCCTCTCCTCTGCTTCTTGTCAAGCACACAACATCTAAAAAGTCATCTCCAGTCACCTCTTAAATCATTTACTGACTCCACCTCTGGACACCCAGGGTACTTAGCTGGTGTATCAACGATACCAGCACGTTGATGAAAACAGAACCTGTATATCTACAGATTTGTATTATTTATATACTTCCCCAGCACAGAACCAAGTGCAAATAGTGGGTAAGCAATAGTAATATTATATAACTTCACTAGGAGGATTTCTGAAAAGTCTACTGAAAAAATCTAACTCATTAACTGGAAGGAGATTCTGTTGTGAACTGGGTACACTGACAGTAGGCTCCCGGGAAGGCAAGAGTGGACCAACGGCAGACTCAGGTACTCAGACACGGGAGTAAATAACTTGCAGGGTAGGCGGGGTAGACGTGGGAAGAGAGGCAGACCATCAGCAGATTCCGTGATAAATCTATGCTCCATTAGGTTGAGTCTCCTCACTGCTTTTTTTGCTGGGCAAGAGAAAAGGATGTGGTTTCCATGGTACTCTAAATATTTTTAATCCAACAAAACCCACTTCTCAACAAATAAAGCTCCCAAATATCAGTTCATGAAACAAGACTTCTTGGATGAGAGAAAATAACAGCTTCAAGGGAAAGCAAATGTAATCTGCATTCCCATAGGAAACTCTAGAATTATGAGAATTTCTTTGAAAGAATTCTGGGTTTCTGTTATAAAAAGATACTCCAAGTACTATATCTGTTCTTACCATTAATAGTTACTACACAGCCAACAGGACACAGGATAACCACACTGTTTTTTTTTTTAACCACACTGATTTTATCCATTAGGAAAACAAACAATAGAAATGACTTCCCGGTTATATGCTAGTCTCCCAAGAATGAATGGTGCACTGTAAGATCCCAGCTCAAGCCTCTAGACAGCACAAATGGAAGAGTAGCTTCCCCCACATACCTGTCTCCTCGACGTTCCACCCGTAGTTTCGAGAGTCTCGTAGGGCTTGTCCTAACAACGCTGCTTGGTGCATCAGTTTTTTAGGTATGCAACCCACATTCACACACGTTCCTCCAAGACCTGCAAAACCATTGCAAAATCAGTTTATAGCCTGATGTACAATCCTCCAAAGAAAAGGGCCAATGGTTATTACCATTATAAGGGAGAGGGAAACTTCCCCATCTACCCTTCTTCAGTTCTTGTGGTTAGACAAATCTGACATGAGACAGATCAACAGGAAAAAAAGAAATACATTTTAATTTGTGCACACGACACTTTCATAGAAATGGGACCTAAGAAGTAGCCAAGAGAGACAGCTTTTCTATTTTTCAGACAAAGAAATAATACATTTGTGAGGAACCGACAGGACAAAGAAACTGACGTTTTGGGTGCTCAATTATATAAGAATCAAAACAGAGTATGGGTTTGGGATAATAGGTAAAGAAGTAACAGTTTTCTTTACATTAGGCTTCTCAGCCCCGAATTCCCTATCTTTTGTGATAAGGGTATCTTTCTACTTCCTGATGTAGGGAGTGCACCTTTCATGTGATGTACTTCCTGCTTTCAGGCAACAGAAAGGAAGGCCAGAGTGTCCCACTGATCATTTCTTAAGTAACTTTAATTCAAAATAATCAGTGTGCCATAGTGATATTTTGGGTGGCCCACTCCAAGCCCCAATGCTATTCTATGAAACATTGCAATTCATTTGTTTAATGTTCACTGTTTATACGAGTTTATTTTTAAGTCTCATGACATTGCTAAGATCAGAGAGCCTTACAGACTAAACATGGCAAAACTACCCTAAAACGAAAAGGAGCAGACTTCCACAACTTCCATGTACTTCAAAATTTCATAATTAATTGACTGCTGATAAAATAGCCAGATATTGAGATTTTACTTTGTGTACAACCTTACACTTGCCACTAATCCGTGAATGGAACTGATAATGGGGTTGCTGAGCAGGGGATGGCTGGACTGCAGTGGGTCTGAAACCACACGCAAAGTTTGGTAAAGGGGATTTCCTGACAGTCCAGTGGTTAGGACTCCACACTTAACTGCTGAGGGCATGGGTTTGATCCCTGGTCGAACTAAGGGAACTAAGATCCTACAGCCACACGATGAAGCCAAAAAGTAATAAAATAGTCTAGTGTACGTGAGCAAATTTTTACGGAGGTGGTCCACAGCCTTCATCGATTCTCACCAAAGGATTCATACCTTGCCTGTCCCTGAAAAATTTAATGTCCCTGAACTCAAAGAACACAGTGATAACCTGTCTCCATTAAAACATAATGTAAGCAGCCAAAATGGGGAGGCACCGAAAATACCAAGAGTGCAAGATGGCAGAGGACTGCATAGCTTGGGAAACCAGCAGCTCTCCAAGGAGAATGCTGGTTGAGTGGCACCAGTGTGTGAGCCCCACAGGCCAGCAGGACTACATCCAGCACAAGAACATGCTTGACAAGAGGCGACACCTTAACAAGCATCTGATGAATGAATCAGAAATTGTGACACTGGCTTACCCAGACTTCCTGCCTCCTTCTCATTTCCACAGCCAAGTCAACTTGATGAAATTTACCTATCACATTACTCCCCTTCCCAAAGGTTTCACATTACGCTTGGATTATCAGGACCAAATCCCTCATCTTGGTCCACAAGGACCTGTACAGTCTATACTTTGCCTTCTTCTCCAATCTTAGCTCCAGCTTCTACTACCCATGCCACAACCACCAAACCTACCCCAGGGCCTTTGTATGTACCTTTTTGTGAGAAAGAGAAAAGTTACCTAGAAGACTCTTCCTCAGCTTTTGGCAGGGCTGGCTCATTCTTACTCTTTGAGTTTCATCTAAAACCTACCTCTTCAGAGATTGCCACTGATAAAGGCCTCAAAGTTAAAACTTCTTTCTTTACCCAGTTCCTCTCTATTCTATCAAGTAACTTTTTCAGTATCATGTATCACAATCAGTAAAGTTTTTGTTCATCTTTTGTCTTCCACAAGAATGTAAACTCCACAGAAGCAGGAACTTCAGGTCTACACATTCAGTGCTATACCTCCACAGTCCTCGTTCATAGTAAGTGTTCAATAAATATTTATTGAGTAAATAAATAATGAACACAGAATTCACCAAGACTAAGAAGAAGCAAGGGCTATCCATTAAGGTATCTAATTCCAGTTCTTGTTGAACACAGGAGACAGATTTGAAACAGAAATCCACGAAGAGTTTAAACTTTCACTTACTAAGCCCCTAAATATACTAAGTTACTCAAATATTTTTCTTTAAATCATCAAAACAGCTGTGGATATGGTTTTGTATTATCTTGACTCTGTGCCAAGGAACCTAAGTATTCAACATTTAACTGGAGTCCATTTTGACCTAGCACAAGTGAGTTTCATTTTTTTTAATTTATTTAATTTCAAAATTGGATTTTAGAAGTCATTCAAACAAAAGCCAGGGAAAATTCTGCTTCTACAAATTCACTTCTAAGTTATTTTAAAAGCTCACCCCATCTAGTTCCAAGAGGGGTTGGAGTGACAAAATCCAGAACCATCACCTTCTTGTCATATTTGGCTGCCTCCTGGAAAATAAATTATTAAAATGAGTTGGAATGGTTAATATGATGGACGGGAAATGGACCATTAAAAACCAATGCTATTTTAACATAGTTATAATGTCTAAAGCATAACCAATTATTATACCTGAGAATTTCACATACCAAGATGATTAGTGCAACTCCAACATAAAAATTAAACAAGGGTAGTTCTAAAAACATGCAGATTACAGTTGTCAGGATTTGACTACTTTCCCCATATCCCAGGACACACAGCCTTGCCTTGGCGGCTGCCAGTCCTCCAGAACCCCCTCCAATGATGATGAGGTCGTAGTCATAGGGCTCCGGGAGATCCTTGGAGCCATTCATTTTCACTGGATTTTGAAGTCTGCTTTCCTGAGAAGCCTAAAGAGAAAAACAATGGAAGAGAAAACAATTTAACTCAAAAGCAGCAATGTCTGAAAAGTTCTGTGAAAGGACCCTTCTTTGAAGAAAAACAGAAGGCACTTCCAAAGGAGAAACACAGTTTGTTACATCACAGCACACAATGGGAAATGTTCACCCTTCCCTCAAGTGATGATCAGTCACCTGCTTTGTGGCAGGACTGTCCTCATGCCCCCTCCACGTGGCAGACAGCTACTGTAACGGGTCTGCAGAGTACACGAAACTAAGGTCCTGATGGCCCAAAAGAATTAACTTACACCTGAGCTAAGTTTGATCAACTCTTTTTTTCCTAGAATTTTTAAACTATGCTTTAAACCAGATTTTAAAAACACCTGTACTGTATGTTTTTAGTAGACTCAATACAATTTGGCAAACATTTATACTTTCTAGTCAAAGGTAGAATGAGTACACTAAGGTTATAGAGTAAGATAAGACCCTGCAAAAGGCAACTGAAACAAGTTAGCCAAGTATTTATTTTTCTACATTGTTTAGGTAAAGCATAAAATCCAGAAATTCAGTAGAAAATCATTAACTGCCATTTACCTGCAGGAAAAGTTAAAAGTCCCTGCTTTCATAAGATGTTTTAAATAAACAGGGTTGGTTGGTGGTGGGAGCAGGGAGTGGGGAGGGGAGTTAAATAAATAAGTGACCCTTAGGCAGATAAAGCTCATTTCTTTAATCTGCCTATGCATGAAGTTACCTATATTTACTTTCCATTACTTGCATTTATAATATAAACTTTTAATTTTACAAAATCCTTTCCTTCTACTAGTTTTAAAACACACTAGTTACACATTTGGGTGGAACACTGTTTCAGTGATGCATTTAAAATTTCTTCTTATTAAAACAAAAATCTGCTAACATAAGAGAATGATTGGAACAGCTGTTACCAAACACAAAAAATTTTTAAAATCGTTTTAACCTTCATAATCAAAAAAGCCCCCAGACTTACCAGCCCAGACTGTACATTTTCCTCCTGCCTACCATCAGCTGTTGGGGGCAAAAGGCAGAGCTTAGTGTCAGTAGAAGAGGATGCTTGGGATGCGGAAGGGGGTGCGGTGTGAAAAGGTGGAGGAGGCGCGGCACTGTGGCTGCCCGTAGGCAGTGGAGCAGGTAAGCATGGCGGTTCAGGGACTAAAGGGAGGACACCTGGAAACCAGCAGCAGCAGGGGCAAGACTGCACCATCCTGACCGTCTGCACAAAAGGTCTAACATGAGAGGCTGATAAACACAGCCAGTATTCATCAACTGGCATTATGGCGAGGTTCCTCCTCCAATGCAAGGCACTGTGGGGAGAAAAACAGCCCTTCAGATCAAAGGATCAATATGAGCTTCAGGTCGTAAGCATTAACTCTCTCTAGCTGATGTCACAGAATAAGGGCTGACTCACTGCTTTAGAAGAATTAACAAATAAATGAAGCTAGATGTTCTTCTGGGAAAATAACCATTTTTAATCTAAGCCTCATTTTATCTGCTTGCACTTAACACAGATGGTGCCAGAACACAATCACTGGCTGCCTAAATAAAAACCACCAAGTTCCTATAACCACTTCCTCTACTATTGAATAAAACAAAGAAGGAAACTTTCATGCTGAAAAGCATGCTCCCTCCACCAACCTTCATAACCTGCTCTCTACTGAAATTCTTATCAGACCTGGGTTCTTTTGGTCCAAGTTTAAGAAAAACTGTATCAACCAGTGCACCAGTTTTACAAAGAAAGCTCTGGGTGAACCTAAATATTTTTATTCTGTAAAGTAAAATCAGAAGGACAGGGAATTGAGGTATTCAGCTGACCCCAGAACTAAACATGATGTTTTAAAATTATAATCCAACTTAAAACTGAAGCTGTCATTCAATTCTAAGATGTAAGACAGAGAGACAGACACACATCTCCTTCTCCTCCACAGCATAAGGAAGAAGCACACAGTTGGGGTAAGGAGAGACGGGAGAAAAATGTCCCCCATTCTCCAATTACAATTGCTAGAAACAGTGGCCACTGACCAGAGCAGCTGATAAAGAACAGGAGTTCTCAAACTTTCAGTTTCAAGATGTCTTTAGAACCTTAAATTATTTAGGATTCCCCACAAAGAGCTTTGAATAATGTGGATGGGGCTTTGAATATTAGAAACTAAAACTAAGAAAAAATTTTAATATCTTAAATATAAAAATATGTAAACTATTAAAATATATTTAAAATTTAAATAAACATTACTGTTAAACATAAGCAACTGATTAAAAACATTTTTAATTAGTGGGAAAAGTGGCATTATTTTGTATCTTCATAATTCTCTGATGTTTGTTGATAACAGAGAGTGCACATCTTTTTTGTGTTCAGTCTGCTGCACCACATTGCCTGTTATGTAACCTCTGGAAAACTCCATGGCAGACTTGTAAGAGAATCAGAGTGAAGAAGACAGAGAGCAAGTTACTATTAAGATCATTTTGACCTAAAGGACTTTTTGAAGGGGTAGGAGTGAGGGTGGGGATCTGGGCCACATTTTGAGAACTACCCACAGAGATGGCTTCCCTGGTGGCTCAGAGGTTAAAGCGTCTGCCTCCAATGCGGGAGACCCGGGTTCGATCCCTGGGTTGGGAAGATCCTCTGGAGAAGGAAATGGCAATCCACTCCAGTATTCTTGCCTGGAGAATCCCATGGACTGAGAAGCCTAGTAGGTTACAGTCCATGGGGTCGCAAAGAGTCGGACACGACTGAGCGACCTCACCTTACCCACAGAGATGTAAACATATACCCTCCTCTCCCTGGCAGTGTTGGTGAGGCTTACAGAATGTACATTCTTCCATCTGCTTCTCAATGCCTTTCCTCTAACCCACCCCTAGTAAACATTGCTCCAGACTCCCCGGAAAGGCACAATACAGAAAGCAATTAAGATTTCTTTAAAATTAGAATAAGTCATCTTTATTCTCCCCCTCCAAAATCAGGCTCCAAAATCACTGAAGATGGTGACTGCAACCATGAAATTAAAAGATGCTTGCTCCTTGGAAGAAAAGCTATGACCAACCTAGACAGCATATTAAAAAGCAGACACATTACTTTGCCAACAAAGGTCTGTCTAGTCAAAGCTGTGGCTTTTCCAGGAGTCACATATGGATGTGCGAGTTGGGACTATAAAGAACGCTGAGGGCCGAAGAATTGGTGCTTTTGAACTGTGGTGTTGGAGAAGACTCTTGAGAGTCTCTTGGACTGCAAGGAGATCCAACCAGTCAATCCTAAAGGAAATCAACCCTGAACATTCATTGGAAGGACTGATGCTGAAGCTGAAACTCCTATACTCTGGCTACCTGATGAGAAGAACTGACTCATTGGACAACACTCTGATGTTGGGAAGGATTGAAGGCAGGAGAAGGGAATGACAGAGGATGAGACGGTTGGATGGCAACACGAACTCAATGGACATCAGTATGAGCAAGCTCCATGAGTTGGTGATGGACAGGGAAGCCTGGCATGCTGCAGTCCGTGGGGCCGCAAACTAGTTGGACACGACTGAGCAACTGAATTTAACTGATACTGACTGATTCTCCCCCTAAATACAACTCTACCCTTTGGGCAGATGTGTACTGGTCTTTGGTTTTTTACCCATTATACATGAGCTCTGGTGTCGGACTGACCTGGGTTAAAATACCTGCTCTACCATTCTCAAGGCTAGGTGATCTTGGCTATCACCTAATCCTTGGGAGTCTGTTTTTACATTCTGTAAAATCAGCATGCCCTCTCAACTACTGAGTCTGAAATAATGCATATTATAGCACAGTGGCTGGAAGGAAAAATCCTACATTCACTAATTCTCCCCTTCCTACAAAAGGGAACCTGCCTGCCCAAGGGGCTGAGTCAAAAAGCTCTAGTGTTTTGCAGACGTTATCCCCTACACTTCCCTGCATCACTGCTCACCTGAAATGCCCTCTTCCCACCAAATTCTGATCCAGTGCATTGACGGCAGGTTATATTATTTCTATTCAACGTAAACATCACCCTTTCAAAAGCATTCCTTTAGGTTCTTTTACCAATATCTGAAGATTCCAACATAAGACTATTCCCTCCATTGTTTCCCTAAGGTTCACAAACAACATTATCTTTTTTTCTCACAATTGGATTAATACAGGTTCTCAGAGCACTCAGTGAAGGCTGTTCCACCCCAGCCACTTCCTGTCCTTCAAGATTTAGCTGGAAGCCTTTAGCTGACAGCAGACTGGCTCCTCTCCTGAGGAGAGGTATCTTCACACAATCCCATCAACTCCACAAGGATGGTTCTTTTCTTTCATCCTGGCATTACCAGTGCCAACTCCACATGCCTGTGATGCGGTTAAAAAACATTCTTAGAATAAAAGACCTGAGTGCTCATTCCTGCTGTGTTACATGTACTGAGAGGCCGGGCTTCAGTTCACTTTTCTCATCATTAAAACAAAACTGTGGGCAAACACTAGAAAAGGTACCAGGTGTGTAGCATATTGGTTAGGAGCTCAGATTTAGTCCACATCTGAATCTGACTCTGCTATGTATGTGATCCTGAGCAAACTGCCTAAACTCTCCTGCCTGGGCTCCTTGTCTGCATGGTTATATAAATTGTATCAGCTGCTGCTGCTGCCAACAAGCTGCAGCATCCACCAGGGGAGGTAGTCAAGCCTCTGTGCTTTGGACGACCATGGGCCAGGAGAGAAATAACACTAAGTGATGGTTTAAATGCTACAAACTTTCTGGAAGAGCCCAGTGGGCCCCAAGGCCTATGACAGCAATTAGCAAACTACAGTCTGAGGGGCAAATTTAGCAGGCCTGCAGTTCTTTTTTTTCCTTTTAACAGTCCTTGAGCTAAGAATTGTTCTTCTTAATATTTTAAAGTTGTAAGCAAGGAAAAAAAAAATCAAGAATAAAACTTCATGATACATGAAAATTATATGAAACTTGAATTTCAGTATCCATTAAGTAATATCTTATTGGAAAAAGGCCAGGCCCATTTGTTGTAACATTGTCTATGGCTGCTGTTTCTGCAACATGAGCACAATTGATTAGTTTCAACAGAGGCCATATGGCCCACAAAGCTTAAAATATTTACTATCTGGCTTTCTGCAGGACAAAAATTGCCAACTTCTGGCCTAAAGGAAATTTTAATCAATGCTGATACGTGATGCTGGATGAAAAGTACCCTACAGTAATACTAAGGGGTAAGCAACTGTCTTCCTGCTCTGGAAGTTGAGATGCTGGCTGTACTACCTTTCTTCCAGGAGAACCGGGGACACTGATTCTCCATGACCAGTTAACTATTTAGACCTTCAGCTAACATGTGCCTAAAATACTTAAGGGCCATAGTAACACTTGTGGCTCAGCTGGTAAAGAATTTGCCTGCAATGAGAGAGAACTGGGTTTGATCTGGGGGTTGGGAAGATCCCCAAGAGAAGGGAAATGCTACACCCACTCCAGTATTCTGGCCTAGAGAATTCCATGGACTCGCAAAGAGTTGGACACAACTTCTAAAGGACATTAGCCCTGGGTGTTCTTTGGAAGGAATGATACTAAAGCTGAAACTCCAGTACTTTGGCCAGCTCATGCAAAGAGTTGACTCATTGGAAAAGCCTCTGATGCTGGGAGGGATTGGGGGCAGGAGAAGGGGACGACAGAGGATGAGATGGCTGGATGGCATCACCGACTCGATGGACGTGAGTTTGAGTGAACTCCGGGAGATCAAGATGGACAGGGAGGCCTGGCGTGCTGCATTTCATGGGGTCGCAAAGAGTCAGACACGACTGAGTGACTGAACTGAACTGAGCGACTTTCACTTTCACATAATCAGTAACATTTAAAGGACTCTAAATCAAGTATCCA